>SKCR01028350.1:0-276706 GCA_019454045.1 Zanthoxylum bungeanum
ACTCACTTTGATCGGATGAAGTTCTAGACTTTTTCTTCTTTATTGGAAGCTCCAAGCCTTTGATTTGAATTCCAAACTCAAGGGTGAGTTTCCCTATCACCTTAGTTGACTCTCAACGTGCTAGATTTGACAAAAAAATGAAAGAAGAATTTTCTCCTCCAAGGAGCATGTATTCGGCCAAGAGAGAAATGTGAGGGAGAGAGTGAATAGTTCACACTTTGTTTTCAAAAACAAAACATATACAAAAAGTTGGTGTGTGTTGACTTGGTAGGTTTGGGAAGTAAATGCCACATTTACTATTCCATCTACTTACATCACAAATAGTGACAAGTTGATGTAAGTCATGGGTCCCACCCATTTAAATTCCAAATTTAGTTGGCTTACACAACACACTTTGGGCCCGGTTCGTTTAATCCGACTAAACAAATTTTTCGTCGCTTCGTAATTAAATCTAATTTAATTAAATAATAATACCCAGTAAAATAATTACGGAAGTCGCTTGCGAATTAATTCTAAATTAATTCGTTCGCTAGAATTAAAATCTAATTTAATTCCGCAATGAAATCCAATTTCAATTAATATATCTAATATATTATTTTAGCCCAATTAATTAAATTAAATAGTAAAATCCAATTTCACTATTAAATTTACTTTGCCGATTAATTCCAAATTAATCGCGTTCACTCATCTCGACGAATTTAATCCCAGATAAATTCTCGACGCAATTAATCCCAGATTAATTCTTTCTCTTATAATTAATCCCAGATTAATTCTTGCCGTAATTAATCCCATATTAATTTTCTCTCTCATAACTAATCCCAAATTAATTCTGTTCGAGTCAAATATCATCGGTGAATCTTTGGGAAGCGACCCAAGAGATTCCTGGATATGTTGGCAGTAAATACGGTCATCGGACTATCCAAACATGTGCGTACCCGGTACCACGTTCTTACTGATTTATAAGACATGGTTGGCTTCTAGCAAAGCACCATGCCTACCCAATTGTCCAGAAATATATTCAACATGGAATATATATAATCTGTATTAGTCGTAATATACTTTGTATTGCGTATTACGATCCAGTATCATATGTCACATGCTATGCCTAGGGCTGGAATTGTGTCTGCCTCGTATGAAGCATATATCGGATCACTAGCAACTAGTCTCTTTAATCGAATAATCATGACCTAGTCATATTATCCTGATAGCTATAGCATTTATGAGTACTATTTTTGTATCCTTGCGTGATCATCATCTCCATATGACTGAATTGATACTTCCATCTTGACATCACATCCAATACACTACGATTCTCAGTATACCCAGAAGAGGCGTACACAGAACCTGTTAAAGCCCCGAACGACCAAAACCAAAGTATATTGATTGTCGCAAGTATTAGCGATGCAAGTCTCAAGTTAATACCAAATACACCTACCCTGATTCGGATTCCCATAGACACATAGTCATACTACCAATGGGATTCTGAGGGGTCTATCCAGAGCGAAGCTGTTCCCGGTCCAACGGCTAACAGAACCTCCTATCACATTTGCATAAGTATCCAATACTTAAATATATGAGAACTATGTTGTTAAGCTTCCATAACGCGCACAAGTGCAATACTAGTCTATTCCGCATTATTGATGTCCAGTCTCGATAATACTACGACTAGGGATATTTAATGATTAAACCTTTCGTGGATTAATAATGTCTCATATCTTATTAATCTAGTACTAATCATATGGACTTTTATCATTTATATATCCAAGTAATCCAATTACAAATGATAAAAGAGCAATTTCATTTGTCACATAGTTAATTTGTACAAAGAACAACATGTCTTTTACAAACAGTGATGCTATGGGTCATAATTATCCAACAATCTCCCACATGGCCTATAGCCAATCACTCAAGTGTCCAACACCTGAACTATGTACGGGTCGCTCATGCTTATGCTGAGATATCGCTTTCATCAGCGGATATCCAAGGTTATCATCTGAAACGATCTTTTGATTTTGACATCGCACGATGTATGATCTCACGAATCAGGTGAAACCATTCGAAGTACACACTTGGATCATTGATGAGACCGTAATTCCTTAGCCTGTGCTGCAGCCCAGCTCGGTTATTAACAGAATTACTCCTAATCCAATTAGGAATTTTATAAATCCAAAATGCTTCTTTTGCTGCCTCAACCGCAGCAACATAATCCACTTTTGTTGAATCGGTAACAGTATCTTGCTGTGAATATTTCCAGCTCACTGTTCCGTTGTTCAAACAAAATAAGTACCCTTATTGTGACTTACAGTCATCATTATCTGTTAGGAAACTTGCGTCGCTGAACCTAGTCACTTCAAGTTCTCCTTCTCCATAGATTAATAATGCATCCTTAATTTGTCTAAGATACTTAAGGATGTTCTTTACATCAATCCAGTGACCATTTCTTGGATCGGCCTGATTGTGACTTCAGATGCCCAAAGCATATGAGACACCAGGTCCGTACATGTCTAACATAGTACGGGTTCTTGGAGAGTGCCAACAACTTTTAGATCTATCATAGTAGATCCTTATTCATAGAATAAAGGTTGCATCACCCCAAGTATTTCATGGAGAATTTTAATGAAAGCTAAGTTTTCACCGATTTTAGTATGAGAATGTGATTGCTAAGAAGCAATACATCATCAACGTATAGGACTATCACTGTCAGTGTACTCCCACTAACCTTCTTATATATACCAGAATCATCTTCGTCTTGAATGAAACCATATTCCATTATGACTTATCAAAATGTTGGTTCCAAGAACATAATGATTGCTTCAATCCATAAATGGATTGGTTTAACTTGCAAACCTTGTTTGCATGTTTTGGTACGACAAAACTGTTAGGCTGTTGTAAACATCCTCCAAAAGGTTTCCGTTAAGGAAAGCGGTTTTGACGTCCAGGTGCCATATTTCATAATCGAAATATGCAGCAATAGCAAACATTATCCAAATGGATTTAATTATGGCAATAGGTAAAATATTTCGTCGTAATCGACACCATATTGATGACGATACCCTTTCGCTACAAGCCTAGCTTTGTACATTTGTATGTTGCCATCCATGTCTGTCTTCACCATGAAGACCCATTTGCTACCAATAGACACAATGCCTTCTGGTACATCAACTAGTGTCCAAACTCGGTTGTATACATGGAATCCATTTCGGACTTCATGGTACTTTGCCATAAATGGAGTCGATACCCTGTATCACTTCCTCATACGTAGCTGGTTCGTCTTCCTCATATAAGATTAATATCTACATGAGGTGAGATCAGAAACCCATACTTCTAAGGTTGTTTTCTGACTCTCTCCGTCCTACTCGGTTATTATGTATTAGAAGGTTGTAGAACAGTCTCATCCCTGATGAACTATTCGTGTTCCATTAGGGATCGGTACCAGGAACAATATTACTCCGATTTTCATCGAGTTCTACTTTCCTCCCACTTACCACTACATATAAGAATTCCTCTAAGGAAAACCGCATGGAGAGCAACAAATATTTTGTTCTCTAATGGGTTGTGGAAATAATATCCTTTGGTTTCCCTAGGATAACTATTTACAAATAGGCACTTATCCGATTTGGGTTCTAGTTTGGTACCATCCAAACGTTTAATTATATGCCCAGCATCCCCAAATCTTCAGGAATGAGAAACCCGGTTTCTTTCCTGTCCATATTTCATATGGGGTCTGTCCAACAGACTTTGTCGAAACCTTATTCAAAAGAAGTATAGCATTGTTCAATGCATATCCCATGAAGGAAATTGATAGCTCAGTACAAATCATCATTAACCTTACCATGTCCAACAAAGTTCGGTTTCTCCGTTTGGACACACCACTCAATTAAGGTGTTCCGAGAGGAGTCCACTATGAAAGAATATCATATTTTTTCAAGTAATCGAGAAACTTATTGCTCAAGTATTTTCCATCACGGTCCAACCGTGATGATTTAATACTTTTGCTGGTATATTTTTCTAACTTCGTGTCGAAACTCTTTGAATTTATCAAAATTTTCCGACTTGTGTTTCATTAGAAACACATAACCATAACCTGATACAACATCCATAAAGGTTACGAAGTATTTATATCCACCTCTAGCCTAGCTAGACATAGGCCCACATATGTCACCATGAATGAGGGCTAACAGCTCGGTGACACGTACACTTTTACCACTAAAAGGCGTTTTAGGCACTTTGCCTAATAAACAAGATTCGTAGACGTCATATGATTTAGGATCAAATCTGTCCATAGTATCCATTCTTCAAAAGAGTGGATATACGAGTCTTGTTAATACGTCCAGACGACAATGCCACAAATAAGTCTCATATGATTTACTCAGTTTGAGCTTTTTGTTTGTCATGTTATATGTTTGAGATTCATTTATATTCGAAATATAAATATTATTATTGACATCTAATGTGTATATCTTAATATCATCTTTATAAACAAAACACCCGGTGTTCTGGAACATAAAGGTATACCCGCAACGGGTTAAACTAGATATAGAGATAATGTTTCTAGTCAAACTATGGTAGTTCCAAAACTTAGGTTCCCACAGCCAAAACAACGACTCTCGTCCCATTTCTAACTCGCAGGTCAATCTCATTTGAAGCCAGTCTCCTGCCAATCAGCAGATCCCGCACATCCGTACATATGTATGTACCACACCCAATATCAAAATCCAATTTTAAAACTAGCAGTGGATATGTTTATAAAAAACATACCTGAAGTCGGAGCCTTACCCGCCTTCACTTCCTTCATGTCTGTCTTGTCCATACGGCAGTCACGCTTCTAGTGACCCCGTTTGCCACAGTTTAGGCAGACATTTTGGGATATTTCATTTGTCTTCCCAGAAGACTGTGATGATTTTGCCTTTGCCCTTTTTCTTCACATCCACGGAAGCCTTCAGCCAAGCATTGGCCTTCTGGGATGTCAAAGTAAGATGTTCATTGCGCTTCTTGCCCTTTTGGAAGCTTTGGCTCGGTCTCCTAGAGCATAATTATTAACTCTCCAAGAGCTTTCTCTTAGTTCATGATGAACCCGCCCCAGCATTCGGGTAGAGACTGTAAGATCAAATCTATAAAAGTCTCAGCCTCGTAGGTAATGCCCAGCTAACCTAGCTATTCCATGTCAGCAATCATCTGCGACACCTAGTGCTTGACAGATATACCCTTTGACATACGCGAGCGAAAGAGCTTCTTTTGCAATTTGTACTTCTAAGATCTAAGGTTAGATCTATGAAGATTCTTTAGTTTCAACATCATGGTACAAGGATCTAATCCTTTGTTCTGACGACGAAATTAAGAAGTCATTGCAGCTAGCATGACGGATTAAGCACTAAAGTTATCATCACGATGAGTCTTTCTAAGCTCATGCTCTACTATTTGCTCAATTCCGGGCTTAAGGCCCGATGGGTTTCTCTATCTAATAGAGTAACTTCTCAGCTCCCAGGACTATCCTGAGATTCATTTCCCAATCTGAAAATTTACGCCGTTAAAGACATTTTCACCCAGGATTATGTCATTTGACGTTAATCTTTCAGTCATCTTGATTGCTATAGTTCAACTATCCAATCAACGATTTTAGGTACACTCAAAATATAATGGTCACTATAGTTCAACTATATAACCAACTACAAGTGGAGTAGTATTTTAAGTACAGTCCAACTGTTCATAGAAAGCAATAATAGATATTAGTCCAACTAATATGTATTTATAACAACGATAAATTAAAATAAAAGAGCACGTGTTGGCAAGTATCTAAACGAAATTACAAATTTAATACTAGCCTCCCATTATTTTTCGGTGAGCATCTAACCCTCTGTGGAGTACTCGGGAAACCTAGTTTCCTAGTGGGCTAGAATCCCGTTAAATAACACACAACCTTGACTTTGGCCAACAAGCTGTATGAAACTTAACTAGGTAGATCTCTAAGATCAATTGGATCTCATCCAATTCCTAGATCTGGTAGGTGGATCTCCAAGTCCGAAATATATATCCAATATATGTAAATATATCCAATATATTTCCTAACCTTTTTCCTCTGAATCAATTAAGCTTTGGTTTTGGCTCAACAAACTTAATGATTCCAGTTAAGCGGGACCCATTGACAGTGGGAAAGCTTCGTAATCCATGTCGATGAAATAGAAGTGACCTTGACTTTGGCCAACAAGTCACAACCGCCTAAGACATGCGATATAGAACAAACCTTTCATGGTTCAAACACATCCGCGATGGACACTGATCTTGACTTTGGCCAACAAACCAATGCCAATCTTGGATCTTGAGAGAGAACCACTCAATGGAAGGAAAAATGCTTAATATTTGATGAGGGTTATCAAGTAAATTGGCATCCAATTTATTATCTTTGATTAGGTCTCATCATACACCCTTAAGCATGCATTCTAAAATCATAATAAGGCACGAATATAATAATAATGATATGCTGATGGATATATTACAAACTTTGTTCCTAGAACAAATCTCTCCATTTCCTCTCTCCCGCTAGCACTATTCATACTTCTACCCAATTACATAACACTAAAAGAAACCTCATTTATATTGAGGAGAATTGGTGAGAAGAGAAATACAAAGAGAATAGAGATAATAGGCTGGACACGCAGGTCCAATTTAATAAAATCTAAATTTATTACAATAATTTCCTAAATTACCTTCACCCTTCTAGTATCCATCCGATATACATTATTCATACAATACATCCAAGTATTCACACATAGCATGTTATTCAATCAATCTAATCCAATTAATTAATCTTTGAATTAATGATCATCCAATGTTCAAACAATGATTTAATTTGCGCGAGTCCAACTCGTTTAAGAATAAATACTCAAAGTACGTATTCTTGAATTATATCGAACTATAATTTTAAATCCAATTTAAATTGTATCCAATACTAATTCATATTTAATTCCAAATTAAATAATTACACTTATTTATGTGCCTTAAAGACATGGATTCCAAATCCAATCCAATTGGGTCTCAAAGCCCAATTATTATCCAATACTATTCAATTAAAGTCCAATGGGCTTTCAATTAATTCATTAGGCGTGGGCTTTGGCCATTATGGATCCAACCCAAGTTGCCAAGGCCCAATAAGGAATCACCATTTGCCCAAAAATAATTTTGGCCCATTAGGCCCAATTAAATTATTAAAGGCCCAATTAGCATATTTGGACTTTATGGAAATGGTTTTAGGCCCAATTGGATCCAACCTAATTGTCCAAAACCAAACTTGGCCCAACCAAGCCCATTAAGCCCAATTACAACATTTAAATTAATACATTATTCCAAATTACATATTAATCCATTTCAAGTGTAATTGACATAATTAATCAACTAATCTAATGTTTCCAAAATACTAATTAATTCAATTAATCATGCTCTTTAATTCCAATTCATGTCCAACACAAATTGAAGCAAAACAATTCATTCTACATGCTTATAGCTCACGGTTTTGACAAGAATTCATCATGTAATTTGATTTCAATCCAATTAAATCAACATCTAACATATATTTCATGCCAACAACACATCCAATTGTCAATTTTCAAAAAATCACCATGAGTACTCCTAGGGTGCATTCGGCCATGTCTTAGGAATTAGGGATTTTTGATCTAATCAATTTATCTCAATTTTAACAATGCACAAATCCAATTCAACATCATATAAACATAACCACACAATCAATTTAGGAAAATCATACTCCAAACACAAAATCCCCAAATTAAAGTCATGAACCCTAGATTTTCAAATCAAACTTATGATGGCTCTACTACCATTGCTAGTGTTCCTAGAACATGCCAAGGATCTCTAAGGTGATTTGTGTTTGAATAAATCAAAGAAAGTTGCGGAAATACTCACTTTGATCGGATGAAGATCCAGACTATTTCTTCTTTGTTGGAAGCTCCAAGCCTTTTATTTGAATTCCAAACTCAATGGTGAGTTTCCCTATCACCTTAGTTGACCTAAAGTGCTAGCTTTGACCAAAAAATGAAAGAAAAAATTTCTCCTCCAAGGAGCATGTATTCGGCCAAGAGAGAAATGTCAGGGAGATAGTGAATAGTTCACACTTTGTTTTCAAAAACAAAACATATACAAAAAGTTGGTATGTGTTGACTTGGTAGGTTTGGGAAGTAAATTCCACATTTACAATTCCATCTACTTACATCACAAATAGTGACAAGTTGATGTAAGTCATGGGTCTCACCCATTTAAATTCCAAATTTAGTTGGCTTACACAACACATTTTGGGCTCGGTTCGTTTAATCCGACTTAACAAATTTTTCGTCGCTTCGTAATTAAATCTAATTTAATTAAATAATAATACCCAGTAAAATAATTACGGAAGTCGCTTCCGAATTAATTCTAAATTAATTCGTTCGCTAGAATTAAAATCCAATTTAATTCCGCAATGAAATCCAATTTCAATTAATATATCTAATATATTATTTTAGCCCAATTAATTAAATTAAATAGTAAAATCCAATTTCACTATTAAATTTACTATGTCGATTAATTCCAAATTAATCGCGTTCTCTCTTTTCGACGAATTTAATCCCAGATAAATTCTCGATGCAATTAATCCCAAATTAATTCTTTCTCTTATAATTAATCCCAGATTAATTCTTGCCGTAATTAATCCCAGATTAATTTTCTCTCTCATAACTAATCCCAAATTAATTCTTTCTCTTATAATTAATCCCAGATTAATTCTTGCCGTAATTAATCCCAGATTAATTTTCTCTCTCATAACTAATCCCAAATTAATTCTGTTCGAGTCAAATATCATCGGTGAATCTTTGGGAAGCGACCCAAGAGATTCATGGATATGTTGGCAGTAAATACGGTCATTGGACTATCTGAACATGTGCGTACCCGGTACCACGTTCTTACTGATTTACAAGACATGGTTGGCTTCTAGCAAAGCACAATGCCTAACCAATTCTCCAGAAATATATTCAACATGGAATATATATAATCTGTATCAGACGTAATATACATTGTATTGCGTATTACGATCCAGTATCATATGTCACATGCTAGGCCTAAGGCTGGAATTGTATCTGCCCCGTACTAAGCATATATCAGATCACTAGCAACTAGTCTCTTTAATCGAATAATCATGACCTAGTCATATTATCCCGATAGCTATAGCATTTATGAGTACTAGTTCTGTATCACTGTGTGATCATCATCTTCATATGACTGAAGTGATACTTCCATCTTGACATCACATCCAATACACTACGATTCTCAGTATACCAATAAGAGGCGTACACAGAACCTGTTAAAGCCCCGGACGACCAAAACCAAAGTATATTGATTGTCGCAAGTATTAGCGATGCAAGTCTCAAGTTAAGACCAAATACACCTACCCTGATTCGGATTCCCATAGACACATAGTCATACTACCAATGTGATTCCGAGGGGTCTATCCAGAGCGAAGCTGTTCCCGCTCCAACGGCTAACAGAACCTCTTATCACACTTGCATAAATATCCAATATTTAAATATATGAGAACTATGATGTTAAGCTTCCATAGGGCGCACAAGTGCAATACTAGTGTATTCCGCATTATCGATGTACAGTCTCGATAATACTTCGACTAGGGATATTTAATGATTAAACCTTTCGTGGATTAATATTGTCTTATATCTTATTAATCTGGTACTAATCATATGTACTTTTATCATTTATATATCCAAGTAATCCAATTACAAATGATAAAAGAACAATTTCCTTTGTCACATAGTTAATTTATACAAAGAACTCCATGTCTTTTACAAACAGTGATGCCATGAGTCATAATTATCCAACATGATAAAGCCCTTCCTGCTTCATCCTCTCACTTTTTCCCTTTTTTTCTTTCTCCTCTTCTCTTCTTCCTTCCCACGTTCATCCTAATTCTTTTTGTTCTTTCATTTCCCAATTTTTTGAGAAATGGTAATAGTAATCCCCTTTATATACTAGGGCTTCTTTGAAATTGTCCAAAATAAAGAAAAGTTGAGAAATTTATAGAAACTTTGAGATTTCTCTAGAATGACCATCGAGTACTATTCATCCGAAATTGGAATCTGAAGTTTTATCCCATTTCTGGTTTGAATTTGGAAAAATATTCAACGCAGACGTTGTAGGTCTCGATCTCAGATTTCTGACGATATAAAATTCATAGAAATCGGAGTTCGTATGAGAAAGTTATGGCCTAAATACTATGGGCTATCTGGAGTGGAACATCATATAATCTCGCATCGAAGTTTCAAAGAATTTACTGTTTATCCATAAAGTCGTTCTATGAATGTATATAAGCTCGGACATAATTTTTATATTACGTAAAACTCTTCTCGCGATGTAACAGTACTACAGTCAATATTAGTAGAGACCACCGGTCGTTACAAATTCTCCCCCCCTTAAATAGGATTTGTCCTTGAATCCTCTTTAAACTTTGGTTCTTATCTTAGATCACAGGATATATGGGATCCTTATAACTCATAGACTTAGACTGACTACACACCCATCTCCTTTTTATCCACTTTATTATTTCACTCCTCAGTGATTTCTGAGTGCTACTAATATGCCACAGGATAATGTGACGATCATACTGAAGCTAAAATGTCATGACTTGGAAGTTATAATTAGTATTGTACACTATCTTGTTAATGTGAACTTCTCACTTTAGTGTAACTATTTTGTATCATCGAGGCATCTAAATGACTTAACAACGAAGGCCGTTGCCCAGCTGATCATTTACGTTTTGACTAGTAAACATATGAGGTCCTACATCATTCTTAATATCTAACTTATGCCTCGAACCTTTCACCATAATTGGGTAAGCTGTTTCAAAATTCATGGCTACGGTGAATATTCTTTAAGATCTTTACTGTGAGGTACAACCTTGTTCTCGCTTTATAAGATCTTTGCTGAGTATTCTTAACCACCTTATTTTTGGACCTCTAACTGTGCTCAACATTCATTTGACTTGATCAGGTTTTTTTTTATACTAAAATACTGATGTCTCCACACTGTACTCAGTACTCCTTTTGCCCCACTTGTCCAACTTGATCTTAATATTCTTTCTCATCACTCAGGTACTTAATTCTCTATATTCTCCTTGCCAAACTTCAACTGCTTATAATATTGTCTAGGGTTTCTTAGCTTAGTATTATTGTCTACCAATGATGCATGTACTAAAAATGTTGCTTCTGGGTGGTTTCCTAGTGGTCCCCTCTTAATTGGCTAAAGCTTCAAGCTTAAGGGTGTGCATCTTTATACTTAAACTGTATTCCCTACTATTAACATCGACGGTGGTAACTTGATCCTGATTAAAGCTCATATTCTTATGTACTTTGCTTCCATTGTTACTAAAAATCTGGTTATGGTGTTCCACCCTTTCTTATTTTCCATATCCTAGTGCCGCCAAGGATCATTACTCAAACACATGTCATTTTACTGAACTTTGAGGATTCATCTACTATACTAATTGCAATATTGCAGTAATTTACCTCCTTGATTCCGTATTATGCTACAAATATACTAAAACACCCTCTATCTGTGGTTTAAACTGATACTAAGAAACCTTGTTGTTTCATTCTTCTATTTTTGCTTCCAAACCTTGTGCCTGCTGACCTTTTCATTTACTCTCTTGCTCTGTTCTGTAACTGAAACGTCTACGATCTATATCTCTGTCTCCTTATCCGAAAGATGTCATCTCTTACAAATCTTTAGTCATTTTTAATGTTGTTCTTTCTTTCTTTATTGTTTCATCTAGATAACTTCTCCTATAAATCTCTCACTTGGAACTATTCCCTCTTTTATTTTGTTCTTGTACTATATCTAAAGGTTTTCTGTTTTGATCTCTTCCACTACATATTCTCTTGTTTCTGGAAATATCTTGAGACAAACATCGAAGTTTATCATTGCTGTCATAATTTATCGAAGGTTGGGAGGGTGGGAACTTATCTTGAGGCTGTTCTGTTACGGTGATTCGGTGACACATACTTTTTGCCTAGGACTCTCGTGTATACCTGTCTGGTGTCTTTTCCTACACAAGGGTACTATTGCTAAAACTTATCTGGCTTGCCTTCTCCAACCTCACTCCTGATCATTTTCAACAATCAATCACTCCACATCCCCTAAAAAATCCTTTTTAGTGTTGGGCTTCATTCGGCAAAATGCTCAAATGTGTCTTTGTCGCAGTCGGGAATGTATCTTTGAACTGAGTGATTCTTACACTACGAGAATCATGTCACCAGAGATCCAAAGTTTTGACTTCGGATCTTCGAATTTTTCACCCACTTTGGTATGTACTTTGGAGAAACCAGATTCCCTAAAGTACTCTTCGGAGACTGTAACTGAAAATACAAATAACAAACATTATGGCTCGAGTATCTTAGCAAGTTTTATAAATTTCCCTGTAATGATTTGTTGTCTGAATAATTGATGAGTTGTTCTTATTCTTCCACCTTAGACAGCACCACTAAATTATAGCGCACTGATCTCATTGCGACATTAATTGATGGAGCATTGAAAGATAGTGCCTGTAATCTTCATTCCATACACTTGTTTTTAAAATAGTGCCTCTAAAATCAGGATTTAATTTTATTTAATATATTTTTTTTTTTGTAATCGGGGTGTTTGGAATCTCGACTAATCTGGGAATCTGTGTCCCGTGCCATCAGAAGTTTCCTAACACAGATCAGTCCTTAACTTTTTACACTAGGGGGCATGGCCCCAAGAGACACATCTAGCATAATTCGAAACTTGAACCTGAGAGGGAGCAAACTACTCAAGCCTAAAACCTTCACCATTAAGGAGATCTAAAATCTTTAAAAAAAAAAAAAAAATTAAGTAGATAATATGTTTTGTTTTTTTTTTATATTTTTAATCTTTTATTAGTAGAAATTCAATTTTAATAATTCACCAATTGCACTTGATATGGATAAAAAAGAATGGTTGATATATTTAATGGAGAAAAAATCAGCCTCTGTCAAGATTAATATACACGGCATCTTCATAAAAATTTTTCAAGATCAAGTTTCTCTTAACAAAGGAATCATTTAATTGTCATGCAAAAACTCGTTGGATGTGAGCCTGTCCATTTGATGTGATGAGATACAGCTTTCAATATGTATCGTATAAGCGCTAACATTACCAAAATTCCAAAGCCTGGCCCATTATTAAAGTCTGAAGTTGAAAAACCCAACTTGATGGAAGAATAATTGATTGGTGGGGCTATTTTCGTCATTTCAAAAAGGCCGACCTTGTCACATACCAGATCAGATGGCCAGCAGCCCACTTGTGTTGTGTCTGTGGGCCACCACGTTCATGTGGGTATCTCTGAATCACACCCTGTTTTTTGTTTTTTGTTTTTAATCATTCTAATTAATTCTTAATTTCTAATAATTCCATTGGCTGTAAAACTCCAAATTCTACCGTAGTTTAGGGTTTCGAAATTCTTCGATTTTTGATTTATTGCTATTTTCGATTATGGATCATTAATACACACATAAATGGTACGTCCCATATCTTATGTTTGCATATTTATTTCTTTTTTGGGGTTCTTTTATTCATTTTCAGTTGAATTTAAAATTATAAACTTTATGATAAACTTGATTGAAATTTGAGTTCTTATATGTTGCTTTATATTTAAATTCATGAATTGGAATTGAATTATGTAGAATTTGATGCAAACATAGATGATTCAAGAAACAGTGGACTGGTTTGGCTGATCTTTTATTTAGATTTTGTCAATTTGGACCATCAGACTGCTGGAATGATGGTTATTGTTGACCTTGATCTTAGTGGATCTTTTGATGAATTTGAGAGATACCCATTTTAGAGATATTGGTTATGGATTTGAAGAGTGAACGCTCAGCTCTTGAATCTGTGGAAGATAATGAAGTAGTGAGCCAAGGAACTGTATCTCATGTTAATGATGACAATGTTAAGATTAATGGCTCGTATTTGGATGGGACCAACGAGTTGGGTAGTAGTGGCAATTCAGTTTATAACCATGGATTGGGTGTCCAAAGTGAAAAATCCTTGGCAATGAAATCTCCAAGTGGAGGTTCACATCCTACTGTTAAAGGGTATGGATTGAAGAAATGGAGGCGGATTAAGAGGGATTTTGTTAAGGATGCTGGTCCTAGTTTGGATAGTAGCAAAATTTTGAAGCGGGGTACACCATCACATTTGTCATCAGCTGATGTCAGGCAGAATAGTGAGGCCTCTGTTGGATCCAGGAATGCGGTAAAAAATATTGGTGTTGTTGATGGCTTTGCAACACATGGCTCTAGTTCGGATTCTAGGTATGCAGTTAGATCGTCTTTTGCAGCAGGTACAGATTCTGAGAACAGTGAGGATCGAAGTAGCAAGTCTTCTACAGCAGCCAGTGCTCCCATGTTGAAAAATGAATTGCCTGCTGCATCAGGATATGTGCGAGGAAGGAACAGGATAAAGAATTTGAGCGGGAAGAGTGGAGGTAATCCAACTCAACAGGTTCAACAAGGAAAAAGCCGGGCTGAAAGCAGTAAGAAGCCAAGAGGGGAAAAGGTCAAAATCGAGAAAGAAAACTCTCATTCCAGCGTGGAATCTGACTTGAGAAGCTCCAACTTTGTCTTTAAGCAGGGTGCTTTTGTGGTGACTAGTAATGGGAGGCAAAGTGGATCGTCAATGAATTATGATGGGGAGGATAGTGATGACGCTCATGCCTGTGAACAAGAGTTCGCTGAAGATGCTCAAACCGGTTACACTGAAGAGAATGTTGGAGTAGCCGAAGATCTTTCACAAGATGACTTTGCTGTAGACTTGTCTTGGGATGCCAAGGAAGAGAAGAGTGAGAACCACCAGCCATCGAAAGTTCAGGATCCTCTTGTTGAGTCTCTTCTTACCCTCCAATCTGTGCAGGAAGCACTGGGAAAAGGTACGATGCCCTCCTTTTGGTAATTTCCCAAATAGTTTTTATGAGGTGTGTGAGTGTGTATCTGTAGTGTATACCATCTTAATAGTGCTGCAGCTATTCAATTGTCAATATCTTCTTTTTAGTAAATATATAGTTTGGCAATACTTGAATAATAATAGCCATGATCATTCCTTGGAAGCATTTGAAAATTTAATATTCACTGTGTGGTTTAAAGAAAAAACATTGAAATTCATCATGTTTTGTGGGTAGAAATTTCAAATTCAAACTATATTTTGAATTTGTGTCAAATATGCATCTATCTGCTAAATTTCAAAACATCATCTTATTTTTGTTGCTTTATTTGTTAGAATAACCAAGGATATCAATTGGATATACAAATAAGTAATTTTTGTCTGCTTGATTTCCCAAATGACTGCATGAGGAATACATTGACAGATGCTGACCTGGCCACAAGTATGTAACAGCCAAAAAAAGGATTTAGAGTTATCAATAGGATTTTGCAATGGGAAATGATGTCAATGTACAGTCTTCTCCTTTAGATTTTAATACTGATAAAATCAACTTAAAAGGTAACCGTAGTTTGTCAAGTCTGATGGAGCTATGTGTGCACTTGCAGAAGTTCAGAAATTAGGGGAGGTTGGGAAGGATGCCGTATCGCTGCATGACAACTCATTTAAGGGTAGCAGTGTACGTGCAGATTCCACTTTTACAGATTCAGAAATTCATGGACCAAGTGCTTCAAACTCCTTGGAAATGCAGGTATTAAGCTTGACACAGAATGTGCACCATTTGGAAACCAAGCTGGAGGAGATGAGTGCTATGCTCGAGGTGAAGGAATTGAGGGTTGCTGAACTGGAAGCCACAGTAAACAGTAGCGAACCATTAAAGGAAGAATCAGGGAGCACTATTGGGTTGCAGCCAGAACAATGTAGACTGCTAGAGACTGAGCTTGAAGATCTCTTTCGGCAAAAGATTGAAGCTGAGGTGGAGTATCTGGCACTAACGAGGACAATAGAGAAGTTGAGGGCTGGTGGTGGTGGTGGTCGAGTTGCTCTCATTGAAGAGAAAGAAGCTCTAGCCGAGGAGCAAGCACTGATGCTAAACAAGCTTGGAGAAAGTGAAAGCAAAGCAGCGGTACTAAGGAAACAAGTGGAGGAGATGGAAAAAAACTGTGGAGATGTTTTGGGTACGTCGAAGATGCAGAACAGAGTAAGTAAGGTTGCTTCATGTTTTGTTATACAGTCTATATTACTGGTCTTTGTATTTTGGCTTTTTGTTTTGCAGTTGTCACCCCATTCAGGGGTGATTGTACCCACATAAATTTTTAATTAGATGGGCCCCTTTTTGTTGTTTAATCGGTCTCCATCATCAGAACCTTGATGAAAATGGATCCATAATCTCATTTAGTACTGTTACATTCAAAGTTGAAACACTTGCCCAAACCCCACAAACTGCTGTCAATTTCCCATATTCTGCCTTTTGATAACTTTCATATGCCTTTATCAGCTTCCCCATTTCTTAAATAGGGTCCTATTTAAAATACTGATTTGGTAGTGGTATTTACTAGTCATTTGTTGTTAATTTGAATTGCTTAATGACATTATGTGCTGTTTAAACTAATTGAAATTTTCAAAAAAAAAATAATAATAATAAATAAAAAACCAATTGATCCCAGTATTTTTTTTTTGTTTTTTTTTTTTTTTTTTTTTTTGGAGATATGCTAAAATTAAGTATTACTCTTTAACACATGAAAATAACACTCTTTAAAACTTGATTTTGTCGTTAAAGGTTAAGATCCTTTTAAGCGCATATGATTTGAATCTAAAACAATAATTATAGCCATTAAAAGGCAACAAAAACTAGAACCATGTGCAGCAACAATAACACACAGCTTTTATTCTGGCATGGATAATGCATAGCGTTGCAGCCTCCTGGCAATGAGAGTGAGCCCTTGTGTCCATTGTTCTAGGCCCAACAGCGGTTCAATTCTGAATTGGAACCAAAACTGCTTGAAATCTCCGGTTCTGGTTTTGGAACCGCATAATAATAATAATAATAATAATTAGTGAAGTAATTAGTAAAATATGAAATTTAACCATAAAGATCTTTATTATGTTGATATTTCTACAATAATATTTTTTAATTTTGTTGACGGCTGATTTTGGTCTCAGGGTAATATGAAAATATTACTCCCGAGACAATCCTCCCTCAATAGTGAATTTGTTCGGTTAAGGGGGAACCAAAAGCAAATTTAGCAAAAGACAAATAAATACACCAATCAACAAGGAGTTTTAACGTGGTTCGGCTGGCTAGATCCAACCTACGTCCACGGACACGAACAAAATAATGCTTTTATTACCGAGATATGCTTCTCTGATCTCTCTTTTGTTTACAAGTCTCACAATAATGATTCTGATCTCAACTCTCAACTTTCAACTTGTTACCCCCCTTACGCATACTCTACCCTCCTATTTATAATAGTGTAGAAATCAGATTCCTTCTCCTACAAGAATTTCCTAGTTGAAACAATTTCCTTTTCCCATAAGGATTCCTAATCAAAACTACCTTTACTTTCTTTATCCTACTAGGACTCTGACTCACCAGTTTTCCCCATGAAAATAGGATAACTTGTCATCTTATCCACAAGAATAGGGTGTTATCTTCTGAAGCATATCTCGCTATCTGGTCGGTCTTCATGAGGTCGGTCATGATAGTCCTTTGGACTGAGAATGCCGCTGTCGATCTGATAATTTCCCGGTCATCTGAACCAAAGTGGTCAGTCACCAATCATCAAGTGCTCGGTCTCTTACTGTATAGTGGTCGGGTCGGTATTAATGATCCTGACCAAGAAGGGAATTATCTTTTTACCCATGTCGTATTCCTCAAATAATATAGGACCTGAAAACACCATCAACAAATTTAATTAAAACTAATTATAATTTATATTTAATTTTTTAATAATTTTTCTTTTTATTAATGCGCCTGCATTCTTCCAACTTGCAACTAAAATTACCAATCTCAAATCTTGATTGCAAAATTAAATTTAAAAGTTACATTACTACATATACAATAATTTTTTATTCCATGTTATTGCCTTTAATTCTTTTCTTTTTTAATTTAAGCTAAATAATCTGGATGAATATTTGAAAATTTAAAAATATAGATTATGAATTCGTGCGGATCCTCTAAGAATATATTAGGATTCATATTTTTTATTAATCAAGATATATAAATCTTTTGAATTCAAATAATGTAGATATTTACGGATCTAGGCCGGATCCAAATTTTTTTTCCATCCCTAATTACTTTCTCGTAATTAACTCATGGAAGAATATGATAGTGAATGTAATGTAAACCCATGGCATGACTAGACACTTATTACCAACCTTGGTAGTTCTCTAAATCTTAAATTACCTCTCAAATCTTAAATTAAATAGAGAAGCTTGAGTTAAAATGCAGAAGAAAAAAAAAGCACTCAAAATATTAAAATATAAATATCAAGATTTGCTAGAATAAGAGTCCATAAAGGTAGTAAAATAAAGAAAGTTGAAAAAGCATAGTACTATTTGGAAATCAAGAGTATGGCGTGAGAAAGGTGTTAATGTGGTGGCATTAAAGTCAAAATGATTCGTATACAAAGCGTCTTGCTTTCAATTGGTCACGAGAATCTATCAACAAAACAGGTAATGCTCTTCCCTCTTTTTGTTCTGTTGTGAGCAACATTCGAATTAAAAAGATCAATTATAATTTTTTTTTTTAAAAAAAAAAAAAAAGAGTTAGATAGAAGAAAATTGAGGAGCAAAGCAATAACAGTAAGAGGATAATGTAATGGACATTTGTTGACCGTTGTTTATTGTTACAGGGTAATATAAGAATCGACACTTCGAATATTTTTCCCTCAAATAGTCAATTTGTTTGGTTAGTAGGGAACCAAAAGTAAATTTAACAAGCAGACAAGAAAACACAGAGTTTACGTGATTCGGCGGAGAATGACTCCAACCTACATCCACGGGAAAAATGGAGATATTTTATTACTGTTTGGGGTCAAGATCGACCCAAGCTATGAGTGGTGGTAGAATAGAAGAATACGAAAATAAGCACCTCGGGTCTTACAACAAGCCCGATACAAATCGCATGCTCTTTTCTCATTTCCTCATCTCTTTCCGGAACCAATCTCTCAAATGGGTCTCGGTTTCCTTGTCATACTCGCTCCTTTAAGTGTGATATCTAATTCCACTCTGAGCTCTTCGTCCCCGTTCCGGTATCGTCTGAGCTCACTCTCCCCAAAACACGGGTTATTATTGGACGATTCTGGGGTTCTCTTATTGTCATCTTCCTCCCAGGTCTCCTCCACAGGTGTAACGCTGGCCACAACCACTAACCTCATTATGTGAGTATTCTTTCTTCCGACCTCACGATCCCCTTCCATTCTGACTGCTCTCTTCCCACTGACAATCTATTCCCTCCAATGATAGGGCTTGCATGTGTTTGTTCTCCTGATTTCTTCTCCAACTTCTCAATTTTCTCCACCAAGGTTTTCATGAAGACTTGGTTACCTCATTTTCCTTTCGCATGTTCTCTCTTTCCAACCGCAAGTTCTCTTCCATCTTCTTCATCCACTCTACTGTTGAGACCTCTGAAACTCTATGATTTTCCTCATCTGCCATCGTCTTAGTGTGTTTTATGTTTTTCGTACCTTTTTACAATAGACGGCGCCAACTATTAACTGATGTTTCTCGTTCCTAGGGTAATATGGGAATCGATGTAGGAAACGATTTTCCTTTTGCGCGGCGGAAGTTGCTAGTGGTGGCACCTGGTCCGGTATGGATCTTCAAAATTTTCTTTGCCTTCTCCCTTTGTTGTAGTAGCCAAGATCAATCCTTTGGTGTCCAACAGTTGGATCAACCACTCGATCTTACGAACTATGACTTGAAACCAACAAACCGAAGTGTGGGCTTCACTCACAAAGATTAAACCTATAAACTATTTAGAGATTTAGGATGTCACAATGGTGTTTGGCTCTTTGGAATTTCAAATACTCTCACAACACTTGTGAATATTTGAAGTTATTCTCTCTTTTCTCTCAAATCTTTCTCATAACAATTGTGTGAATGAATGCAAAGTGTTAACCTTAGGAAGTGAGAAAAATGGTAGAGATTATATTCTTTTACACAAGCCAACTAACCTTGTCATTAAGCATCTAATGCTTTCTTGCAATGGCCAACACAAAAATGTGAATGCCATACCAAAGCATAAGAAATGTTAAGCTAAAGACAATAGCTTTGTCATTAAGCATTCAATGCTTTCTTTCAATGGCAAACACATAAATGTGGAGGCCATACCAAAGCATAAAATGCATTAGTTAATGATAAAAATATTAGGTGTATCCAAGCCACCTAATAGACATAATTGCTTGGATGACATGGTAAGCCATATGGCTTTGTCTCCAATGGTAAATAAAAATCAATATATTAATAATGATTTATTTACCTTCAATTATGTTGTAGTAATTATCTCATAATTATTACTAACTTGATTATCTCATAATCAAGACTTGATTATCTCATAATCAAAGAATTCTAGAAAATATTAAGTTAAACTAATTTAACATAGTTTTCATTTGTGACAATAAATATTATTAATCTTATAATAATATATAAATAAATAGTGAGCATATAATTAGACAATCTAATTATATTAGGTTTGCTACAGTTAATCGAGCTAGCACGGGGACCAAATGGACCTACGGTTCCGAGCTCCAATAATTCCGAAATATTAATCAAACTCTTTAATCAAATATTACGAATTATTAACTCCACGTTATTCCACTAAAAAACTCAAGTTGAACTCCTGTTACCGTAGATGGATTAAATAAACCGAACATCTTCGGTGTCCATCGATATAGTCATTACATATGGATATAGCCCTTCACGAATATCTCATAAATAGAGCCGGGTCATAAGTCCGTTAAACCCCTCTAAATATTTTGTCTCTTAAGCACCATTGATTCTATAATGAACAATTAATTCATAACAATTATGAATATAAAACTTTCTATTCGTAATAGAAAAGTTGAGCGCTCAAATTGTTCAAGTCCCGAATCAACTCTTAAAAAAGATATTCTTCTACTTCTCGTAAGAATGAGTGAATTCCATAACTATGTAAAACGTTCCCAGCTACACACCAAACCATTTCCCCAAAATACGTAGTTATTGGTTGGGAATGCAACACCAACCTCACATAGTAAATCAAAGGACATAGCCTGTCATGCACGAGTTCGTAGTACTCTCAGGATTAAGATCGAATCCATATATGACCATATATTAGATAAAATGAATTTCTTCGGTTAACGGATATTAAAAAAAATTCGTATTTATCTGAGTCCAGTCCTATATGATCTTATCATACAAGGTGCCTCCATTCCCATGTCACTACATGAACGATCCCGGATCAAGGTCGTCATACAAGTATAGAATGGACCGCAACAATAGATACCACAAATAAAGTACCCTTTTTGTTTGCTCTCTATGGACTATTTAGATTACTAACTTCAGACTTAAATCCTCTTGTGCATCAAACATACACTAAGTCTGAAGGTACAATAGTAATCAAGGTAAACAAGATAATTGGACAATATGCGATATAAATCAAACAACTTTGATAAAATGAATAATGCATTTATTATTATTACAATAATCAATTCCGTTTACAGTACATGAAGCACCTTGTAAATAGAGTCGGGTCATAAGTCTGTTAAACCCCTCTAAATATTTTGTCTCTTAAGCACAATTGATTCTATAATGAATAATTAATTCATAACAATTATGAATATAAAATTTTCTATTCGTAATAGAAAAGTTGAGCGCTCAAATTGTTCAAGTCCCGAATCAACTCTTAAAAAATATATTCTTCTACTTCTCGTAAGAAGGAGTGAATTCCATATCTATGTAAAACGTTCTCAGCTACACACCAAACCATTTCCCCAAAATACGTAGTTATTGGCCGGGAATGCAACACCAACCTCATATAGTAAATCAAAGGACATAGCCTGTCATGCAGGAGTTCGTAGTACACTCATGATTAAGATCGAATCCATATATGACCATCTATTAGATAAAATGAATTTCTTCGGTTAACGGATATTAAAAAAAATTCGTATTATCTGAGTCCAGTCCTATATGATCTCATCATACAAGGTGTCTCCATTCCCATGTCACTACATGAACGATCCCGGATCAAGGTCGTCATACAAGTATAGAATGGACCGCAACAATAGATACCACAAACAAAGTACCATTTTTGTTTGCTCTCTATGGACTATTAAGATTACTAACTTCAGACTTAAATCCTCTTGTGCATCAAACATACACTGTATGAAGTACAATAGTAATCAAGGTAAACAAGATAATTGGACAATATGCGATATAAATCAAACAACTTTGATAAAATGAATAATGCATTTATTATTATTACAATAATCAATTCCGTTTACAGTACATGAAGCTTTAGGACATAAATCCTAACAATCTCCCACTTGGACTAGAGCAAATGGGACATGTCATGTAATCCTAAACCCTTTAGGTGACATTCAAACACTTTAGCCGATAAGGTCTTTGTAAACGGATCAGCCAAGTTTTTTGTGGATGGAATCTGTGTGACAGCGACATCTCCTCTCTGCACTATCTCTTTGATGAGGTGATATTTCCTTTCAATATGCTTACCCCTCTTGTGGCTTCTTGGTTCTTTGGAGTTCGCCAATGCACCACTATTATCGCAATAAAGTGTGAGTGGTTTATCCATATCTGGAACAACTTCCAGATCTGCCAAGAATTTATGGAGCCAGACTGCAGCAATATACTCCGCTTCTGTTGTTGAATCGACAACAGTCTCTTGCTTGGAAGATTTCAAGCTTACTGCTCCGTTATTCAAATAAAATATGTACCCGGATTGCGACTTACAATCGTCTTTATCGGTTTGGAAACTTGCATCGGTATACCCAGTTACCTCAAGTTCTCCATCTCCATAGATTAAGAAAGCATCCTTAGTTCGTCTAAGAGACTTAAGGATATTCTTAACCGCCATCCAGTGACCTTCACCTGGATCGGCCTGATAGCGACTACACATGCTCAAAGCATACGAGACATCAGGTCGTGTATATATCATGGCATACATGATCGATCCGACTACCGAGGCGAACGATATCCGACTCATGTTGTCTCTCTCATCTTGAGTTTTAGGACACGTGTCCTTAGATAGAGTGACGCCATGTGACACTAGCAATAGTCCCCTCTTGGACTGATCCATGTTGAATCTCTTCAACACTTTATCAATGTACGTGCTCTTGGAGAGTCCAAACAGCTTTCTAGATCTATCCCGATAGATCTTTATTCCTAGAATAAAGGCTGCTTCTCCCAGATCCTTCATGGAGAATTTTAATGAAAGCCAAGCTTTCACCGATGTTAACATGGGAATGTCATTGCCAATAAACAATACATCATCAATGTAAAAGACTATGAATATCAGTGCGCTCCCACTAACCTTCATATATACACAAGGAACATCCTCGTTTTGAACGAAATCATATTCTTTTATGATCTCATCAAAACATTGGTTCCAAGAACGCGATGCTTGCTTCAATCCATAAATGGATCGATTTAACTTACAAACCTTGTTTGCAAGTCTTGGTACGAGAAAACCGTCAGGCTGTTGCATATAAACATCATCCAGAAGGTTTCCGTTAAGGAAAGCAGTTTTGACGTCCATCTACCATATCTCGTAATCGAAATATGCAGCAATAGCAAGAATTATCCGAATGGATTTAATCATGGCAACGGGTGAAAAGTTTCATCGTAATCGACACCATGTCGTTGACGATACCCTTTCGCTACAAGCTTAGCTTTGTACGTTTGTACGTTGCCATCCATGTCAGTCTTCTTCTTGAAGACCCATTTGCAACCAATAGGTTTTACGCCTTTTGGTGCATCAACCAGTGTCCAAACTTGGTTGGTGTACATGGAATCTATTTCAGAATTCATGGCATCTTGCCATAAAACGGATTCGATACCCTGTATCACTTCCTCATACGTAGCCGGCTCATCTTCCTCAATAAGATTAATATCGACATGAGGTGAGATCAGAAACCCATACCTCTCAGGTTATTTTCTGACTCTCTCCGACCTACGCGGTTCTTGTGTATTCGAAGATTGTGGTACAGTCTTATCCCTGATGGACTGTTGATGTTCCATTAAGGATTTTATGCCAGGAACAGTATCACTCTGATTTTCATCTAGTTCTACTTTCCTCCCACTTATCACTGCATTTAGGAATTCCTTCTCAAGGAAAACCGCATGTAAAGCAACAAATACTTTGTTCTCTTGTGGGTGATAGAAGTAATATCCTTTGGTTTCCCTATGAAATCCTACAAATAGGCATTTATCCGATTTGGGTTCTAGTTTGGTACCTTCCAAACGTTTGACGTATGCCCAGCAACCCCAAATCTTCAGGAATGAGAAACCCGATTTCTTTCCTATCCATATTTCATACGGAGTCTGTTGAACAGACTTTGACGGAACCTTATTCAAAATAAGTATTGCACTGTTCGATGCATATCCCCAGAAGGAAATATGTAGCTCTGTGCGACTCATCATAGACCTTACCATGTCTAACAAAGTTCGGTTTCTCCGTTCGGACACACAGTTTAATTGCGGTGTTCCTAGAGGAGTCCACTGTGAAAGAATACCATATTCTTTCAAGTAATCGAGAAACTCATTGCTCAAGTATTCACCACCACGGTCCGACCGTAATGTCTTAATACTTTTGCCGGTCTATTTTTCTACTTTGTGTCGAAACTCTTTGAATTTCTCAAAGATTTCTGACTTGTGTCTCATAAGATACATATAACCATAACGCGATGCATCATCCGTAAAGGTTACGAAGTATTCATATCCACCTCTAGCCTGGCTAGACATGGGCCCACATACGTCACTATGAACGAGGGCTAACAGTTCGGTGGCACGTGCACATTTATCGCTAAAAGGTGATTTAGGCATCTTGCCTAATAAACAAGATTCGCAGACGTCATATGAATTTGGATCAAATCCGTCCAAGTACCCACTCTTCGAAAGTGTGGATATACGTGTCTTGTTTATGTGTCCCAGACGACAATGCCACATATAAGTTTCATCTTTGTTACTTACTTTAAGCCTTTTGTTTATTACATTGTATGTTTGAGATTGATTCATATTCAAAATATAAAGACCATTATTTACATCAGCAATGCAAATTTCCATATCATTTTTATACATAAAACACCCAGTGTTTCCAAATACAAAAGAATACCCACATTGGGCTAACATAGATACATAAATAATATTCCTAGTTAAACTACGTACATAATAACAGTCTGTAAGTTTAAGTACATGCCCTGAGGGAAGTTCCAAAACAAAAGTGCCAACGGCCAAAACGGTGACTCGTGTCCCATTTCCAATGCGGAGGTCAATCTCTCCTGAGGCCAGTCTCCTACTAATCTGCAGATCCTGCACATCAGTACATATATAAGTACCACAACCAGAATCAAAAATCCAATTTTTAAAACTAGTAGTAGACATGTTTATTTCTATAATAAACATACATGAAGCCGGTGTCTTGCCCGCTTTGATTTCCTTTATGTGTGCCTTGTACTCGCGGCAGTCACGCTTCCAGTGACCCCATTTCCCGCACTGCAGACATACATCTTGGGATTTGTCCTTACCCTTCCCAGAAGGTTTTGACGATTTGGACTAGCCTTTCTTCTTCTTTTTCTTCTTTACACCTCTAGTCGTCTTGGACCAAGCCCTTGGAGTCTGAGATGTTGAAGCGAAGTGCGCCTCGCGCTTCTTACCCTTTAGGAGCTATTTTTCTGCTTCGCGCAGTGTGGACATCAACTCTCCAAGAGTTTGGTCTTGGTTCAACATATTGTAATTCTTGATGAACCCACTCCAAGTGTCAGGGAGAGACTGTAAGATAAAATCTACTGAAGTCTCAGCCTCGAAGATGATGCCCATCTGTCCCAGCTGCTCAATGTCAGCAATCATCTGTGACACTTGGTACTCAACAGACATACCCTCTGACATGCGAGCGCGGAAGAGCTTCTTCTGCAACTCATATCTTTGCGATCTAAGATTAGATCGGTGAAGATCATGCAACTTTGCCATCATCTCATAGGGATCCAATCCCTTGTTTTGATGACGGAATTACCGAGTCATAGCAACAAGCATTACCAATTGAGCAGTCGAGTTGTCATCGCTTTGAGTCTTCCAAAGCTCTAGCTCAAGCAACTGATCAGGTCGGGGCTTAGGCCCAAGAGGTCTCTCTATAGTGTAGAGCAACTTCTCGGATCCCAGGACAATCATGAGATTCATGTCCCAATCTTGAAAGTTTGTGCCATTAAAGACATTATCGCCCATGACAATATCCCTAATGCTTAACTTTCCTGTCATCTTAATCACAATAGTCCAACTATTCGATTAACGATGTATGGGTACAGTCTAACTGTTACAAGAAAAATAATAAAATATTAGTCCAACTAATAAATATAATTGACGAAATAATTTGAAAGCGCGTAAAGCTAAGTATTTGAACGGAATTGCAAATTCAATACTAGCCTCCCATTATTTTTCGGCGAGCCTCTAACCCTCTGTTGAGTACTCGAGAAACCTAGTTTCCTAGTGGGCTAGGATCCCATTAAATAACACACAACCTTGACTTTGGCCAACAAGATGTATGATATTTAACTAGGTAGATCTATAAGATCAATTGGATCTCATCCAATTCATAGATCCGGTAGGTGGACCTCCAAGTCCGAAACATATATACAATATATATGCCAATATATCCAATATATTTTCTTAGCCCTTTTCCTCTGAATCAACTAAGCCTTGGCTTTGGCACAACAAGCTTAATGATTCCAGTTAAGCGGAACCCATTGACTTTGGAAAGCTTCGTAATCGATGTCGATGGACAAGAAGTGATCCTGACTTTGGCCAACAAATCACAACTTGGACAAGACATACGATATGGAACAAAGCCTTCATGATTCAAACACATCCGCGATGGACAAAGGTCTTGACTTTGGCCAACAAACTAGTGCCAATCTTGGATCTTGAGAATGAATCACTCAATGGAAGGAAAACGCTTAATATTTATTGAGGGTTTTTCGCGTAAATTGGCAACCAATTTATTATCTTTGTTAGGTCTCATCATACACCCTTAAGCATGCATTCTAAAAGCATAATAAGGCGCAAAAATAAATTAATAATGATATGCAGATGGATATCTCACAGATTGTTCCTAGAACAAATCACTCACTTTATTCTCCCCAGCTAGCATTATTCTAACTTCTACCCAATTACATAATACAATTAAAGAAACCTCATTAACATTGAGGGGAATTAGGTGAGAAGAGAATTACAAAGAATCGAGAGATAAGGCTGGACACGCAGGTCCAATTTAATAAATTCTAAATTTACAACAATTTCTAAAATTACCATTTCCCTTCTAATATCCATCTGACATACATTATTCATTCAACACATCCATGTATTCACATAAAACATGTTATTCAATCAATCTAATCTAATTAATTAATCTTTGAATAAAGTGATCATCCAATGTTCAAACAATGATTTGATTTGCGCGAGTCCAACGTTTTAAGAATAAGTACTCAAATACGAATTCTTGAATTATATCGAACTACAATTTAAATCTAATTTAATTCGTATTCAATATTAATTCTATATTAATTCCAAATTAAATAATTACACTTTTAATGTGCCTTTACGACTTAAATTCCAAATCTAATCTAAATGGGTCTCAAAGCCCAATTAACATCCAATGTCATTTAATTAAAGTCCAATGGGCTTTCAATTAATTTCTTAAGGCATGGATTTTGGTCAATATGGGTCAAACCCAAATACCAAAGACCAATTAAGGAATCACATTATTTGCCAAGAAACTAATTTCGGCCCATTAGGCCCAATTAAACATAAAAGGCCCATTTGTCATATTTGGACTTAATGGAATGCTTTAGGCCCAATTTGGATCCAATCCAATTGACCTAAACCAACTTGGCCTAACCAAGCCCATTAGGCCCAAATACAACATTGTAAGCCCAATTCTAAATTAAGCCCAATTAATCAAATTCTAAAATTCCAAATTCCAAATTTCATAATTTAATTAATTAAAGTGTATTACATTAATTAATTATCTAAATTAACATTTCCAAAATATCAATTTAATCAATTAATCATGCTTATTCATCATCAATACATGTCCAACATTATTGAAACAAAAAATCATCTCATTCCATGCTTTGAAGCTCACGGCATTTATATGGATTTTATATCCGATTCTGATTTCAATCCGATTGAATCTTAAATCAATATATCCATGTCTTTCAACTCATCCAATGATAAAAAAAAAAAAACAAAAAATACCATGACTTTATGGGAGCATATACATTCGACCATCATATAGTATTTGGGAAAATTAATCCAATTCAGTTTTCTTCAAATTGATCATGTTTAACTCCAAGTTATTAACATACAAGCATACTCAAACAAACAATTTGATTAAAACATGCTCAAATCAAATTTACCCAAATTTTAGTATATAAACCCTAATCAAATTTCATGCTCAAATAGTCTCTGATACCATTGTTGGGTTTCTAAAGTGTCCCAAGATCAATTTAAGCAATGAAACATGTGAATACTCAAAGAAGAATTTGCGGAATAATACTCACTTTGATCAGATATTGGATGCGTGAAAAACAAAACTTTCCTCCTTGAAGTTTCGGCCAAGGTCTCATTTGAATGTGAAATCCAAGCTCCAAGCTTTTGATGATGATTCCAAGCTCAAGGATAGGTTTCCCTAACACCTTATATGATCATTTGAATGTGCTAGCAACTAGAAAATTTTGCAACAAAATCTTCTTGTTCTTCCTCATTGTTCGGCCAAAGAAGAAAAATTATGGAGAGAGTAATTTTATTCAAAAATCGTGAATGAGAGAGGATGAGATGAAGTGAAGTTGACTTATTTTAATTTCAAAAACAAAAACAAAGATACACCAAACCATGTTTTGGTAAAAGGTCAATCATTCCATCATCTTGGAGTGTAGAACAAGTCTTCACTAACCCACCAAAACCCATCACCATAAAGTTAATTAAAGTGACAAGTGATGTGACTTATGATGTGACATATGGGCCCATTTGAATTCAAAATCCGAGTGGGCCCGCAAACACTCTTGGGCTCGGGTTCGCTAATTCTGAATTAACGAACTTTCCGTTGCGACGTAATTGAATCAAATTTAATTAAATAATTATGCCAATCAAAATTACTATTCACGTCGCTTGCGAATTAATTCTAAATTAATTCGTTTGCCCGAATTAAAATCCAATTTTAATTCCGCGTCAAAATCTAATTTCGTTTAATATATCGAATATATTATTTTATCGATTAATTCCAAATTAATCGTTCTCTCTTTTCAAATAGTACTTTATTCTAGATAAAATCTCTCTGTAATTAATCCTAGATTAATTATGTTCGAATCATACGTCATCGGTGAATCTTCGGGAAGCGACCCATGAGATCCCTGGATATGTTGGCAGTAAATCCGGTCGCCGGACTATCCGAACACATACATACCTCGTACTACGTTTTTACCAATTTACGGGAGATGGTTGGCTTCTAGCAAAGCACCGTGCCTACCCAATTCTCCAGAAATAATCTTAAAGGAATATATAATCTATGTCAGGCATAGTATATGTAGTATTGCGTATTGTGATCTAGTATCGGATGTCACATGCAAGGCCTGAGGCTGGAATAGTGTCTACCCCGTACAAAGCATATATCGGATCACAAGCAACTAGTCTCTTTAATCGGATAATCATGACCTTGTTATGTTATCCCGATGGTTGCAACCAATTAGAGTACCAGTTTTGTATTCCTGCGTGATCATCATCTCCATATGACTGAAGTGATACTTCCGTCTTGACATCACACCCAATACACTACGATTCTCAATAAACCCAGAAGAGGCGTACACAGAACCTGTTAAAGTCCTGGACGACCAAAAATAAAGCGTATTGATTGTCGCAAGTACTAACGATGCAAGTCTCAGGTTAAGACCAAATACACCTACCCTGATACGGATTCCCATAGACACATAGTCATACTACCAATGGGATTCCACGGGGTCTATCCAGATTGAAGATGTTTCCATACCATCGGTAAACACAACCTCCTATCACACTTGCATAAGTATCCAATACTTAAATATATGAGAACTACGCTGTTACGCTTCCATAACAAGCACAAGTGCAATACTAGTCTATTCCGCATTATCGATGTCCAGTCTCGATAATACTACGACTAGGGATATTTAATGATTAAACCGTTATGGATTGATACTGTCTCATATCTTGTCATCCGGAACTAATCATAAGGACTTTTATCATTTATATATTAAAATAATCAAATTACAAAATGATAAAATGCAATTTCCATTGTCACATAGTTAATTTGTACAAAAACCACATTGTCTTTTACAAATAGTGACGCTATAGGTCATAATTGTCTAACAGGTTATTCACATATAATGTGTATATCTCAATATCATCTTTATAAACAAAACACCCAGTGTTCTGGAACATAAAGGTAAACCCGCAACAGATTGTACTAGATATAGAGATAATATTTTTAGTCAAACTAGGTACATTATACCAGTATCATAATTTAAGTACATGCCCCAAGAGCAGTTCCAAAATTTAGGTTTCTACGGCCAAAACAGCGACACCCGTCCCGTTTCTGACTTGTAGGTTAATCTCATCTGAAGCTAGTCTCCTGCTAATCAGCAGATTCTGCACATCAGTACATATATTTATGTACCACATCCAGTATCAAAATCCAATTCTTAAAACTAGTAGTGGACATGTTTATAACAAACATACCTAAAGCCGGAGCCTTGCCCCACCTTCACTTCCTTCATGTCTGCCTTGTCCATACGACAGTCACGCTTCCAGTGACCTTGTTTGCCACAGTTTAGGCAGACATCTTGGGATATGTCATTTGTCATCCTAGAAGACTGTGACGATTTAGCCTTGCCATTTTCTTCACACCCCAGAAGCCTTCGGCCAAGCCTTGACCTTCTGGGATGTCGAAGTAAAATGCGCCTTGCGCTTCTTGCCCTTTTAGAATTTCTGGCTCTGCCTCATTGACCATTGCCATTAACTCTCCAAGAGTTTTTCTCTTTTGGTTCATGATGAACCCCCCAGATTCGGGAAGAGATTGTAAGATCAAATCTATACATGCTCGGCCTTGTAGGTAATGCTCAGCTAACCTAGTTGTTCGATGTCAGTAATCATCTACGACACCTTGTGCTCGATAGATGTACCCTATGACATACGCGAGCGTAAGAGCTTCTTTTGCAATTCATACTTCTAAAATCTAAGGTTAGATCTATGAAGATCCTTTAATTTCAACATCATGGTACAATGATCTAACCCTTAGTTTTGACGATGAAATTAAGAAGTCATCGCAGCTAGCATAAAAGATTGAGCATTAAGGTTATGAGTCTTCCAAAGCTCAAGCTCCACTATTTACTCAACTCCGGGCTCAGGCCCGAGAGGTTTATCTATCAAATAGAGTAACTTCTCAGCTCCCAGGACTATCCTGGGATTCTTTTCCCAATCTAGAAAATTAAAGCCGTTAAAGATATTTTCACCCAGGATTATGTCCTTTGACGCTAATCTTTCAGGTCATCTTGATTGCTATAGTCCAACTATCCAATCAACGATTTCGTGTACAATCAAATGTAATGATTATTATAGTCTAACTATATCACCAACTATAAATGATTGGTTAAATTCAAATGTATTGATTACTATAGTCTAACTATATAACCAACTACAAATGAAGCAGTTTGAATACATTCCAACTGTTCAATTAAAACAAAAATTGAATATTAGTCCAACTAATATATGTATAATTAATGACAAAAAATAAGATGAGCGTGTATTGACAAGTACCTAAACGAAATTGTAAATTTAATACTTGCCTCCCACTATTTTTAGGCGAGCCTCTAATCCTCTGTGGAGTACTCGGAAAACCCAGTTTCCTAGTGGGCTAGGATCCCGTTAAATAACACACAACCTTGACTTTGGCCAACAAGCTGTATGAAACTTAACTAGGTAGATCTCTAAGATCAATTGGATCTCATCCAACTTCTAGATCGAGTAGGTGGACCTCCAAGTCTGAAACATATATCCAATATATTTCCTAACCTTTTTCCTCTGAATCAACTAAGCATTGGCTTTGGCTCAACAAACTTAATGATTCTAGTTAAGTGTGACCCATTGACAGTGGGAAAGCTTCGTAATCGAAGTCGATGAACCAGAAGTGACCTTGACTTTGGCCAACAATTCACAACCGCCCAAGACATACGATATATAACAAAGCTTACGTGGTTCAAACACATCCGCGATGGACAAAGGTCTTGACTTTGGCCAACAAACCAATGCCAATCTTGGATCTTGAGAGAGAACCACTCAATAGAAGGAAAAACGCTTAATATTAAATGGGGATTTTCCGTGTAAATTGGCAACCAATTTATTATCTTTAATTAGGTCTCATCATACACCCTTAAACATGCATTCTAAATGTTGGACAATTATGACCCATAGCATCACTATTTGTACAGAACATGGTGTTGTTGTACAAATTAACTATGTGACAAAGGAAATTGGTCTTTTATCATTTTTAATTGGATTACCGGGATATATAAATGATAAAAGTCCATATGATTAGTTCCGGATTAATAAGATATGAGACAGTATTAATCCACTAAGGTTTAAACATTAAAATATCCCTAGTCGTAGTATTATCGAGATTGGACATCGATAATGCGGAATAGACTAGTATTGCACTTGTGCGCGTTGTGGGAGCATAACGGCATAGTTCTCATATATTTGGGTATTGGATACTCATGCAAGTGTAATAGGAGGTTTTGTTTACCGATGGTACGGAAATAGCTTCGCTCTGGATAGACCCCTCAGAATTCCATTGGTAGTATGACTATGTGTCTATGGAAGTCTGAATCAGGGTAGGTGTATTTGGTCTTAACCTGACACTTGCATCGCTAATACTTACGACAATCAATATACTTTGGTTTTGGTCGTCCAGGGCTTTAACAGGTTCTGTGTACGCCTCTTCTAGGTATATTGAAAATCGTAGTGTATTGGGTGTGATGTCAAGATGGAAGTATCACTTCAGTCATATGAAGATGATGATCACGTAGGATACGGTTTTAGTACTCTTATGCACTGCAGTCATCGGGATATATTACTATGTCATGTTTATCCGATTATAGAGACTAGTTACCAGAGATCTGATATATGCTTCGTACGGGGCAGACACAACTCCAGCCCCAGGCCTAGCATGTGACATCCGATACTGGATCGCTATACGCAATACTACGTATACTACGCCTGATACAGATTATATATTCCATTAAGAATATTTCTGGAGAATTGGGTAGGCACGGTGCTTTGCTAGAAGCCAACCATGTCTTGTAAATCGGTAAAAACGTAGTACTAGGTACGTACGTGTTCGGATAGTCCGACGACCGGATTTACTACCAACATAGCCAGGGATCTCATGGGTCGCTTCCCGAAGATTCACCGATGACGTATGACTCGAACATAATTAATCTGGGATTAATTAGATGAGAGAGAAAATTAATCTAGGATTAATTACGGAGAAATTTTATCTGGGATAAAATTCTATTTAAAGAGAGAGAATGATTAATTTTGAATTAATCGATAAAATAATATATTCGATATATTAAACGAAATTAGATTTCGACGCGGAATTAAAATTAGATTTTAATTCGGGCGAACTAGTTAATTTAGAATTAATTCGTTAGCGGCGTGAATAGTAATTTTGCTAGGCATAATTATTTAATTAAATTTGATTTAATTACGTCGCAACTGAAAATTCGTTAATTTGGAATTAACGAACCCGAGCCCATACAAAGTTGCGCGTTGAGATTGTTCGACATAAATTTGGAATTTACAGGTGGTGGGACCCACTTGACTTACATCACTTTTGACTTGTGATGGAAGTGGTTGAATTGGAGTGTAAATCTAAGTTTACTTGTTTTTTACTCCAACCAATCTTTACACACTTTGTAATTGTTTATTTAATTTTTGAATGAAAAATACCAAATCTTGGATTTGGTATATCATATTTTTTTGATTTTGGAAATCAAATAACACAACTCAAAAGAATTGAAAAACTCATCTCTCTCTCCCAAGGCAAAACCGTGAGCCTTTCCCTCTTATTCTTCTTCTCACATTGCCGAGAACAACAAGACAATAAGGAAGAGTTTTGTTGCAAAATTCATCCTATGCTAGCACATCAAAGAGTCATTCAAAGGTGATAGGGAAACCAATCCTTGAGCTTGGAATCAACACTCAAAGCTTGGAGCATGATGATCAACACAAGGAGACCTTGGCTGAATACATCAAGGAGCATAATTTTTGTGTTCAACGCATCCAAACTCTGATCAAAGTGAGTATTTTCCGCATTCTTACTTTGTTGTATTCACTTTTTTCATTTCTTAATTGATCTTGGTTTGACCTAGAAAACCCAACATTGGTATCAGAGCGGTAATTGAGCATGAAATTGAATGAGGGTTCATAAACTTTAATTTGGAGATTTTGTGATTAATGCATGATTTCCTCAAATTGAGTGTTTGGTTGATGTTAGATGATGATTACTTAGAGTTTTGCATCATTGGATTTGTGTAAAATTGATTAGAATAATTTTCCCAAAATCCTTATGTTGGCCGAATATGACCCTATGATAAGCTCATGGGAATTTTTGAAATTTGACATATTGGATGTGTTGATGGCATGATAGAAATATTGAATGTTGATTTAATTAGATTGAAATCAAATTGAATGATTTTATATGCCATTGCCGTGAGCTTAATGAGCATGTTAGGATTGATTTTGCTTCAATTTGTGTTGGACATAAGTTGGTTAATTAAAGCATGATTAATTAGTGTAATTAGTATTTTGGAAATATTAGTTTAACTAATTAATTATGGCAATACACTTTAATTAATTAAATTGTGAAATTTGGAATTTTAGAATTTAATTAATTGGGCTTAATTTGGAATTGGGCTAATAAAGTTTTATTTGGGCTTAAAGGGCTTGGTTGGGCCAAGTTTGGTTTAGGATAATTGGTTGGATCCAATTGGGCCTAAAACCATTTCCATAAAGTCCAAATATGATAATTGGGCCTTTAAAATAATTTTAATTGGGCCTAATGGGCCTAAATTGATTTTTGGCAAAGGGTGATTCCTTATTGGGTTTTGGTTGCCAAAGTCCATGCCTTATAAATTAATTGAAAGCCCATTGGACTTTAATTAAATTGACATTGGATGTTAATTGGGCTTTGAAACCCGTTATGATTAGATTTAGAATCTAAGTCGCAAAGGCTCATTAATAAAGTGTAATTATTTAATTTGGAATTAAATAAAGAATTAGTATTGAATACAAATTAAATTAGATTTAATATTGTAGTTCGATATAATTCAAGAATTCGTACTTTGAGTACTCATTCTTAAACGAGTTGGACTCGCGCAAATCAAATCGTTGTTTGAACATTGGATGGTCATTAATTAAAGATTAATTGGAATAGATTGATTGATAACATGCTTTGTGTGAATACATGGATGTGATGTATGAATAATGTATATCGAATGGATATTAGATGGGTGAGGGCAATTTTGGAAATTATTGTAATAAATTTAGAATTTATTAAATTGGACCTGCGTGTCCAGCCTATTACCTCTTAATTCTTTGTATTTCTCTTCACACCTATTCCCCTCAACGTAAATGAGGTTTCTTTAGAAGTGTTATGTAATCGGGTAGAAGTAAGAATAAAGCTAGCAGGAGAGATGAAATGGAGAGATTTGTTCTAGGAACAAAATGTTTTAAATATCCATCCGCATATCATTATTAATTTATTTATCGCGCCTTATTATGCTTTTAGAATGCATGTTTAAGGTTGTATGATGAGACCTAATCAAAGATAATTAATTGGTTGCCAATTACGCGAAAAACCCTCAACAAATATTAAGCGTTTTCCTTCCATTGAGTGATTCATTCTCAAGATCCAAGATTGTCACTGGTTTGTTGGCCAAAGTCAAGACCTTTGTCCATCGCGGATGTGTTTGAATCATGAAGGCTTTGTTCCATATCGCATGTCTTGTCCAAGTTGTGATTTGTTGGCCAAAGTCAAGATCACTTCTTGTCCATCGACATCGATTACGAAGCTTTCCAAGGTCAATGGGTCCTGCTTAACTGGAATCATTAAGCTTGTTGTGCCAAAGCCAAGGCTTAGTTGATTCAGAGGAAAATGGTTAGGGAATATATCAGATGTATTGGCATATATTAGATATATGTTTCGGACTTGGATGTCCACCTACTGGATCTAGGAATTGGATGAGATCCAATTGATCTTAGAGATCTACCTAGTTAAATATCATACAGCTTGTTGGCCAAAGTCAAGGTTGTGTGTTATTTAACGGGATCCTAGCCCACTAGGAAACTAGGTTTCCCGAGTACTCAACAGAGGGTTAGAGGCTTGCCGAAAAATAGTGGGAGGCAAGTATTAAATTTGCAATTTCATTTAGATACTTACCAATACGCTCTCATTTCATTCTTCGTCATTAATTTAAAATATATATTAGTTGGACTAATATTTAATAGTTGTTTTAATTAAACAGTTGGACTGTATTCAAACTACTTCAATTTATAGTTGATTATATAATTGGATTATAGTAATCAATATATTTGAATTTAACCAATCAAATTATAGTTGATTATATAGTTAGACTATAGTAATCATTATAATCAATAGTACCCGAAATCTTTGATTAGATAGTTGGATTATAGCAATCAAGATAATTGAAAGATTAGCGTTTAAAACATAATCCTATGAGAAAATGTCTTTAAACGGCTCTAATTTTCAGATTGGGAATAAAACCTCAGGATAGTCCTGGGAAATGAGAAGTTATTCTATCTGATAGAGTGACATCTCGGGCCTAAGCCCGAAGTTGAGCAAATAGTGGAGCATGAGTTTTGGAAGACTCATGGTGATGATAACTTTAGTGCTCAATCCTTTATGCTTACCGCAATGACTCTTTAATTCCGTCGTCAAAATTAATGATTATATCCTTGTACCATGATGATCAAATTAAAGATCTTCATAGATCTATTCTTAGATCTTAGAAGTACAAATTGCAAAAGAAGCTCTTTCGCTCATGTATGTCAGATGGTACATCTGTCGAGCACAAGGTGTCGCAGATGATTGCTGACATCAATCAGCTAGGTTAGCTGGGCATTACCTACGTGGCCGAGACTACCAAAGATTTGATCTTATAGTCTCTACCTGAAAGCTGGGGCAGATTCATTATGAACCAAGAGAAAGCTCTTGGAGAGTTGACGGCTATGCTCTAGGAGGCAGAGCCATAGCTTCTAAAATGGGCAAATGCAAAATCATCACAGTCTTCTGGGAAGACAAATGACATATCCCAATATGTCTGCCTAAACTGTGGCAAACGGGGTCACTGGATACGTGACTGCCATATGGACAAGGCAGACATGAAGGAAGTGAAAAGGAGCAAGGCTCCGACTTCAAGTATGTTTGTCATAAACATGTTCACTAATAGTTACAAAATTGGATTTTGATACTAGATATGGTACATAAATATGTACTGATGTGCAGAATCTGCTGATGAGCAGGATACTGACTTCAGTTGAGATCAACCTGCGAGTCGGAAATTTTGCTGGACATGATAAGGTTAATGATTAGTCGCTTTGAGCTACCATTTTCCTTCTAGGGATACGCATTTAACAGTGCAAAACTTATTTTGAATAAGGTTCCATGAAAAGCTGTTAGACATACTTCATATTAGATATAAACAGGAAAGAAACCGGGTTTTCTCATTCCTGAAGATTTGGGAATGCTGGGCATATGTTTGGATAATACCAAACTAAAACCCAAATCGGATAAGTGCCTAATTTGTGGGTTATCCTAGGGTAACCAAAGTATAGGATTCATACAACTCACAAGAGAACAATGTAATTGTTACTCGCCATGCGGTTTTCCTAAGAGCAATACCTATATGCAGTGGTAAGTGGGAAGAAAGTAAAACTCGATGAAAATTCAGAGTAATACTGTTCCAGACACCAATTCCTTAACGGAGCACAAATAGTTCATCAGGGATGAAATTGTACCACAATCTTCGAATACACAAGAACCACGTAAGTCGGAGAGAGTCAGAAAACAACCTAGGAGGTATGGGTTTCTGATCTCACCTCATGAAGATGTTAATCTTATTGAGGAACACGAACTGGCTACGTATGAGGAAGTGATACAAGGTATCGACTCCCTATTATGGCAAAGTGACATGATGTCCGGAATGGATTCCATGTATACCAACCAAGTTTGGACACTGGTTGTTGTACCGGAAGGCATTGTGCCTATTGGTACTATATAAGTCTTCAAGGAAGACATACATGGATGGCAACATACCAACATATAAAGCTAGGCTTGTAGCGAAAAGGTATCGTTATCAACATTCTGTTGATTACGATGAAACCTTTTACTCGTTGCCATGATTAAATCCATTTGGATAATGCTTGCTAATGCTGCATGTTTCATTCATGAAATATAGCAGCTGAATGTCAAAACCGCTTTCCTTAAACGGAAATATTTTGGAGGATGTTTATAATATCCTGACGGTTTTGTCGTACCAAAACAATCAAACAAGGTTTCCAAGTTAATTCAATCCATTTATGGATTGAAGCAAGCATTGCGTTCTTGGAACCAACGTTTTGATGTAATCATAATGGTATGTGATTTAATTAAAAAAAAAATGATTCTTGTGTATATAAGGAGGTTAGTGGGAGCACACTGACAATGATTGTCCTATATAATGATGACATATCTTTTCTTGGAAATGACATTCCCATAATACAATCGGTGAAAGCTTGGCTTTCATGAAAATTCTCCATAGAATAATAGGAGAGACAACCTTTATTCTAGGAATAAGGATCTACTGGGATAGTTCTAAAAGTTGTTGGTACTCTCCGAGAACTCGTACATTGAAAGAGATGTACGCGACCTGGTGTCTCATATGCTTTGAGCATATGGAGTCACAATCAGGCCAATCCAAGTGATAGTCACTGGATTGATGTTAAGAACATCCTTAAGTATCTTAGATGAACTAAGGATGCCTTCTTAAGCTGTGGAGAAGGAGAACTTGAAGTGACTGGGTTCACTGTTGCAAGTTTCCTAACTGATAAAAACGACTATAAGTCGTAATAAGAGTACTATATAGTTTGGATAACGGAAGAGTGAGATGGAAATCTTCCAAGCAAGATACTGTTGCCGAATAAACAACAAAAGTGGAATATTACTGCAGCTGAGGCAACAAACGAAGCGATTTGGATCTATAATAATCCTAATTAGATTAGGTGTAGTTCTGTTAGCGGCTGAGCTAGGCTACAACACAGGCTAAAGAATTAATGGTCTCATCAATGATCCAAATATGTACTTCAATGTTTCATCTGATTCGTCGGATCATACATCGTGGCGATGTGATGATCGAATGAATCGCATCAGATGATAACCTTGCAAATCCACTGACGAAAGCTGTTTCTCAGCAGAATTTTGAGCGACCCTTACATAGTTCAAGTGTAGGACACTTGAGTGATTGGCTATAGGCCAAGTGGGAGATTGTTGGACAATTATGACCCATAGCATCACTATTTGTACAGAACATGGTGTTGTTGTACAAATTAACTATGTGACAAAGGAAATTGCTCTTTTATCATTTGTAATTCGATTACCGGGATATATAAATGATAAAAGTCCATATGAGTAGTTCCAGATTAATAAGATATGAGACAGTATTAATCCACTAAGGTTTAATCATTAAAATATCCATAGTCGTAGTATTATCGAGATTGGACATCGATAATGCGGAATAGACAAGTATTGCACTTTTGCGCGTTGTGGGAGCATAACGCATAGTTCTCATATATTTGGGTATTGGATACTTATGCAAGTGTAATAGGAGGTTGTGTTTACCGATGATACGAAAACAACTTCACTCTGGATAGACCCCTCGGAATTCCATTGGTACTATGACTGTGTCTATGGAAGTCCGAATCAGGGTAGGTGTATTTGGTCTTAACCTAAGACTTGCATCGTTAATACTTGTGACAATCAATATACTTTGGTTTTGATCGTCCAGGGCTTTAACAGGTTCTTTGTACGCCTCTTCTAGGTATATTGAGAATCGTAGTGTATTGGGTGTGATGTCAAGATGGAAGTATCACATCAATCATATGAAGATGGTGATCACGTAGGATACAGAACTAATACTCTAATGTACTGCTGTCATCGGGATAATATGACTATGTCATGTTTATCCGATTATAGAGACTAGTTACCAGAGATCTGATATATGCTTCGTACGGGGCAGACACAATTCCAGCCCCAGGCCTAGCATGTGACATCCGATATTGGATCGGTATACGCAATACTACATATACTACGTCTGATACAGATTATATATTCCATTAAGAATATTTCTGGAGAATTGGGTAGGCACGGTGCTTTGCTAGAAGCCAACCATGTCTTGTAAATCGGTAAAAACGTATTACTAGGTACGTACGTGTTCGGATAGTCCGACGACCGGATTTACTGCCAACATATCCAGGGATCTCATGGGTCGCTTCCCGAAGATTCACCGATGACGTATGACTCGAACAGAATTAATCTAGGATTAATTAGATGAGAGAGAAAATTAATCTAGGATTAATTACAGAGAAATTTTATCTGGGATAAAATTCTATTTAAAGAGAGAGAACGATTAATTTGGAATTAATCGATAAAATAATATGTTCGATATATTAAACGAAATTAGATTTCGATGCGGAAATAAAATTATATTTTAATTCGGGTGAACGAGTTAATTTAGAATTAATTCGCTAGCGACGTGAATAGTAATTTTGCTAGGCATAATTATTTAATTAAATTTGATTTAATTACGTCGCAACGGAAAATTCGTTAATTTGGAATTAACAAACCCGAGCCGTGCAAAGTTGCGCGTTGAGATTGTTCGACGTAAATTTGGAATTATAAGTGGTGGGACCCACTTGACTTACATCACTTTTGACTTGTGATGGAAGTGGTTGAATTGGAGTGCAAATCTAAGTTACTTGTTTTTTACTCCAACCAATATCTACACACTTTGTAATTGTTTATTCAATTTTTGAATGACAAATACCAAATCTTGGATTTGGTATATCATATTTTTTTGATTTTGGAAATCAAATAACACAACTCAAAAAAATTGAAAAACTCATCTCTCTCTCCCAAGGCAAAACCGTGAGCCTCTCCCTCTCATTCTTCTTCTCACTTTGCCGAGAACAACAAGACAATAAGGAAGAGTTTTGTTGCAAAATTCATCCTATGCTAGCACATCAAATAGTCATTCAAAGGTGATAGGGAAACCAATCCTTGAGCTTGGAATCAACACTCACAGCTTGGAGCTTGAAGATCAACACAATGAGACCTTGGTCGAATACATCAAGGAGCCGAATTTTTGTGTTCAACGCATCTAAAATCCGATCAAAGTGAGTATTTTCCGCATTCTTACTTTGTTGTATTCACATGTTTCATTGCTTAATTGATATTGGTTTGACCTAGAAAACCCAAAACTAAAAGCATAATAAGGCGCGATAAAATTTAATAATGATATGCAGATGGATATATAACAAATTTGTTCCTAGAACAAATCTCTCATTTCCTCTCTCCCGCCAGCACTATTCTTACTTCTACCCAATTACATAACACTAATAAGAAATCTCATTTGCATTGAGGGGGATTGGTGAGAAGAAAAATACCAAGAGAATAGAGATAATAGGCTGGACACGCAGGTCCAATTTAATAAATTCTAAATTTATTACAATAATTTCCAAAATTGCCCTCACCTAATATCCATCTGATATACATTATTCATTCAATACATCCAAGTATTCACACAAAGCATGTTATCAATCAATCTAATCCAATTAAATAATCTTTGACTTAATGACCATCAAATGTTCAAACAACGATTTGATTTGCGCGAGTCCAACTCGTTTAAGAATAAATACTAAAAGTACGTATTCTTGAGTTATATCGAACTACAATTTTAAATCGAATTTAAATTGTATCTAATAATAATTCATATTTAATTTCAAATTAAATAATTACACTTTTAATAGTGCCTTTTAGACTTGGAAATCCAATCGAATTGGGTCTCAAAGGCCCAATTAGTATCCAATACTATTCAATTAAAGTCCAATGGGCTTTCAATTAATTCTTTAGGCGTGGGCTTTGGCCACTATAGATCAAACCCAAAAGCCTTGGCCCATTTAGGAATCATCATATGCCAAAAATCAATTTAGGCCCATTAGGCCCAATTTAATTATTAAAGGCCCAATTGTCATATTTGGACTTTATGGAAATGGTTTTGGGCCCAATTGGATCTAACCCAATTTTCCTAAACCAAACTTGGCCCAACCAAGCCCATTAAGCCCAATTACAACAAATTAAATTAATATATCATTCCAAATTACATATTAATCTAATCAAAGTGCAATTCGTATAATTAATCAATTAATCTAATATTTCCAAAATACCAATTAATTTAATTAATCACACTTAACATTTCAATTTATGTCCAACAAAATTAAAGCACAATCAACCATTCCAACATGCTAGGCTCACGGCATTGGCAAGGAATTTTTCATAAAATTTTATTTCAATCCAATTAATCAACATCATCATCATATCATCCATGCCAACAACACATCCAATTGTTAAATTCAAAAAAAATATCAACCATGAGCTTCCTAGGGTAATTCTCGGCCAAGCATGGATTTTGGGGATTTTTGATATAATCAATTTATCACAAATCCAATGATATACAAATCCAATTCAACATCGTATAAACTCAACCAACTCATCAATTTAGGCAAAATCAAGCTCCAAGCATAAAATCCCAAATTAAAGTTTACAAACCCTAGAATCAAATCAAGCTTAGATCTCGCTCTGATACCATTTTTAGTGTCCTAGACATGCCAAGGATCTATAAGGAATGATTTTTGTGTGAATAATCTAAAGTAAGTTACGGAAATTACTTACAAAGATTGGTTGCAGTTCAAAACTTTTTCATGGATGATGGAAGCTCCAAGCCCTCTTTGTTGTTCCAAACTCATGGGTGAGTTTCCCTATCACCTTATTTAACTCCTTTAAGTGCTAGCTTTGAACAAAATGAAAGAAAAAAAATTTCTCGTCCAAGGTTCATTGTGTTCTACAAATGGAGAGATTTGGGAGAGAGTGAATAGTTCACACTTAATCCAAAAGTGTGTTGACTTAAAGTGTGTGTGTTGTGTGTTAAAAGATGTAATAAATACATCCAACAACTTCCATCACACTTATGACAAGTTGATGCAAGTTAGTGGGTCCCACCACTTTGAAATCAAAATTCAAGTTGGCTTACACAACATACTTTGGGCCCGATTCGTTTAATCCGACTAAACGAATGTTCCGTCGCTACGTAATTAAATCTAATTTAATTAAATAATAATACCCGGTAATATTATTACGGAAAATCGCTTGCGAATTAATTCCAAATTAATTCGTTCGCTAGAATTAAAATCCAATTTTAATTCTATATTGAAATCCAATTTCAATTAATATATCCAATTTAAATTAATATATCCAATATATTATTTTAGCCCAATTAAATAAATTAAATAGAAAAAATCCAATTTAACTAATAAATTTATTTTACCGATTAATTCCAAATTAATCGCGTTCTCTCTTCTTGTCGAATTAATCCCAGATTAATTTTTGATGCAATTAATCCTAGATTAATTTTCTCTCTATTAATTAATCCAGATTAATTCTTGCCGCAATTAATCCCAGATTAATTTTCTCTCTCATAATTAATCCAAGATTAATTCTATTCGAGTCAAATGTCATCGGTGAATCTTTGGGAAGCGACCCAAAAGATTCCTGGATATGTTGGCAGTAAATACGGTCATCGGACTATCCGAACATGTGCGTACCCGGTACCACATTCTTACCGATTTACATGACATGGTTGGCTTCTAGCAAAGCACCATGTGTTTCTTTTGAAATATAAATCAAAAACTTTTGATAAATTCAAAGAGTTTCGACACGAAGTTGACAGACAGACCGGCTAAAGTATTAAACCATCACGGTTATACCGTGGTGGAAAATACTTAAGCAATAAGTTTCTCGACTATTTGAAAGAGTATAGTATTCTTTCATAGTGGACTCCTCCTGGAACACCTCAATTATGACGGTGTGTCCAAACGGAGAAACCAAATTTTGTTGGACATGATAAGGTTAATGATTAGTCGCTTTGAGCTACCATTTTCCTTCTAGGGATACGCATTTAACAGTGCAAAACTTATTTTGAATAAGGTTCCATGAAATTCTGTTAGACATACTTCATATTAGATATGAAAAGGAAAGAAACCGGGTTTTCTCATTCCTGAAGATTTGGGAATGCTGGGCATATGTTTGGATAATACCAAACTAAAACCCAAATCGGATAAGTGCCTAATTTATGGGTTATCCTAGGGTAACCAAAATATAGTATTTATACAACTCACAAGAGAACAATGTAATTGTTACTCGCCATGCGGTTTTCCTAAGAGCAATACCTATATGCAGTGGTAAGTGGGAAGAAAGTAAAACTCGATGAAAATTCGGAGTAATACTGTTCCAAGCACCAATTCCTTAATGGAACACAAACAGTTCATCAGGGATGAAATTGTACCATAATCTTCGAATACACAAGAACCACGTAAGTCGGAGAGAGTCAGAAAACAACCTAGGAGGTATGGGTTTCTGATCTCACCTCATGAAGATGTTAATCTTATTAAGGAACACGAACTGGCTACGTATGAGGAAGTGATACAAGGTATCGAATCCCTATTATGGCAAAGTACCATGATGTTCGGAATGGATTCCATGTATACCAACCAAGTTTGGACACTGGTTGTTGTACCGGAAGGCATTGTGCCTATTGGTACTATATAAGTCTTCAAGGAAGACATACATGGATGGCAATATACCAACATATAAAGCTAGGCTTGTAGCGAAAGGTATCGTTATCAACATTCTGTCGATTATGATGAAACCTTTTACTCGTTGCCATGATTAAATCCATTTGGATAATGCTTGCTAATGCTGCATGTTTCATTCATGAAATATGGCAGCTGAACGTCAAAATTGCTTTCCTTAAACGGAAACCTTTTGGAATATGTTTACAATATCCTGACGGTTTTGTCGTACCAAAACAAGCAAACAAGGTTTGCAAGTTAATTCAATCCATTTATGGATTGAAGCAAGCATTGCGTTCTTGGAACCAGCGTTTTGATGTAATCACAATGGTATATGATTTAATTCAAAACAAAAATGATTCTTGTGTATATAAGGAGGTTAGTGGGAGCACACTGACAATGATTGTCCTATATAATGATGACATATCATTTCTTGGAAATGACATTCCCATAATACAATCGGTGAAAGCTTAGCTTTCATGAAAATTCTCCATAGAATAATAGGAGAGACAACCTTTATTCTAGGAATAAAGATCTACTGGGATAGATCTAAAAGTTGTTGGTACTCTCTGAGAACTCGTACATTGAAAGAGATGTACGCGACCTGTGTCTCATATGCTTTGAGCATATGGAGTCACAATCAGGCCAATCCAAGTGATAGTCACTGGATTGATGTTAAGAACATCCTTAAGTATCTTAGATGAACTAAGGATGCCTTCTTAAGCTGTGGAGAATGAGAACTTGAAGTGACTGGGTTCACTGTTGCGATTTTCCTAACCGATAAAAATGACTATAAGTCGTAATAAGAGTACTATATAGTTTGGATAACGGAAGAGTGAGCTGGAAATCTTCCAAGCAAGATATTGTTGCCGAATAAACAACAAATGCGAAATATTGCTGCAGCTGAGGCAACAAAAGAAGCGATTTGGATCTATAATAATCCTAATTAGATTAGGTGTAGTTCTGTTAGCGGCTGAGCTAGGCTACAACACAGGCTAAAGAATTAATGGTCTCATCAACGATCCAAGTATGTACTTCAACTGTTTCATCTGATTCGTCGGATCATACATTGTGGCGATGTGATGATCGAATGAATCACATCAGATGATAACCTTGCAAATCCACTGACGAAAGCTGTTTCTCAGCAGAAGTTTGAGCGACCCGTACATAGTTCAAGTGTAGGACACTTGAGTGATTGGCTATAGGCCAAGTGGGAGATTGTTGGACAATTATGATCCATAACATCACTATTTGTACAGAACATGGTGTTGTTGTACAAATTAACTATGTGACAAAGGAAATTGCTCTTTTATCATTTGTAATTGGATTACCGGGATATATAAATGATAAAAGTCCATATGAGTAGTTCCGGATTAATAAGATATGAGACAGTATTAATCCACTAAGGTTTAATCATTAAAAATCCATAGTCGTAGTATTATCGAGATTGGACATCGATAATACGGAAAAGACTAGTATTGCACTTGTGCGCGGTGTGGGAGCATAACGACATAGTTCTCATATATTTGGGTATTCGATACTCATGCAAGTGTAATAGGAGGTTGTGTTTACCGATGATACAGAAACAGCTTCACTCTGGATAGACCCCTCGGAATTCTATTGGTAGTATGACTATGTGTCTATGGAAGTCCGAATCAGGGTAGGTGTATTTGGTCTTAACCTGAGACTTGCATCGTTAATACTTGTGACAATCAATATACTTTGGTTTTGATCGTCCAGGGCTTTAACAGGTTCTGTTTACGCCTCTTCTGGGTATATTGAGAATCGTAGTGTATTGGGTGTGATGTCAAGATGGAAGTATCACTTCAGTGATATGAAGATGGTGATCACGTAGGATACATAACTAGTACTCTTATGTACTGCAGTCATCGGGATAATATGACTATGTCATGTTTATCCGATTATAGAGACTAGTTACCAGAGATCCGATATATGCTTCGTACGGGACAGACACAACTCCAGCCCCAGGCCTAGCATGTGACATCCGATACTTGATCAGTATATGTAATACTACGTATACTACGTCTGATACAGATTATATATTCCATTAAGAATATTTATAGAGAATTGGGTAGGCACGATGCTTTGCTAGAAGCCAACCATGTCTTGTAAATCGGTAAAAACGTAGTACTAGGTACGTACGTGTTCGGATAGTCCGACGACCAGATTTACTGCCAACATATCCAGGGATCTCATGGGTCGCTTTCCGAAGATTCATCGATGACGTATGACTCGAACATAATTAATCTAGGATTAATTAGATGAGAGAGAAAATTAATCTAGGATTAATTACGGAGAAATTTTATCTGGGATAAAATTCTATTTAAAGAGAGAGAATGATTAATTTTGAATTAATCGATAAAATAATATATTCGATATATTAAACAAAATTAGATTTCGACGTGGAATTAAAATTAGATTTTAATTCAGGCGAACGAGTTAATTTAGAATTAATTCGCTAGCGACGTGAATAGTAATTTTGCTAGGCATAATTATTTAATTAAATTTGATTTAATTACGACGCAACAGAAAATTCGTTATTTTGGAATTAACGAACCCGAGCCCGTGCAAAGTTTCACGTTGAGATTGTTCGACATAAATTTGGAATTTATAAGTGGTGGGACCCACTTGACTTACATCACTTTTGACTTGTGATGGAAGTGGTTGAATTGGAGTGTAAATCTAAGTTTACTTGTTTTTTACTCCAACCAATCTCTACACACTTTGTAATTGTTTATTCAATTTTTGAATGACAAATACCAAATCTTGGATTTGGTATATCATATTTTTTTGATTTTGGAAATCAAATAACACAACTCAAAAAAATTGAAAAACTCATCTCTCTCTCCCAAGGAAAAACCGTGAGCCTCTCCCTCTCATTCTTCCTCTCACTTTGCCGAGAACAACAAGACAATAAGGAAGAGTTTTGTTGCAAAATTCATCCTATGCTAGCACATCAAAGAGTCATTCAAAGGTGATAGGGAAACCAATCCTTGAGCTTGGAATCAACACTCAAAGCTTGGAGCTTGAAGATCAACACAATGAGACCTTGGCCGAATACATCAAGGAGCAGAATTTTTGTGTTCAACGAATCCAAAATCCGATCAAAGTGAGTATTTTCCGCATTCTTACTTTGTTGTATTCACATGTTTCATTTCTTAATTGATTTTGGTTTGACCTAGAAAACCCAAAACTAAAAGCATAATAAGGCGCGATAAAATTTAATAATGATATGCGGATGGATATATAACAAATTTGTTCCAAGAACAAATCTCTCATTTCCTCTCTCCCGCTAACACTATTCTTACTTCTACCCAATTACATAACACTAATAAGAAATCTCATTTGCATTGAGGGGAATTGGTGAGAAGAAAAATACAAAGAGAATAGAGATAATAGGCTGGACACGCAGGTCCAATTTAATAAATTCTAAATTTATTACAACAATTTCCAAAATTGCCCTCACCCTACTAATATCCATCTGATATACATTATTCATTCAATACATCCAAGTATTCACACAAAGCATGTTATCAATCAATCTAATCAAATTAATTAATCTTTGACTTAATGACCATCCAATGTTCAAACAACGATTTGATTTGCGTGAGTCCAACTCGTTTAAGAATAAATACTAAAAGTACGTATTCTTGAAATATATTGAACTACAATTTTAAATCGAATTTAAATTTTATCCAATAATAATTCATATTTAATTCCAAATTAAATAATTACACTTTTAATAGTGCCTTTTAGACTTGAAAATCCAATCGAATTGGGTCTCAAAGGCCCAATTAATATCAAATACTATTCAATTAAAGTCCAATGGGCTTTCAATTAATTCTTTAGGCGTGTGCTTTGGCCACTATGGATCAAACCCAAAAGCCTTGGCCCATTTAGGAATCATCATATGCCAAAAATCAATTTAGGCCCATTAGGCCCAATTAAATTATTAAAGGCCCAATTGTCATATTTGGACTTTATGGAAATGGTTTTGGGCCCAATTGGATCTAACCCAATTGTCCTAAACCAAACTTGGCCCAACCAAGCCCATTAAGCCCAATTACAACAAATTAAATTAATATATTATTCCAAATTACATATTAATCTAATCAAAGTGCAATTAGTATAATTATTCAATTAATCTAATATTTCCAAAATACCAATTAATTTAATTAATCACACTTAACATTTCAATTTATGTCCAACAAAAATTAAAGCACAATCAATCATTCCAACATGCTAGGCTCACGGCATTGGCAAGGAATTTTTCATGCAATTTTATTTCAATCCAATTAAATCAACATATATCATCATATCATGCCAACAACACATCTAATTGTTAAATTTCAAAAAAAATTCAACCATGAGATTCCTAGGGTAATTCTCGGCCAAGCATGGATTTTGGGGATTTTTGATCTAATCAATTTATCACAAATCCAATGATATACAAATCCAATTCAACATCGTATAAACTCAACCAACTCATCAATTTAGGCAAAATCAAGCTCCAAGCATAAAATCCCAAATTAAAGTTTACAAACCCTAGAATCAAATCAAGCTTAGATCTCGCTCTGATACCATTTTTAGTGTCCTAGACATGCCAAGGATCTATAAGGAATGATTTTTGTGTGAATAATCTAAAGTAAGTTGCGGAAATTACTTACAAAGATTGGTTGCAGTTCAAAACTTTTTCATGGATGATGGAAGCTCCAAGCCCTCTTTGTTGTTCCAAAATCATGGGTGAGTTTCCCTATCACCTTATTTAACTCCTTTAAGTGCTAGCTTTGAACAAAATGAAAGAAAAAAAATTTATCCTCCAAGGTTCATTGTGTTCGGCAAAGCACCATGCCTACCCAATTCTCCAGAAATATATTCAATATGGAATATATATAATCTGTATCAGGCGTAGTATACATTATATTGCGTATTATGATCCAGTATCGGATGTCAAATGCTAGGCCTGGGGCTGGAGTTGTGTCTGCCTCGTACGAAGCATATATCGGATCACTAGCAACTAGTCTCTTTATGGTCGGAAAGTCATGACCTAGTCATACTTTCCCGATGGCTGTAGCACTATAGAGTACCAATTCTGTATCCCTACGTGATCATCATCTCCATATGATTGAAGTGATACTTCCATCTTGACATCACTCCCAATACACTACGATTCTCAGTAAACCCAGAAGAGGCGTACACAGAACCTGTTAAAGCCCCGGACGACTAAAACCAAGTATACCGATTGTCGCAAGTATTAGCGATGTAAGTCTCAGGTTAAGACCATATACACCTACCCTGATTCGGATTCCCATAGACACATAGTCATACTACCAATGGGATTCCGATGGGTCTATCCAAAGCGAAGCTGTTTCCGTACCATCGGTAAACAAAACCTCCTATCACACTTGCATGAGTATCCAATACCCAAATATATGAAAACTATGCCGTTAAGCTTCCATAACGCGCACAAATGTAATACTAGCCTATTCCGCATTATCGTCGTCCAGTCTCGATAATACTACGACTAGGGATATTTAATGATTAAACCTTACGTGGATTAATACTGTCTCATATCTTATTAATCTAGTACTAATCATATGGACTTTTATCATTTATATATCCAGGTAATCCAATTACAAATGATAAAAGAGTAATTTCTTTAATCATATAGTTAATTTTGTACAAGAACATCATGTTCTTTACAAAATAGTGATGCTATGGGTCATAATTATCCAACATTCTTAACTCATTCCAAATTTGGGGCTTTTCATATATGTGATGTATGATTGTGTGTATATGATGCATATAAATTTTTGGGTTGATTGGAGTTGATCTTGTTATGGTTTGAACACAAAAGGACCAAAATGCAATTATCCGAAAATTTGGGGTGGTTTCGGCAATTTGAAAAAAGTTGGGGATTTTGTTACAATCTGATTTTGATGTATTGGATATGTTGAAAATCATTTTAGAAATGATTTAGAATCATCCAAAATTGTATTTGACAATTTTAGGACTAGAATGATCAATTTGCAAAGTTATAGGGCAATTCGGTAATTACCAAGAAATTTGATTTCTTGTGTAATTTTTCAGAATTTGATAATTGGGTAATTAAATAAATAAGTTTATTTAATTGATCCAAGAAAAATTTTGAAATCGGAAAATTTTGATTTTCCGCGATTCCGATGCGTTACCGGATTTTCGCCATAAAAACTCCTATAAAAATGGTACAAGGATCTAATCCTTAATTTTGACGACGGAATTAAAGAGTCATTGCAGTAAGCATAACGGATTGAGCACTAAAGTTATCATCGCATGAATCTTCCAAAGATCATGTTCTACTATTTGCTCAACTCCGAACTTAGGCCCGAGGTGTCACTCTATCAAATAGAATAACTTCTCAGTTCCCAGGACTATCCTGAGGTTTTATTCCCAATTTTAAAATTAAAGCTGCTTAAAGAAATTTTCACCTAGGATTATGTTTTAAACGCTAATCTTTCAGTAATCTTGATTTCAATAGTCCAACTATCCAATCAACGATTTCAGGTACAATTAAATATAATAATTACTATAGTCTAACTATATAATCAACTATAATTTGATTGGTTAAATTCAAATATATTGATTACTATAATCCAATTATATAATCAACTATAATTTGAAGTACTTTGAATACAGTCCAACTGTTTAATTTAAAACAACAATTAAATATTAGTCCAACTAATATATATTTAAGTAATGACGAAATTTGAAATGAGCGCCTATTTGCAAGTATCTAAACGAATTTGCCAATTTAATACTTGCCTCCCATTATTTTTCGGCGAGCCTCTAACCCTCTGTTGAGTACTCGAGAAACCTTGTTTCCTAGTGGGATAAGATCCCGTTAAATAACACACAACCTTGACTTTGGCCAACAAGCTGTATGATATTTAACTAGGTAGATCTCTAAGATCAATTGGATCTCATCCAATTCCTAGATCCAGTAGGTGGACATCCAAGTCCGAAACATATATCTAATATATGCCAATATATCTGATATATTCCCTAACCTTTTTTCCTCTGAATCAATTAAGCCTTGGCTTTGGCACAACAAACTTAATGATTCCAGTTAAGCGGGACCCATTGACCTTGGAAAGCTTCGTAATCGATGTCGATGGACAAGAAATGATCTTGACTTTGGCCAAGAAATCACAACTTAGACAAGACATGCGATATGGAACAAAGCCTTCATGATTTAAACACATCCGCGATGGACAAAGGTCTTGACTTTGGCCAACAAACCAGTGCCAATCTTGTTAGGTTTATATCTAGGTCCCAAGATCAAACAAGCAATGAAAAACATGTGTGAACACATCAAAGGAGGTAGCGGAATACTCACATCGATCGGTTGAGACGATTTGAAGACGAATGAAACCACTTTTCTCACTGCCAAGGACGCCCACTGCTGGCAGTTCACTGCCCTCCATTTCAGAATTTTGAGCTGCGAAACGGAGCTCCAAGCTTCGTCGGACGGATCCCGGCTCATGGGTGAACCTCCCTACCACCTTAGCATGTTCCGTAAGTGTGCTAGCACTTGAGTTTTTGCCACAAAAACTCGCTCTTGCTTCCCTCAAAGTCACGCCAAAATTGATTCCAAACCAGTGAGCTTTTCAAGCTTTGGGCGTGAGAGAGTGGAGAGAAATGGAGAGAGATGAATGTGTTATTAGTTGGTAAAACCTTTTCCAAAAAGGTTTATATATTTTTCATAAAAAAATATAAAGCATTTACCAAATAAATAAAATGGTAAATACTCCCACCAACTTTCACTATTCAACCACACACATCAACTATTCATTTTACTTTAATAAAGTGATGTGAGTCTATCACTCAATCAATCAATCACATCAATCAATCACATCACTCAAAGTGACTTTTGATTTGACGCTTGATGTGACGAATGATTTGACGCTTGATGTGACTTACGTCGCCGCACTCGAATTCGAAATACGAATGCGCTCGCAATCACACTCGGGCTCGGGTTCACTAATTCTCAATTAGCGAATTTTCCGTCGCGTCGTAATTAAATGATTACGCCTAGCGAATTCACTATTTACGTCGCTAACGAATTAATTCTAAATTAATTCGTTCGCCCGAATTAAAATCTAATTTTAATTCCGCATCGAAATCTAATTTCGTTTAATATATCAAATATATTAATTTATCGATTAATTCCAAATTAATCGTTATCTCTCTCTAGACGATATTTTATCCTAGATAAAATATCTCGGTAATTAATCCTAGATTAATTTTCTCTCTCATCAAATTAATCCCAGATTATTTAAGAGTGCGAGTCATACGTCATCGGTGGATTATTGGGAAGCGACCCATGAGATCCCCGGATAAGTCGGCAGTAAATACGGTCGTCGGAGTATCCGAATCACGTACGTACCAAGTACTACGTTCTACCGATTTACGAGACAAGATCGGCTTCTAGCAAAGCACGAAGTCTACCCAATTCTCCGGTCATATTCATCTAAGAATATTTAAGATCTATATCAAGCGTAGTATACCAAGTATTGTGTATATCGGCCCAATATCGGATAGTCACGTGCTAGGGCTGGGGCTGGATAAGTGTCTGCCCCGTCCGAAGCACATGTCGGATGTTTGGTAACTAGTCTCTATAATCGGATATACATGACCTTGTCATAATATCTCGATGGCCGGCCAGCACTTAAGAGCACTAATACCGTATCCTGCGTGACATCATCTCCACTATGACTGGAGTGATACTTCCATCTTGACATCACACCCAATACTCTACGATTCTCAATATACCCAGCATTGGCGTAAATAGAACCGGTTAGAGTCCTAGACGACCTCAACTAAAGTATATTGATTGTCGTAAGTATTAGCGGTGCAAGTCTCAGGTTAAGACCATACACACCTACCCTGATGTCGGACTCCCATAGACACATAGTCATAATACCAATGGGATTCCGAGGGGTCTATCCAGAGCGAAGCTGTTTCCCGTACCATCGGTGAAACACAACCTCCTATCGCACTTGCATGAGTATCCAATACCCAAATATATGAGAACTATGTTTTGTGCCCTCACAACGCGCACAAGTGCAATACTAGCCTATTCCGCATTATCGATGTCCAGTCTTGATACTACTACGATAGGGATATTTAATGGTTAATCCTTCGTGGACTGATACTATCTCATATCATCTTAATCCAGGAACTAATCATATGGACCTCTCCTCTTATATATCTAAGGTGATCTAATCACAAATGATGAGAGTGTAATTTCCTTGTCACATAGTTAATTTGTACAACAACACTATGATCTGTACAAATAGTGACGGTATAGGTCATATTATCCAACAATCTCCCACTTGGCACATAGCCAGTCACTCAAGTGTCGAACACCCGAACTATGTACGGTTTGCTCAAATTGTTGAGGAAAGGTTTTCGTCAGCGGATTTCCATGATTATCGTCTGACGCGATTTATACGATCACCACATCGCCACGATGTATGATCCGAACGAATCAGATGAATATAGAAGTATATATCTGGATCGTCGATGAGACCTTTAATTCTTTAGCCTTGTGCTGACGCCTAGCTCAGCTGCTAACAGAACTATATCTAATCTAATTAGATTTATTATCGACCCAAATGGCTTCTATTGCTGCCTCAGCTGTAGCAATAATCCGCATTTGTTGTTTATTCGGCAACAGTATCTTGCTCGGAAGATTTCCAGCTCAATGTCCCGTTATTCAAACTTTATAGTACCGCAGTATTTTAACTGTTTGGAAACTTGCGGCAGTGATCCCAGTCACTTCAAGTTCTCATTCTCCATAGTTTAAGACAACATCTTTAGTTCTCTGAGATACTAATAGATGTCCTTAACTTCAATCCAGTGACTATCACTTGGATTGTCCTGATTGTGACTCCATATGCTCAAAGCGTATGAGACACCATATCAAGTACATTTTAAATGTACAATTTCCCAGAGAGTGTTAACAACTCCAAATCTATCCCAGTAGATCTTTATTCCTGAATAAAGGCTGTTACTCCCCAGATTCTACGGAGAATTTCTACGAAAGAATATCTATGAAAGCCAAGCTTTCACCAATTGCTTTATTGGGAATTTCACTGTCAGTGCGCTCCCACTAACCTCCTTATATACACAAGAATCATTTCGTTTTGAATTAAATCATAAACCATTATGATTACATCAAAACGACAGTTCCAAGAACCTTATGCTTGCTCCAATCCAAACATGGATCGAATAACCCGCAAACTTGTTTGTCGGTTATACAAAATCGTCAGGATGTTGAAAATATCCTCCAAAAGGTTTCCTTTTCAGGAAAGCGATTTGATCTTTAACTAACACATTTCATAAATGAAATATGCAGTATCAACAAGCATCATCAAAATGGATTTACCATGGCAACAGGTAAAAGGTTGAACCGTTATTAACATAATGCTGATAACGATACCTTTCCGTCACAAGCCTAGCTTTGTACGTTGGTATGTTGCCATCCATGTATGTCTTCCTTGAAGACGTTTACAGTACCAATAGGCACAGTGCCTTGCGGTACAACAACTAGTATCCAAACATAGTTGTTATTCATGGAATCCATTTCAGACTCATGGCACTTTGCCATAATAGGGAGTCGATACCTTGTATCATTTACTCGTACGTAGTCGGTTGGTATCCTCAATAAGATTTACATCTTTACGGGGTGAGATCAGACACCCATACCCCAGGTTGTTTTCTGACTCTCTCCGATCTACGAGGTTCTTGTGTATTCGAAGATTAATGGTATAGTCTCATCCTGATGAACTATATGGTTCCATTAAGGACTTTGTGCCTTGAACAGTATTACTCCGATTTTCATCGAGTATCACTATCCTCCCACTGACCACTGCATATCGGTATTCCTCTCAGGGAAACCGCATGGTGAGCAACAATCATATTGTTCTCATGTGAGATTTATAAGTACTATACTTATGGTTTCCCTTAGGATAACCTATAATTGGCACTTATCCAATTTGGGTCCTTAGTTTGGTATCATCCAAACTTTATGCCTGGCATACCCAAATTATTAGGAATGAGAAAGCCGGTTTCTTTCCTGTTCATATCCTATATGATATATGTCAAACAGTTTTTCATGGAACCTTATTCTAAATAAGTTTTGCACTATAAATACTCATGTTGAAGGAAATAATAGCTCAGAGCGACTCGTGATAAACCTTATCATGTCCAACAAAATTCGGTTTTTCAGTTCGGACACACCGTCAAACTGACGTGTCTCGGGAGGAGTCCTCATCTGAAAGAATACCATACTCTTTCATGTATGTTTGAAACTTACTGCTTAAGTATTTTCCATTACGGTCTTACCGTGACGGCATAATACTATAGTCGATCTGTTTATCTACTTCGTGTCGAAACTCTAATAGTTTCCGATCTGTGTTCTTCAAAAGAAACACATAACCATAACGTGATGCCACATCCGTTAAGGTCACGAAATATTCATTTCACATCTAGCCTAGCTAGATATGGGCCCACTTACTTCACCATGAATAGGGCTAACAGATCGGTGGCACTTACACTATTACCAAGTAAACAGTGTTTTAGGTACTTTACCTAATAAACTAGATTCGTAGACTTTATTTGAATAGTCAAATCAGTCCTAGTACCCACTCTTAAAAAGTGCGGATATACGAGTCTTGTTTAATTGTGTCCCAGACAACAATGCCACAAATAAGTCTCTACTTGATCAAATCAATTTGAGCTATTTATTTGTCATTTTATGTTTTGAGATTTTAATTATATTCAAAATATAAATTCTGTTATTCACATCTAATGTGTTTATCTCAGTGTCATCTTTATATAATGAAACACTTAGTGTTCTAGAATATAAAGGTTTATCCACAATGGATTAAACACTGATATAGAGATAATGTCTCTAGTCAAACTAGTTACATTATAACAGTTCCTAATTTAAGTACACACCCGAAGGGTAGTTCCTAAACTTAGGTATCTACGGTCGAAACAGCGACTTTCGTCCCGTTTCCGATTCGCAGAGCAATCTCAGCTTGAAGTCAGTATCCTGCTCAAAGCAGATTCTGAACATCAATACATATATTTTATGTACCACACTAAGTATTTAAAATCTAATTTCAATACTAGTAGTGAAAACTTTGACAAACATTTTTAAGTCAGAGTCTGCCCTTTCTTTAATTCCTTCGTGTCTGCCATATCCAAATGGTAGTCCTTTGGGATATGTCAATTATCATTTTCAAATTTCACAAACTTTGGCCAAGCCTTGGGTTTTAGAATATTGAAACGATGTGCACCTCGTGCTACATGCCCAATTGCAAACTTGACTTTATCTCCTCTAGAATAGTCAATTAATTCTCCAAGAATTATAAATTGCAATTTTAATACTTCTTAAATCTCAAAATTAGATTTATGACAAGTATATTAAATTAAGCCTTAAAGTCATCATCACATAAATCTTCCAAAGATATTATGCTCTACTTATTTGCTTAATTTTGGGCTAAGGTATAATAAGTTATTTTATCAAATAAAGTAACTTTATTTATTCCCAATTTGAAAATTAAATCATTTAAAAACATTTAATCCAAGATTATATTTTAAATATTCAACTTTTCAATTTTATCTTGATTACAATAGTCCAACTATTTAATCAACGATTAGTGGTACTATATATATTATAATGATTATAATAGTCCAACTATATAATCAAATATAATCCAAATTAATTAACCTCAATTACATTGATTACTATAATCCAATTATAAAATCAACTGTAAACTGAAATTATTAATTCAAATATATTGATTAATATAATCCAATTATATATACTCAACTATAATACAGTCCAACTGTTTATCAAAACAACATTAAATATTAGTCTAACTAATACTTTTAATATATGACGAGTGATATTTGTTTGAGCGCGTATGGCGAGTAATTGAACGAATATTGCAATTCAATTCTTGCCTCCCACCTATTTTTCGTCGAGCCTCTAACCCTCTGTCGAGTACTCGGGAAAACCGTGTTTCCTAGTGGGCTAGGATCCCGTTAAATATCACACAATCTTGACTTTGGCAAAAATTGTATGATAATTAACTAGGTAGATCTCTAAGATCAATTGGATCTAATCCAATTCCTAGATCCAGTAGGTGGACATCCAAGTCCTAAACATATATCCTATATATGCCTATATATCCAATATATACCCTAACCTTTTTTCCTCTGAATCAACTAGGCCTTGGCTTGGCACAACAAACCTAATGATCCCAGTCAAGCACGGACCCATTGACCATGGAGCTTCGTAATCAATGTCGATGGACAAGAAGTGGTCTTGACTTGGCCAACAAACCACAACTTGGACAAGACACCAATATGGAACAAAGCCTCGTGATTCAAACACATCTTCGACGGACAAGGGCTTGACTTTGGCCAACAACCATGCCAATCTAGGATCTTGAGTAAGAATAACTCAATGGAAGGAAAAGACGCATGATATTTAATGAGGGCTTTTCGCGTGCAAATTGGCTACCAATTTCATTATCTTTGTTAAGGTCTCATCATCATACACCTTAAACATGCATTCTAAATACATAATAAAGCGAGTATGAAATAAATAATAATGATATGCGGATGGATACTTAACATATTGCTCCTAGATCAAATCTCTCACTTTCTCACTCAAGCTAGCACTTGTATTACTTCTACCCGTTACACTACACTTCTAAAGAAACCTCATTTACATGAGGGGAATAGGTGAGAAGAGAATACAAAGAGAATAGAGGTGATAAGGCTGGACACGCAGGTCCAATTTAATAAATCGAATTTATTACAACAATTTCCAAAATTGCCCCACCCGACTAATATCCATCCGATATACATTATTCATTCATCACAACCACGTATTCACACAAAAGCATGCTATCAATCAATCTAATCAAATTATTAATCTGATAATTATGTGATCATCCAATGTTCAAACAACGATTTGATTTTGCTCGAGTCAACTCGTTTTTCGAATAAGTACTCAAAGTACGAATTCTGAATTAAATTAAACTACAACATTAAATCAAATTTAATATGTATTTAATTCTAATTCACTATTCAATTCCAAATTAAATATTACACTTTATTTATAAACCTTTAACGACTTAAATTCCAAATTTAATCGCGTCGGGTCTCAAAGCCCGATTAACGTCCAACGTTTATTTAATTCAAGTCTAATGGGCTTTAATTAATTTCTTTAAGGCGTGGGCTTCGGCAACCAAAGCCCAATCAAGGAGTAACCCCATAAGCCCAGAAATCAATTTAGCCCATTAGGCCCAATTAAACTTTAAAGGTTTATAAGTTGCATTTGGGGTTTATGGTTAAGGTTTTGGGCCCAATTGGATCCAATCCATTTGGCCTAAATCCAACTTGATAAAATCAAGCCCAATAGGCCCAATTACAACATAATAAGCCCAAATCCAATTTAAAGGCCTAATTCATTAAATTACACAAATCCAATTTCGCAATTTAATTACCTAAAGTGCATTACATGATTAATCACCCAATCAATATTTCTAAAACACCAAAATTAGTCCAATTAATCATGTTCATTATCATCATCACATGTCCAACACATAAATGAAAAAATCAAACCCATAACATGCTTAAAGGTCTCGGCCAGGAAGGATTTCATATCCGATTTGGTTTCAATCCAATCAAACCCTAAATCGACATTAAATCCTCATACCGAATGATTTCAATACATCCAATGTCAAAAATCAAAATACCAAGACATTTAGGGCATCATCCAATTCGGCCAAGGTGATAACTTTTGGGGATTTTATGTTCAATTCAAAATCCAATCCAATTAGTTTCAAATTAACATTATCCGTAATGATTCTAATTCATCCAATGAACTAAAATAAAAAAATTCCAAGAACTCCAAATAGCATACACATTCGGCCAACATAACATTTTTGGGGAAAATAATTCCAAATCAATTTTCAACAAATTGGTCCAACAAAATGCAATTAGACATGTTATAAGCATACTCAAACAATCAATTTATTCAAATCATGCTCAACACAAATTACCCAAATTTAAGCCCTAATTTTCATGCTTGAACCTATAGCTCTTGATGCCATTGTTAGGTTTATATCTAGGTCCCAAGATCAAAAAACAGCAATGAAAAACATGTGTGAACACATCAAAGGAGGTAGCGGAATACTCACATCGATCGGTTGAGACGATTTGAAGACGAATGAAGCCACTTTGCTCACTGCCAAGGACGCCCACTGCTGGCAGTTCACTGCCCTCCATTTCAGATTTTGAGCTGCGAAACGGAGCTCCAAGCTTCGTCGGACGGATCCCGGCTCATGGGTGAACTCCCTACCACCTTAGCATGTTCGTAAGTGTGCTAGCACTTGAGTTTTTGCCACAAAAACTCACTCTTGCTTCCCTCAAAGTCACGCCAAAATGATTCCAAACCAGTGAGCTTTTCAAGCTTTGGGCGTGAGAGAGTGGGAGAGAATGGGAGAGAGATGAATGTGTTATTAGTTGGTAAAACCTTTTCCAAAAAGGTTTATATATTTTTCCATAAAAAAATTATAAAGCATTTACCAAATAAATAAAATGGTTAAATACTCCACCAAACTTTCACTATTCAACCACACACATCAACTATTCATTTTACTTTAATAAAGTGATGTGTGTCTATCACTCAATCACTCAATCACATCAATCAATCACATCACTCAAAGTGACTTTTGATTTGACACTTGATGTGACGAATGATTTGACGCTTGATGTGACTTGCGTCGCCGCACTCGAATTCGAAATACGAATGCGCTCACAATCACACTCGGGCTCGGGTTCACTAATTCTCAATTAGCGAATTTTCCGTCGCGTCGTAATAAATGATTACGCCTAGCGAATTCACTATTTACGTCGCTAACGAATTAATTTTAAATTAATTCGTTCGCCCGAATTAAAATCTTATTTTAATTCCGCGTCGAAATCTAATTTGTTTAATATATCGAATATATTTATTTATCGATTAATTCCAAATTAATCGTTATCTCTCTCTAGACGATATTTTATCCTAGATAAAATATCTCGTAATTAATCCTAGATTAATTTTCTCTCTCATCAAATTAATCCAGATTATTTAAGAGTGCGAGTCATACGTCATCGGTGGATTATTGGGACGCGACCCATGAGATCCCCGGATAAGTCGGCAGTAAGTAAATACGGTCGTCGGAGTATCCGAATCACGTACGTACCAAGTACTACGTTCTACCGATTACGAGACAAGCCGGCTTCTAGCAAAGCACGAAGTCTACCCAATTCTCGGTCATATTCATCTAAGAATATTTAAGATCTATATCAAGCGTAGTATACCAAGTATTGTGTATATCTGCCCATATCAGATAGTCACGTGCTAGGGCTGGGGCTGGATAAGTGTCTGCCCTGTCCGAAGCACATGTCGGATGTCTGGTAACTAGTCTCTATAATCGGATATACATGACCTTGTCATAATATCCCGATGGCGGCAGCACTTAAGAGCACTAATACCGTATCCTGCGTGACATCATCTCCACTATGACTGGAGTGATACTTCCGTCTTGACATCACACCCAATACTCTACGATTCTTAATATACCCAGCATTGGCGTACACAGAACCAGTTAGAGGCCTAGACGACCTCAACTAAAGTATATTGATTGTCGTAAGTATTAGCGGTGCAAGTCTCAGGTTAAGACCATACACACCTACCCTGATGTCGGACTCCCATAGACACATAGTCATAATACCAATGGGATTCCGAGGGGTCTATCCAGAGCGAAGCTGTTTCCCGTACCATCGGTGAAACACAACCTCCTATCGCACTTGCATGAGTATCTAATACCCAAATATATGAGAACTATGCTGTTGTGCCCTCACAACGCGCACAAGTGCAATACTAGCCTATTCCGCATTGTCGATGTCCAGTCTCGATAATACTACGACTAGGGATATTTAACGGTTAATCCTTCGTGGACTGATACTGTCTCATATCATCTCAATCCAGGAACTAATCATATGGACCTCTCCTCATTTATATATCTAAGGTGATCTAATCACAAATGATGAGAGTGCAATTTCCTTGTCACATAGTTAATTTGTACAACAACACTATGATCTGTACAAATAGTGACGCTATGGGTCATATTATCCAACAAATCTTGGATCTTGAGAATGAATTATTCAATGGAAGGAAAAACGTTTAATATTTGTTGAGGGTTTTTCGCGGAATTGGCAACCAATTAATTATCTTTGATTAGGTCTCATCATACACCCTTAAGCATGCATTCTAAAAGCATAATAAGGAGTGGTAAATAAATTAATAATAATATGCGAATGGATATTTAAAAAATTTTGTTCCTAGAACAAATCTCTCAATTTCCTCTCTCCCGCTAGCACAAATCTTACTTCTACCCAATTACATAACACTTCTAAAGAAATCTCATTTACATTGAGGGGAATAGGTGAGAAGAGAAATACAAAGAGTCAAGAGGTAATAGGCTGGACATGCAGGTCCAATTTAATAAATTCTAAATTTATTACAACAATTTCCAAAAATGCCCTCACCCATCTAATATCCATCCGATATACATTATTCATACATCACATCCATGTATTCACACAAAGCATGTTATCAATCAATCTAATCCAATTAATTAATCTGAAATTAATGACCATTCAATGTTCAAACAACGATTTGATTTGCATGAATCCAACTCGTTTTAAGAATAAGTACTCAAAGTATGAATTCTTGAATTATATCAAACTACAATATTAAATCCATTTTAATTTGTATTCAATACTAATTCTTTATTTAATTCCAAATTAAATAATTACACTTTATTAATGAGCCTTTGCGACTTAGATTCTAAATCTAATCATTATGGGTCTCAAAGCCCAATTAACATCCAATGTCATTTTAATTAAAGTCCAATGGGCTTTCAATTAATTTATAAGGCATGGACTTTGGCAACCAAAACCCAATAAGGAATCACCATTTGCCATAAAATTAATTTTGGCCCATTAGGCCCAATTAAATTATAAAGGCCCAATTATCATATTTGGACTTTATGGAAATGGTTTTAGGCCCAATTGGATCCAACCAATTATAATAAACCAAACTTGGCCCAACCAAGCCCAATTAGCCCAAATACAACTTTATAAGCCCAATTCCAAATTTAGCCCAACTAATTAAATTCTAATATTCCAAATATCATAATTTAATCAATTAAAGTGTATTAGCCATAATTAATTATTTAAATTAACATTTCCAAAATACCAATTTACACAATTAATCATGCTTTATTATAATCAACTTATGTCCAACACAAATTGAAGCAAAATCAATCCCAACATGCTCTTACGCTCTCGGCAATATGAGACTTTTTATATCAATTTTGATTTTAATCCAATTAAATCACAAACTAATATATCTCATGCATTATAAACATATCCAATTATCTAAAATTCAAATCACCAAAAGCTAGGGTACTCAATACCATTCGGTCAAGCCTCAAATTTGGGGAAAATTAATCCAATTAATTTTTTCTTCAAATTGATCATGCACAACTCAAAGTTAACATATTATAAGCATGCTCAAACAAACAATTTTCCAAAAACATGCTCAAATCAAAAATACCCAAATTAAAGTTAAGAACCTTAAATTCAATTTCATGCTTAATAACCGCTCTGATACCATTGTTGGATTTTCTAGGTCAAACCAAGATCAAATTAAGCAATGAAATGTGCGAATACAACAAATTAAAGTAGCGGAAATACTCACTTTGATCGGCTTTTGGATGCGATGAACACAAAAAAAATTATGCTCCAAGCTTTTCCTCCTTGTGTGATTCGGCCAAGCCCCTTTGCTTTGATCTCCAAGCTCCAAGCTTTGTGAATGATTCCAAGCTCATAGATGGGTTTCCCTATCACCTTTGAATGACTCCTTGGATGTGCTAGCATTTGGAAATTTTGCTACAAAATTTCCTTGTTCTTCCTAGTGACTCTCGGCCAAAGGGAAAAATGAGAGAGAAATGGCTCAAAGACGTGTGAGGGAGAGAGGAGAAGAGGAAGAGTGTTGTGTGTTTTGATTTCAAAAATCAAATACCATTTTCTATTTTCCAAAAATTAGTACAAGGCATTAATGCCTTCAACAACTCACATCAATCAAAGAGTGACAAGATGTCAATCACCAAAAAGTGACAAGACTTCCATCACTTGAGTGACTAATGATGTGACGCGTGATGTGACTTGTGGGCCGCACTTTAATTCAAAATGAGAGTGGGCCCACAAACACTCATGGGCTCGGGTTCGTTAATTCCGAATTAGCGAACTTTCCGGTGCGACGTAATTAAATCAAAGTTAATTAAATAATTTTGCCTAACAAAATTACTATTTACGTCGCTAGTGAATTAATTCTAAATTAATTTTTTTGCCCGAATTAAAATCTAATTTTAATTCTGCGTCGAAATCTAATTTCATATAATATATCGAATATATTATTTTATTGATTAATTCCGAATTAATCGTTCTCTCTCTTTTAATTGAATTTTATCCCAGATAAAATTCTCCTTAATTAATCCTAGATTAATTTTCTATCTCTTGTAATTAATCCCGGATTAATTATGTTCGAGTCATACGTCATCGGTGAATCTTCGGGAAGCGACCCATGAGATCCATGGATATGTTTGCAGTAAATCCGCTCATCGGACTATCCGAACACGTACGTACCTAGTACTACGTTTTTACCGATTTACAAGACATGGTTGGCTTCTAGCAAAGCACCGTGCCTACCCAATTCTCCAGAAATATTCTTATAGGAATATATAATCTGTATCAGGCGTAGTATACGTAGTATTGCGTATACCGATCCAGTATCGGATGTCACATGCTAGGCCTGGGGCTGGAATTGTGTCTGCCCCGTACGAAGCATATGTCGGATCTCTGGTAACTAGTCTCTATAATCGGATAAGCATGACCTAGTCATATTATCCCGATGAGTGCAGTACATAAGAGTATCAGTTCCGTATCCTACGTGATCATCATCTCCATATGACTGGAGTGATACTTCCATCTTGACATCACACCCAATACACTACGATTCTCAATATACCCAGAAGAGGCGTACACAGAACCTGTTAAAGCCTTGGACGACCAAAATCAAAGTATATTGATTATCGCAAGCATTAACGATGTAAGTCTCAGGTTAAGACCAAATACACCTACCCTGATTCAGACTTCCATAGACACATAGTCATACTACCAATGGAATTCTGATGGGTCTATCCAGAGCGAAGCTATTTCCGTACCATCGGTAAACACAACCTCTTATTACACTTGCATAAGTATCCAATACTTAAATATATGAGAACTATTCTGTTATGCTCCCACAATGCGCACAAGTGCAATACTAGTCTATTCCGCATTATCGATGTCTAATCTCGATAATAATACGACTAGGGATATTTGAATGATTAAACCTTAGTGGATTAATATTGTCTCATATCTTATTAATCCGAAACTAATCATATGGACTTTTATCATTTATATATCCCGGTAATCCAATTACAAATGATAAAAGAGCAATTTCCTTTGTCACAAAGTTAATTTATACAACAACACCATGTTCTGTACAAATAGTGATGCTATGGGTCATAATTGTCCAACAATCACACCACATATCCTTATCTATTTAATGAATATTGTATTCTGGAATGTGATTAAATCTCTTTTAACCAATGATTATCATTGGAGTGTAAAATTTATTTAACAGATACATTAGATGTATGTAGTTTAATGAATTGCATAATTGCTTAAGATAGTTTTATTTACTTCGTAACTTAGTTGATGAATTGTCATAACTTAGTTACGTGTTTCTGAAAGAACACATATTGAATGTCTTGAAAGATTTAAGAACTTTCAATCTTCTCTGATGAAACGCAGATAGAACATCTTTTGGCTAGTTCAAAGATATTCGATCTGAAATTTTGAAAACTTGATCCTTAAAATTCATAACAAGTCTTTGAATTGTTTAAAGATATTTGATATGATCAAATGTATGAATTTATGGCATTTAGTTCTAAGATTATTCCGTGAATATGATTCTTACTCAATATAATTCTTCCACGATTCTATCTTGTTAGAATTGGTTAGTGGGAGTAATCGAATCTTATAAGATTTGATTCGTTTGATATTGAATGTTGCCGAATTAATTTCAATACTCTTGGGGATATGCTTCAGTTGTTGGGGTTGGTGCTCCGAGTGCCAATCCGGATCGTATTTATGTCCAATTCATAAATACGAACAATTATATTTTCCATAATATTACTTAATTTAATGGTAGCACTCTTGTCTTTTATACACTTATTCGATCTAATTGCGATTAGATATCTGATTACGATTAGATCGAAACTGAATCCGGTTCAGTGATACGTGTATACTAGACAAAGACCCTAGGATTTACAGTATAGTGTGCAGTTACAACGCAGTTTGTAATTGACATTGGGAAGCGCGCTATTAGTTGTATATCCTTAAATAAAGTTCATGGTCAAGATTTGCTAACACGGGTCGGTTAGTAAAATCCACTGAGACCAGTACATGTCGTATATCGTGACTTGGTCCGATGGTTTATCCCAGTGAACCATGAGTCTCGGGAGACTTGTATAGACATGTAGGTGTTTATTTGATAAGACACTGAACGACTCACTGAAGGTTTCCTAATAGATGGTACACCAACGTCAATAGGAACCTTCTCGAGTTGAACGATCATAGTGGTCCTTCGAGTTGAGATACCACAGTGGGATATATGAGTTATCCTCCACACTTTGATGGCAGTCACGTCAACGATCTATTCATGATCAGACCTCCGCCTGTTCGTTGGGTGTGGACTGATGCTCATGATATCCAGTACGTATCAAGATAGGATCTGTCAGTCCTGTGTACAGGGCATAGGCATCCTCACGTGTTTACGATCTAGTAAATCCATGGTCGTGGTATAACATCGGAAACCTGTTCCGAGTGTTATTTCATGATCGTAAATTGAAAGTCGACTGTATTATACCGAACGGATTTGACGTTCTCATCTATATCCCAGGTATAATACGGATAGCCTGTGACGGAGGGATTATACGTATGCTATGACCTCGACTTGTATAGTTTAGCAAGATTATTCGTGGTCGTCATAATCCATGAGTGGGTGGATTATGGACACGAAATTGGATTTCGTGACGGATAAACCTAAACTTAGAGAGTCCCACAATATGAAGTGTACTCGTTGAGCACTTGGGCAACATGATATTAATAATACGGATTATTCATTACACTTCACCGGATTAAATGAGTTAATTCGGATCGTTTAATCGGTTAAACGATAACATATGCAATTAGGGAATTTTGTCCTCTAATAATTATTGTGTATTTGTATTTGATACATAATACGATTAGATACACATTAATTATTCGTCAAATGAGATTTTGACACATGCCATTAATATATGTATTTTTTATTTAATGTAAATAAAAATACATATATGTGAGTAAATTAATTGTTTAATTATTTAATAGTTAAATAATTAAATAATTCAAATTAAAGCCTTATCCATTTGTTATTAATTGAATTATACATGGTGAGCTTTAATTGGTTACACATGGCATGGATTTAATTAGCTTTTGTGTGTCCAATTTTGATTGGATTTTATAAAGCCTAATTAATGATTTAATTTGTTAAATAAAGAAAAGACAAAAAATACCTCTCCTTTAATATGCCAATTTCGGTCAACTTGGTAGAATGAAGCAAATTTTTTTCTTCTTCACCCTAAGTTGCTGCTACTGCCGAAACAAGAAGAACAAAAAACCCACAAATTTTGTTTGATCAAAACATGAAAGAAAAGGAAGAAATTTCAAGAAAAAGTTTGGAGGATTTTGGGAATTAAAGGTAATTCAATATTCCTTTGAGCTTGAAATTTGATTTCTTATTTTCTTGATGAACTAGTATGATTCTAGAAACACTAGTATGATTCTAGGGTTTCTTTTTCTTTTAGAATTTGGGGTTTTTTGTTTGGTGGTTGGAATTGGAAGAATATGCATGTGTGAAGTAATAAATTGGATGAAATTGATGAATTTTGTATCCAATTTTGTTCAAATTGTCTTTGACAATAAGTTGCCATTCTAGAGTGTAAAATCCACTCATTTTATGCCTAGAATTTTTCTAGAGTGATTCATATGTGTGGTGACTTGATTTGGTGTGTTGATTAATTTGATTAATTATGGAAATTTGGATTAAAAGCATGAAAAATGGCAAATTCAGTTTCTGCTACAGGTCTGAGTTTGATTCGGATTTTTGTGATGAAATTGATGTGTTTAAAATGTAATGGATGTAATTTGGGAGTCGGCACAATTTCCGGAAAGTGTTTCGGAGTTGAAATAAGCGAAAACGGCCAAAAACGGTGTTACCGGGTGGATTTTGAGCCAATCAGGTGACAGCTGTGAAAAAAGTGATTCCGTCACTGTTTTGGCAGCCCGTGAACTGCCCCGACACTATTGGAGCTGACCTGGGCAGTTTCCATAATTGTCGGGTAGTCGGTTCGGTCAAAAACGCGTTTTAGGCAATTTTGTGGAAAAACAGTTTTCGTAAAAGTTTCGTGAGTTTTCAACTTGTTTATGTTAATATTTGATATTAAATAAATAGGTTTAGGTGAAATATGAATAAATTATTCATATTAGATATTGATTAATTTATTCGGTATTTTGAAAAAGTTTTAAAATACGATATCGCCCGAACCCGCGCTTCCGCTGCGCCCCGACCCTAAAACCCCAACAAAAATGGTATCAGAGCGGGTTTGATGCTTCATCCATTACATTATTCATGCTTGATATTTGATATGAATCCAATTTTAATGTTCTCACATGCTTAGAATCTAGATATGTTTCTTTACTTTTCAGTTCTACGCTAATGGAAATGTCACGAAATTTAATGGTTAAATTGAGTTATATTTTCTAAAATAGAATTGAAATGTTTAGAAAATGATTTAGATTAAATTTTTTTTTTTGCATTGGATGTAGAGTGTGGCTTCCGTAGGAAAATCCCCGTGTTTTAAATATGGTTGTAAAGTAACCTGTATTGGATACATGTTTCTTGGTCCGCCTTGTCAGTACGGATGCAAATGATTTCCTGATGCTATAGTTGTATCGTGCCAAAGCTGTGCAGTTATGGTTGATGGTAGTTTATTTGCGCCGGTAGAACTTATATGATAAGAGACAAATTCAAGTGAAAATGGAAATCCTGAACGTGCCAAAGCTGTCAGGACTACACCGGTAGCTTGAGTTTGTCATTGACAAGTGAAGCCTTGATACGCCTCCCTGTGAACGTGCCAAAGCTGTCACAGCGAGAAACGGTCAGGACCGAAACAAGGAGTCACTGGCGAGTGATTGACAAAAAGTTGTCTACCTAATGAATATACGTAGGCGAGATCGTGCAAAAGCTGTGAGTCGAAATATATTCATGGGATCCTACTCTCACTATGGAATTCGATTTAATTATTGAATTCCCGTTGTCCGTTGGGGATTACGGTATTACGTAAATTAGTGGGAGAAACTGCTGAGTTTAAAATCCATAACTCAGGCAGTGCGTAATTTTATGGAATTTACTGCTTTCGTTTTCTTTTATTCTATATTGTTTATAGATTTATACTTCTAATCCACTGCATTTATATTTCTTGAATATATTTTCTGACTTTACTTATGGTTGCGTAGTTCTAGAATAGGTTCTAGAAAGACCGTAGACTTAGATATTGTTAGATTAGTTTAAACCATCGGGAACTGTTGTTCTAATTTTTCCTTGAAAATCAAGATGGTTTATGTTAAGAATTGACTTGAATAGTTCATGTCTCGAGATTCTTGACTGGCATTAAGAAAACCCTTAAGTATTTGTTTATCTTTAATGACGTTTCTTGGCTTTTAGTGACTTTTAGAAGTCACGTGTTTGACACAGTTTGCTAATCAATTATTTGCAATTATTGTAAATAATTGAACGTAAATTATAAAGCTTGAGAAAGGAGATGTGTATAGTTGTGTACAGAGAATATCGATTCTCACAATACGACAACTGTAGGTATTGGATATCGGATCTCCCGTCTAGTTAATTAAAATAATTTAACAATTGTTTTGATATTTGATATCAGAACTATTGACTATTGGATAGTTACTTGTTCTGTATAAACAGTTCTTACATATTTTAAAGCGACTAGTAGTGTCATTAATTAAAGATAAACATTAAGAAAATATTCGGTAAAGTAAATGACTTATAACTGTGCTTTATGAGATTTTATCATAAAAACATTGGATTTTTGTTCTGTATGGTAAATGATGGTTTGATATGAGTTCACACCACATATCTTTAACCATTTAATGAATATTGTATTCAGGATGTGATTAAATCTCATTTAACCGATGATTGTCATTGGACCACTGATTTGTTAAACTAATACATTGGATGTATGTGGTTTAATGAATTAGAAATTGCCACGGATAGTTTTCTTTACTCTGTAACTTAGTTAATGAATTGTCATTACTTAGTTACGTGTTTCTATTGGAGAACATGTTGAACGTCTTGAATTGTTCAAGGATTTTCATTATGTCTCTAATGAAACGCGAATAGAATATTTTGAATGGTTCAAAGATATTCTATTTGAAGTGTTGAAAAATTATAAAATTCATTGCGAGTCTTTGAATTGTTCAAAGATGTTTGATATGATCAAATATGTGAATTTAAGGCAATTAGTTCCATAGTTATTTAATGAATATGATTTTTACTCAATATTAAACTTCCGCGATTCAATTTTGATGGAATTAGTCAGTGGGAGTAATCGAATCTTATATGATTTGATTCGTTGATATTGAGAGTTACCGAATTAATTTTCAATGTTTTTTGGGTTATGCTCCAGTAACACTATTTCATCTATTTAATTAAGGTTCCATTCGTTTCTACAGTTACATATATGTATGTACAGTAGAAAATTCAAATCTTGAAAAGTTTAAGATTTGAAACTTTCTTTTGTATAATTGTTGTATAATTGAAAATGCTTATACCTCGGAGGTACGAGTGATAAGTTTATCATTTATTCTATTTAATAGAATATTGTATTCTATTTGATAGAATATATTTTCTACGATCCCGAGTAATAAAATTGTTTTATTACTTGGTGGTCGACATTGGATGTTGACGATTGTAGAAATGACTTAACTTAGTGAAGTCAAATGAGAAAGTGATAAACTGTAATGGAATTACATAATTAATAAGATGAAAAGACCCTTATACAACTTCTGTATAAGTCCAATAGGATGTCAGAATTATTTACAAAGTATTTGATACTTAATGATTCTGTTGTTTTCTTATTGAAGAAAATTATCCTATGACTCATAGTGGGAGCGATATTTGATATCGAATTCGGATATTAGCATTGAACCATAGATCTAAAATTGTTCATGGCTTACGACGATCAAGTTTTGAACTTGATTAAGCTTTCGTTATGAATTGTTCATAAAATGTGCAAATTGTTTACGCAACGAAAACAAAGTGAGCTTGATAAAGGTTTGACCTTTATAGTATGACAATGAGAAATGTTATGCTCAGAAGTCTATTGTAGATTCTGAGGAAACTTGTCTCTAGTCGCACTGATTGGACAATTAATGATCTGATGGTTAATGTTGATATTAAACTGTATTTTAGCTAAGGAATGCAAAGTGGCGTTCTTGAGTGATTTCTTCGAATGAGAGATCTGTCGTGATTTCTTTGTTTGAAGAAGTTCATTCTAGAATGGCCCTAGAATTTGTATTATGCTAAGATCATAGTGTGATATATTAGCTTATGCAGCCTATTGTAGACTCAGATAAGCTTTCCGAAAATTCGTGCGCTCTGTTTTTGATATTATTCAGATTATCTGGTTTTATCGAAGTATATAGAATACGTATTTGTCAGTAGGGTCAGTGGGAGCGTACAAAATTCTTTCTAGTATTATATATCCTAAGTCTTCTTTTCTCCGTGGAAGCAATGAGTGTAGTCTCTGTTATATTTGATATAAAGTTTTATATAAGATATAAAATTGAGAGACTTGTGAGATACTCTCATTAGTCGCATATTAGATAGAATCTAATAAAAGACACAACAAGACTATATGTATGACAATTAGTATAACTGTTTGACAGTTAACGTCTCTTTTATGTATATAGTATTCATCTTTCGTAAAGGATTCATCTTTCGTAAAGGATGATTCCTTTGTCGAAAGATAGATTGCTTGGAATGTCTAGTCAATCTTATGCATCATATGATGATGACATAATGAATACTGTATTATGTGCGATTATAGATATTAATTTAATCGTAATCGTTACGAGTTATTTTGATATGGTGTTGACCATATGATGGTTCTAGAAACATGTTTTTTGTGGTCTTTGAGATATTAAGAACGAGTTTCTCATTCATGGAGAATTTAGTCAGCAACCATAAGGTTAGATTAGTTTTGATTCTAATTATGACATTAGATGATCTATGTCATATAAAGTGAGAAAAGATGCAGTGGGAGTGTCACCGTTGGTTCTACTGAATTAGTGGAATCAATTGCAACTTATGAAGTATTGACTTATGAAGTTGCAAAGTGACCTCAATGATTAGAATTGTTGATATTAGTTTTGTGCTTGCGGTTGTCTGCAAAGTATTTGGATTCGATCTCTAAATACATAGACAACTCAGTAGCTATAGCACAATACTGATATAACATCTGAGTCATATTGATGTGGAATTTGGATTCTACAAAATATGAATGACGTTGGCTTAGGAAAACAATTGGGTTTGTTTGACAGACTCGATTTGTTAAAGCAGGCTTACTTGTTCTTGCCTACCTCTTGAATGCTGATGAGCTCTTGAGGACCATGAGAATACGATACACATTTAGATGAGTATAGGATACCATGGATTGACACTAGAGCAAGTGGGAGAAATTGTTGGGGTTGGTGCTCCGAGTGCCAATCCGGATCGTATTTATGTCCAATTCATAAATACGAATAATTATATTTTCCATAATATTACTTAATTTAACGGTAGCACTCTTGAAGTGTACTCGTTGAGCACTTGGGCAACGTGATATGAATAATACGGATTATTCATTATACTTCACCGGATTAAATAAGTTAATTCGGATCGTTTAATCGGTTAAACGATAACATATGCAATTAGGGAATTTTGTCTTTTAATAATTATTGTGTATTTGTATTTGATACATAATACGATTAGATACACATTAATTATTCGTCAAATGAGATTTTGACACATGCCATTAATATATGTATTTGTTATTTAATGTAAATAAAAATACATATATGTGAATAAATCAATTGTTTAATTATTTAATAGTTAAATAATTAAATAATTCAAATTAAAGCCTTATCCATTTGTTATTAATTGAATTATACATGGTGAGCTTTAATTGGTTACACATGGCATGGATTTAATTAGCTTTTGTGTGTCCAATTTTGATTGGATTTTATAAAGCCTAATTAATGATTTAATTTGTTAAATAAAGAAAAGACAAAAAATACCCCTCCTTTAATATGCCAATTTCGGTCAACTTGGTAGAATGAAGCAAATTGTTTTCTTCTTCACCCTAAGTTGCTGCTACTGCCGAAACAAGAAGAACAAAAAACCCACAAATTTTGTTTGATCAAAACATGAAAGAAAAGGAAGAAATTTCAAGAAAAAGTTTGGAGGATTTTGGGAATTAAAGGTAATTCAATATTCCTTTGAGCTTGAAATTTGATTTCTTATTTTCTTGATGAACTAGTATGATTCTAGGGTTTCTTTTTCTTTTAGAATTTGGGGTTTTTTGTTTGGTGGTTGGAATTGGAAGAATATGCATGTGTGAAGTAATAAATTGGATGAAATTGATGAATTTTGTATGCAATTTTGTTCAAATTGTCTTGGACAATAAGATTCCATTCTAGAGTGTAAAATCCACTCATTTTATGCCTAGAATTTTTCTAGAGTGATTCATATGTGTGGTGACTTGATTTGGTGTGTTGATTAATTATGGAAATTTGGATTAAAAGCATGAAAAATGGCAAATTCAGTTTCTGCTACAGGTCTGAGTTTGATTCTGATTTTTGTGATGAAATTTATGTGTTTAAAATGTAATGGATGTAATTTGGGAGTCGGCACAATTTCCGGAAAGTGTTTCGGAGTTGAAATAAGCGAAAACGGCCAAAAACGGTATTACCGGGTGGATTTTGAGCCAACCGGGTGACGGCTGTGAAAACAGTGATTCCGTCACTGTTCCTGCAGCCCGTGAACTGCCCCGACACTATTGGAGCTGACCTGGGCAGTTTCCATAATTGTCGGGTAGTCGGTTCGGTCAAAAACGCATTTTAGGCAATTTTGCGGAAAAACAGTTTTCGTAAAAGTTTCGTGAGTTTTCAACTTGTTTTTGTTAATATTTTATATTAAATAAATAGGTTTAGGTGAAATATGAATAAATTATTCATATTAGATATTCATTAATTTATTCGGTATTTTGAAAAATTTTTAAAATACGATATCGCCCGAACCCGCGCTTCTGCTGCGCCCCGACCCTAAAACCCCAACACCAGTAACACTAATTCATCCTTTTAATTAATGTTCCATTAGTTTCTACAGTTGCGTATGCGATATGTATAGGTAGAAAATTCGAATCTTGAAAAGTTTGAGATTTGAATCTTTCTTTTTATAATGGTTATATAATTGAAAGTACTTACGCCTCGGAGGTACAAGTAAAAGTTTATCATTTATTCTATTTTATAGAATATTGTATTCTATTTGATAAAATATCTTTTCTACAATCCTAAGTAATAAAATTATTTTATTACTTGGTGTGTAACATCGGATGTTAACTATTGTTGAAAAGACTTGACTTATTGAAGTCAAATGCGAGAGTGATAAACTATAATTGGAACTAAGTAATTAATAAGATGAAACAATCCTTAGACATCTTCCGTATAAGTTCAATAGGATGCTAGAATCATTAACAAGTATTTGATACTTATTGATTCTGTTGTTTTATTATCGAAGAAAATTATCCTATAACTTATAGTGGAAGCGATATTTGATATCGATTTGGGAATTTCAATTGAACCATAGATCTAAGATTGTTCATAGCTTACTATGATCAAGTTTTGAACTTGATTAAGCTTTCGTTATGAATAATTCATAAAATGTGCTAATGGTTTGCGCAGCAAAAGCAATGTGAGCTAATTAAAGCTTTGACCTTTATAGTATGACAGTGAGAAAAGTTATACTTAGCAGTCTATTGTAGATTCTGAGAAAAATTATCTCTGGTCGCACTGATTGAAAAATTTAAGATCTGTTAGTTAATGTTGATATTAAATTATGTATTTTAGCTAAAGAATACAAAGTGGTGTTTTTGAATGGCTTCTTCGGATAAGAGATCAGTTGTGATTTCTTAGTTTGAAGAGTACATTATGCAATGGCCATAGAGTTTGTGTTTTACTAAGATTGCAGTTTGGTATACTAGCTTATAGAGCCTATTGTAGACTCGGGCGAGCCTTCCGGAAATCTGTGTTCTCTGTATTTGATATCAGTCAGATTGTCTGATTTTATCAAAGTATAGAGAATACATATATGATAAAAGGATTAGTGGGAGCGTACAAATTTCTTTCTAGTGTTATATATCCTAACGACATTATCATTATTATGGTAATAATGAGATGTTTGTGAGGTAAAATATTTACCTAAGTCTTCTTTACTCTGTGAAAGCATTGAAAGTAGTCTCTGTTATATTGATATAAAGTTTTGTATAAGATATAAAACTAAGTGAATTGTGAGATACTCATATTATTCGTGCATTAGATATGATCTAATAAATGACACAACAAGGCTATCTGTATGACAGTTAGAATAATTGTTTTACAGTTAGTGTGTGTCTTATATATAGTATTCATCTTTCGTAACTGATGATTCATTTCTCGAAAGAGATATTGATTAGAATGTCTAATCAATCTGATGTATCATGTGATGATGACATAATGAATACTTTATTATGTACGATTAAAGATATCGATTTAATCATAATTGTTACGAGTTATTTTGATACCCTATGGACCATAGGATGGATCTTGAAACACATTCTTTGTGATCTTTGAGATATTAAGAACGAGTTTCTAATTCATAGAGCATCAGTCTACAACCATTTGGGTCATGTTAGTTTTGAGACTAATTATGACGTTAGACAGTCTACGTCTTAAAGAGTCAGAAAAGATGCAGTGAGAGTTTCACAGAGGATTCTACTTTGTGAGTGGAATTAGATGCAACTTATGAAGTTGCATAGTGACCTTATAAATTAGAAGTTTTCACATTGGTATTGTGTTTGCGGTTGTCTACATAGTATTTAGGATTTGATCCATAAATACTTGGACAACTCGGTAGCTGTAGCACAATATTGATGTCGCATCTGAGTCATATTAATGTATAACTTAGGTTTTACAAAATATGAATGATGCTGGCTAAAGGAAATAATTGGGTTTGCTGGACAAACTCAATATGTCATAGCGGACTTACTTCATGTAGCCTACCTCTTGAGTGCTAGGTGAGCTCTTGAGGGCCATGTTCATATGATACACATTGAGATGTGTATATGATACCGTGGATTGTCACTAGAGCAAGTGGGAGAAATTGTTGGGGTTGGTGCTCGGAGCGCCAATCCGGACCGTATTTATGTCTAATTCATGAATACGAACAATCCTTTTTTTTCCATAATATTACTTTCTTAGTGGTTGCACCTATTGTTTTTATATATGTATTCGATCTAATTACTATTAGATTGAAACTAAATCTGATTTAGTGATATGTATATACTAGACAAAGACCCGATAATATATAATATAGTGCGCAATTACAAAGTAGTTTGTAATTCACATTGGGAAGTGTCACTACTAGAAATATATTATCAAATAAAGTTCCTGATCAAGATTTACTAGCACAGGTTGGTTAGTTAAATCCGTTGAGACCAGTACATGTCGTATATCGTGACTTGGTCCGATGGTTTATCCCAATGAACCATGAGTCTTGGGAGACTCGTATAGACATGTAGGTGTTTATAGTGGATAAACACTGAACGACTCACCGAAGATTCTTAATGGATGGTACACCAATGTCAAATAACATAATGGTCCTTCGACTTGAGATACCACTGTGGATGTATGAGACATCCTCCACACTTAGATGGCAGTCATGTCATCGATCTATTTAGATTAGACCTCCGCCTGTTCGTTGGGTGTGGACCGATCATCGGGATATCCTGTGTGTGTTAAGATAGTATCCGTCAGTTTTGTGTACAAAGCATAGGTAGTCCAAATATGATTAGCAATCTGTTAAATCTATGGCCATATTATACTTTGGAAGTGAGTTCCGAATGTTATTTAGAGATTGCTAATAGAAACGTTGACGGGATTATACCTATAGAGATTTGAAGTTTATATCTATATCTCTGGGATAATCCGGATACCTGTGACGTAATGATTATACGTATGCAATGACCTCGACCTGTATGATTCAGCGAGTTTATCTGCGGTCGTCATAATTTACGGGTGGGTAAATTATGGACACGAAATTGGATTTCGTTACGGATATGCCTGAATCTAGAGAGTCTCACTAGTGAAATATACTCGTAGAGCACTAGGGCAAATTTTATGAATAATACTGATTATTTATAAGTCGTTTAAAGGTTAAACGAAAAATATATGCAAATGGACCTAATAGTCATTTCCTAATTATTGTGTATTTGTATTTAATGATAGATTTTATTAAATACACATTAATTAAATGTCAAATTGTGATATTTGACATATATCATAAATATATATATGTATTTGGATATTTAATATAAATATAATACATATATTTAAAATATTTATATTTAAATAATTATTTAATTATTTAATTGTTAAATAATTAAATTAATTAAAAAAATAAATATCTTAAGTTTTTGATATTTTAAGAGATGCCTTGAATTGCTTTTGTTGACTTGTTGAATTTTCATTAAAGTTGTAATGATCAAATTGCAAGTTGATTAAAGTAAACTTTAAATGAAACAAAAAAAAAAAATCTAGATATTTATTATACACCAAATTCGGGCAAGGTCTTATTTGTGAAGTATATATTGTTTTGTTTCATTTTCATTAGTTAAAAGGGTTCATAAGTTACCAAAATAAACATAAAAGAGTTGAGAGAAAAAGGTTTGAAGGCAAAGAAGAAAGCTTGGAAATCTTTGAGTTCTGTAAGTTTTTCTTTAAAGTCTTCAACATAGAAAATATTTCTAACATGCTTAGCTTCAATATGTGTTGCTAGGATGTTGTCTCTACACTTATAGTTTGTGTTTTAATTGGTTGTGAACTTGAATGAAAGTTGTATGCATGTATGGTTTCCAAGTGAGCTTGAAATGGTTTCATAAGCTCTCTTTTGATTATTTGATAATCAAGTTGTCATTCTAGAGTTTCTAAGCCATTCATTGATGACCTAGAATTTTTCTTGAGTTGTTTCATGATTGTGAGACTTGTTTGGTGTGGTAAAGAATGAATTAAAGTGATGGATTTAAAAGATTTGGTAAGTTTTGTCAATTTGAAGAAATTGTAAAATTAGGGTTCTTAACCCTTTCCAAATTTGGGGTTTTTCATATATGTGATGTATTATTGTGTGTATATGATGTATATTAATTTTTGGGTTGATTGGATTTGATCTTGGCATGTTTTAGACACAAAAGGACCAAAATGTAATTATCCAAAAATTTGGGGTGGTTTCGGCAATTTGACAAAAGTTGGGGATTTTGTTGCAATCTCATTTTGATGTATTGGATATTTTCAAAATCATTTTAGAAATGATTTAGAATCATCCAAAATTGTATTTGACAATTTTAGGACTAAAATGATCAATTTGCAAAGTTATGGGGCAATTCGGTAATTACCAAGAAATTTGATTTCTTGTGTAATTTTTCAGAATTTGATAATTGGATAATTAAATAAATAAGTTTATTTAATTGATCCAAGAAAAATTTTGAAATCGGAAAATTTTGATTTTCCGCGAATCCGCTGCGTTACCGGATTTTCGCCCTAAAAACCACTACAAAAGTCGCAAAAGGAGCCAACACCACCTTGGAGCGTGATTTGAAGATCAAGGGATGCCTTGGGATTCTTTGTACTAATTAGATTAGTATAGGAAAAATAAGAGCCCGATCAATGTAAAATATTTTTATGTTATATGTATGTTTTAATTCTAAATGTTTGAATAAAATGTCATATAACTTAGGGTGTCTGTTGTTGGGGTTTTGGGCAAAGAGCGTGGCAGAAGCGCTGTTCGGGAAAAATCATAATTTTAAAATTTTTTAAATTACCGAATAAATTATTCAATATCCAATATGAATAATTCATTCATATTTCACCTAAACATATTTATTCCATATCAAATAGCAACATAAATTGTTAAGAAACATCGTGAAACTTATACGAAAAATATTTTTCCTCAAAATGGCATAAAATGCGTTTTTGACCGAACCGACCACCCAATACACATGAGGGCTGCCCAGGTCAGCCCCAATAGTATTAGGGCAGTTCATGGGCTGCTCGAACAGTGACAAAATCACTGTTTGGGTAGTCGTCACCCGATTGGCTCAAAAGTCACCCGGTAACGCCGTTTTTCGCCGTTTTCACTTATTTCAACTTCGAAATAATTTCCGAGAATTGTTCTAACACCCAAAACACATCCAATACATTCAAATGACATCATTTTCATCATAAAAACCCCAGTTTTTCCAGATCTGATTTTGCAACAAAAATTATCAATTTTTCATGCTTTAATCCAACTTTTTCAACATTAATCTAATTAATCACAACACCAATTCAAGTCACCACCAATGAAGCACCCAAGAAAAATTTTAGGCATTACAAGAGTGTTCATAACACTCTAGAATGGCAACATATCATCAAATGACCAAATTGAATAAATATTACAATAATATTATTTAAAACAACTTCACACATGCAATAAACTTCCAATTCCATCCTCCAAAACCAAAAGCCCCAAATTTATAGAAAAGAAGAAACCCTAGATCTCACTAGATCTTCAAGAAACAAGAAAGAAAATTTCTAAGCTTAGGGATTTGTAGAATTACCTATAATCCTTTAATTCCTTAGCTTTTTTTCTTGATTTTCTTCTTTCTCCATCTTGAGTCATCAAGAAATATTTGGAGAGTATTTGGGAGTTCATTTTCGACAATGGAGGAGTAAATGATGAAGAAAAAAAAATTTTCTAAATAAAACAAGGAGTGACCGACTTTTAGGGATTTTGGTCAATTTACCTATTTAATTCAATTAAATAAAGTTAAGCTTTATGTAAGCAAATCAAATTTGCACACATTAAGCTTAATTTTAAATATGCCACATGTAACCAATAATAATTAAACATACTTCATAACATTTATGTAATATGGATATTACTTGATTATTCATACATTTAACATTTAAATATCTAAATAATTAATTATTATAATTATTATTATATATGTATTTTTATTTATATTAAATAACAAATACATATATTAATGGAATGTGTCAAAGTCTCATTTGACACTTAATTAATATGTATCTAATCAAATTATATATCAAATACAAATACACAATAATTACGATTGACCAAAAATGTCCCTATGCATGTGTTTTCGTTTAACCGATTAAACGATTCGAATTAACTAATTTAATCCGATGATGTATTATGAATAATCTATATTATTCATAACGTGTTGCCCAAGTACTCAACGAGTACACTTCATATTGTGGGACTCTCTAAGTTTAGGCTTATCCGTCAAGAAATCCAATTTTGTGTCCATAATTCATCCACTAATGAATTATGACGACCACAGATAATCTCGCTAAACTATACAAGCCGAGGTCATTGCATACGTATAATCCCTCCGTCATAGGCTATCCATATTATACATGGGATATAGATAATAACGTCAAATCCGTATGGTATAATATAGTCGACTTTTCAAATTTAAGATCTCTAAATAACACTCGGAACTTATTTCGAAGTTATACCATAACCATGGATTTACTAGATCGTAAACACGTGTAGGATGCCTATGTCCTGTACACAGGACTGACAGATTCTATCTTGATACGCACTGGATATCATGAGCATCAGTCCACACCCAACGAACATGCAGAGGTCTGATCTAAATAGATCGGTGACGTGACTGCCATCAAAGTGTGGAGGATAACTCATATATCCACGGTGGTATCTCAAGTTGAAGGACCACTATGCTCGCTCAACTCGAGAAGATTCCTATTGACGTTAGTGTACCATCTATTAGGAAATCTTCAGTGAGTCGTTCAATGTTTATCAAATAAACACCTACATGTCTATACGAGTCTCCCGAGACTTATGGTTCATTGGGATAAACCATCGGACCAAGTCACGATATATGACATGTACTGGTCTCAGCGGATTTTACTAACCGACCCGTGTTAGTAAATCTTGACCAGGAACTTTATTTAAGGATATACAACTTATAGTGGCGCTTCCCAATGTCAATTACAAACTACGTTGTAACTGCGCACTACGTTGTAAATCCTAGGGTCTTTGTCTAATATACACGTATCACTAAACCAAATTTAGTTTCAATCTAATCATAATTAAATATCTAATCATAATTAGATCGAATATTTGTATAAAAGACAAGAGGTGCTACCATTAAATAAGTAATATAATGGAAAAAAAGAATTGTTCGTATTTATGAATCAGACATAAATACGATCCGGATTGGCACTCGGAGCGTCAAAGTCATGAGGCTATGGTCTCAGTGCTGCTAGGATGAAGGATGGGATATCAGTCCGAGAGCAGGTCTTGAGGATGATGACCTATCTCAACACAGCCGAAACCCATGGTGCTCGTATTGCCGAGCGTAGCCAGGTGACCATGATTATGGAAACTCTTCCGAAGAGTTTCCTCCAGTTTAAAAGCAAATATGTTATGAACAAATTGACTTTTACATTGACCCAGCTATTTAATGAGATCACCCACTACGAGTCCATGCTTGTGGATCCTCGTAAGCCAAGTGCTGAGGCAAATGTTGCTCAGTCTTCAAAATCTGCAAAGATGAAGAAGAATGGAACTGGGAAGGCTAATGCTAAGCCCATAAGGAGGAAGAACATGAAAGGATCCAAGGATGCCAAGCCCAAGGGAAAGTGTTCCCACTGCAACAAGAACGGGCATTGGAAAAGGAATTGTCCTAAACACCTTGCAGAGATGAAAGAGAAAAATGCTACAGGTAAATATGATTTACTTGTTATCGAATCTCTATTAGTGGAGGATGATAAATCCACTTGGATTGTTGATTCTGGAGCCACTAACTACGTTTGTTCTTCTTTGCTGCTACTTGACTCATGGAGGGTGTTGGGGTTTTAGCGCGGGCGTAGCGGTAGCTTGCGGTTCGGGCAAAATCGTAACTTTAAAACTTTTAAAATTACCAAATAAATTATTCAATATCCAATATGAATAATTCATTCATATTTCACCTAAACATATTTATTTGATATCAAATAATGACATAAATAGGTTAGAAACATCGCAAAACTTTTACGAAAAATGTTTTTTTTTCCGCAAAGTGTCATAAAACATGTTTTTGTCCGAACCGACCAACCAATACACATGAGGGCTGCCCAAGTCAACCCAAATAGTACTTGGTCAGTTCATGGGCTGCCCGAACAATGACCAATTCATTGTTTGGACAGCGGACACCCGGTAAGCCCGAAACTCACCCGGTAACGCTATTTTTCACGGTTTTCGCATATTTCAACTCCGAAACAACGTTTTTTCCGCAAAGTGTCATAAAACGTGTTTTTGTCCGAACCGACCAACCAATACACATGAGGGATGCCCAAGTCATCCCCAATAGTACTTGGTCAGTTCATGGGCTGCCCGAACAATGACCAATTCATTATTTGGACAGCGGACACCCGGTAAGCCCGAAACTCACCCGGTAACGCTGTTTTTCACCGTTTTCGCATATTTCAACTCCAAAACAATTTACGAAAATTGTTCCAATGCCCAAAACACATCCAATGTATTTATACAACATACATTTCATTGTCAAAATCACAGAATTTTCAGATCTGATTTGGTAACCAAAAATATCATTTTTCACGCTTTAAATCCAATTTTCTCAACATTAATCATATTAATACTTACACCAACCAAAGTCACCATAAATGAAGAACTCAAGAAAAATTATAGGAGTTAAAAGAGTGATCATAACACTCTAGAATGGAAAAAAGTCATCAAATGACAAAATTGAACTAATATTATAATAATATTATCCAATCCAACTTCAAACATGCATATATCCTCCAAATTCATCCACCAAATCAAAAAGGCCAAAAATCTAAGAAAGGAAGAGACCTTAGAACTATTCTAGATATTCAAGAATAAGAAACAAGTTTTCTAAGTTTAAGAGTTATGAAGATTACCTCCAAATCTCCTAATTTCGTTAAACATTTTTCTTGATTTCTTCACTTTCTTCCTTGAGTCTTCAAGAAAATTTTGGGAGTTTTATTTATCAAAGTATTGGCCATGGAATATTATGCTACATAGCACCATGAAAAGCATGCAAAGCATGCTGCTGTATAACTTGTGTGGTGCTGCAGCGCCACAAAGAGAGCAGCGCAAGGATTTTTAAAAAAATTATTTTTTAAAAGTAAAAACCATAAAACACTTTAAAAATCACCCAAAACAATTTTAATTTCAAAACCAACCACAACACATATTATCAAATAAACATATATAAATTCTAAATATATATATGCATTTCTTTGAATCAAATTACAACCCAAAATAGAATCCCAATAAGAAATGTCTCATGAACAATTCTAGGTCACCCAAAGGTGGTCAAGTGATTCTAGAATGGTAGCCATAGCTCTAAGCTTTAATCTAGAGTTCCAAACTCTTATTAATTGTTCCATGTCCAACATGAACATCTTTGACCTAAAACATAAGCATGTTGTGTTTATACTTCTAAAGTATCCTAACACAATAAATTAGCTTTATTTCAACATTAAGCTATGTTATCATGCATCTAATACACAAATAAACATAGCTTAGGAGAAGATCAAACATTACCTTGTAAGCTTGATGCAAGATCCAATCTACTTCTCCTTGTTGAAATTGTTGGAGAACCTCCAAGGTATGCAAGCTCGACTTCAAGATCCAATCTCGATTTCCAACGCAAGCAAACTTCACTTCAAGATCTAATCTTGATTTCTCCTTGATGAAATGTTTTAGAGACCTCACAAGCTTCTCTAAACACTTCTCTAACTTAGGCTAATCTCTCAAGAATTTTCTTATGCTTGTATTTGTACTTGTAATTAAAACCTTCATAAAGCTTTCTATTTGTAGCAAAACTTAGGTAATTTTTAATTAATAAAAGTTGTAATCAATTTTTAAGTGGGCTTAATCCAATTTGTCCAAATATGTATAATTAGGTGTGACTAATCTCCATTGTCTCTCACTTTAATTTAATCCAATTAAATCAAGCCAAGGATTAGGAAATGGATTAGTTAAATGTTTGCCACCTTGATTTAATCCAATTAAATCAAGCCAAAACAACATATTATTATATACTTACAATTACCATAATATCCTCAAATGGTAGAGATAATTATGATTTTACAATTAAGCCCTTGTGTAATTATTGAATTAATCCAATTAATCTAATTAGGTCAAAATAAATAATCAATGTTATCCAATAAAATTTTATTATCTTAATTGTTAATCATAATATCGAATATTATCTTTTATCAAAATTAATCGGCTACCCAAGTGTTCAACAAGTACACTTCATATTGGGACTCTCTAAGTTCAGACATGTTCGTCATATAAGCCTAGCTAATATGTACGCAATTCGGCCACCTCCGAATTTGCGAAGAACATGAACGACGTTTCTAAACTATTCAAGTCGAGGTCATCATATATGTTTAACAATCCCTTCGTTGCAGGCTATCCGAGTTGTGCTTAGGAAACATAGAATATACTGTCAAGTTTCCAAGGCGCACATCTATTGTCGACATGTCCACGATGCTTCATAACTGATGTGATCCACCCTAGGTGATCGATTTTGGCCAAAGATTTAAGAATCGTGACTTTACTCACATGGATAACTAAACCTTTTATGGTACACATATGGGCCGACGGATCCTATCTTGCTTCGCACTTGATTACTGAGTGCATCGGTCCACACCCAATGAAAATCTATGGCCAGACCATGAAAGGTTTCTGATATACATGGCATCAAAGTGTGGAAGATCTCACACAAAATCAATGCTATCCTATAGTCAAAGGATTATATATGCTACTCGACTTGAGGAGATTCCTATTGACGGTAGTGTGTACTTCCAACTATTAGGAATCAACCGTGAGTCATTCAGTATTCGCTTCAACGAATACCCACATGTCTATACGAGTTTCCAAAACTCATGGTTCATCCGGTTAAACCATTGGAACTCTAATTCCAATATACGATATGTACTAGTCTTCTAGCTTATAGGAATTCGACTGTATTCCAAAACCAACGACTAGGAATATTTACTTTAAGAATAGTTTGTACCCAAAGTCAAAACTATTTTAAGGTCGATGTCATTCTTAGCATATCTATACATCAATCTAATATGCATAATGACACTACCATTAATGAGGTATGAAATGTAAAATGTATTTATTTTATTAATAAATAATAAAATTTACAATTCGGATTGGCACTCCAAGCACCAACTCCATCAAACTCCCACTTGCTTAGTGCCAATCTGGATGGTACCGCAGTCTCATCTCCTCCACATGTTTATTAAATAACTTAGAAGGTAAGGCCTTTGTAAACGGGTCTACTATGTTGTCTTGTCCTTGAACCTTCAAGTCCACTATGTCTTTTCGTTCAATAATCTCTCTAATTACCCGGTATTTCCTTTCCACATGTTTAGACTTGGAATGTGCCCTCGACTCCTTAGCCTGCGCGATGGCTCCATTATTATCACAGTGCAATGGGATCGAATCCGCAATACTAGGCACAACGTCAAGTTCTATGATAAAATTTCTAATCCAAACAGCTTCTTTAGCAGCTTCTGAAGCCATTATAAATTCCTCCTCAGTGGTGGAATTGTTGGACAATTATGACCCATATCATCACTATTTGTACAGAACATGGTGTTGTTGTAAAAATTAACTATGTGATAAAGGAAATTGCTCTTTTATCATTTGTAATTGGATTACCGGGATATATAAATGATAAAAGTCCATATGATTAGTTCCAGATTAATAAGATATGAGACAGTATTAATCCACTATGGTTTAATCATTAAAATATCCCTAGTCGTAGTATTATTGAGATTGGACATCGATAATACGGAATAGACTAGTATTGCACTTGTGCGTGTTGTGGGAGCATAACAATATAGTTCTCATATATTTAAGTATTGGATACTTATGCAAGTGTAATAGGAGGTTGTGTTTACCGATGGAACGGAAACAGCTTCGCTCTGGATAGACCCATCGGAATTCCATTGGTAGTATGACTATGTGTCTATGGAAGTCTGAATCAGGGTAGGTGTATTTGGTCTTAACCTGAGACTTACATTGTTAATGCTTGCGATAATCAATATACTATGGTTTTGGTCGTCCAGGGCTTTAACAGGTTCTGTGTATGCCTCTTCTGGGTATATTGAGAATTGTAGTGTAATGGGTGTGATGTCAAGATGGAAGTATCACTCCAGTCATATGGAGATGATGATCACGTAGAATACGGAACTGGTACTCTTATGTACTGCACTCATCGGGATAATATGACTAGGTCATGCTTATCCGCATATGGAGACTAGTTACCATAGATCCGACATATGCTTCGTACGGGGCAGACACAATTCCAGCCCCAGACCTAGCATGTGACATCCGATACTGGATCACAATACGCAATACTACGTATACTACGCCTGATACAGATTATATATTCCTTTAAGAATATTTCTGGAGAATTGGGTAGGCACGGTGCTTTGCTAGAAGCCAACCATGTCTTGTAAATCGGTAAAAACGTAGTACTAGGTACGTACGTGTTCGGATAGTCCGATGACCGGATTTACTGCCAACATATCAAGGGATTTCATGGGTCGCTTCCCGAAGATTCACCGATGACGTATGACTCGAACATAATTAATATGGAATTAATTACAAGAGAGAGAAAATTAATCTAGAATTAATTACGGAGAATTTTATATGGGATAAACTTCAATTAAAAGAGACAGAACGATTAATTCGGAATTAATCGATAAAATAATATATTCGATATATTATACGAAATTAGATTTCGACGCAGAATAAAAATGAGATTTTAATTCGGGCAAACAAATTAATATAGAATTAATTCGCTAGCGACGTAAATTGTAATTTTTCTAGGCATAATTATTTAATTAAATTTGATTTAATTACGTCGCAACGGAAAGTTTGCTAATTCAGAATTAACGAACCCGAGCCCGAGAGTGTTTTCGGGCCCACTCACATTTTGAATTAAAGTGCGGCCCACAAGTCACATCACGCGTCACATCATTAGTCACTCAAGTGATGGAAGTCTTGTCACTTTTTGGTGATTGACATCTTGTCACTCTTTGATTGATGTGAGTTGTTGAAGGCATTAATGCCTTGTACCAATTTTTGGAAAATTGAAAATGGTATTTGATTTTTGAAATCAAAACACACAACACTCTTCCTCTTCTCCTCTCTCCCTCACACGGCTTTGAGCCATTTTTCTCTCATTTTTCCCTTTGGCCGAGAGTCACTAGGAAGAACAAGGAAATTTTGTAGCAAAATTTCCAACTGCTAGCACATCCAAGTAGTCATTCAAAGGTGATAAGGAAACCAATCCATGAGTTTGGAACTCAAGGATCTCAACACTCAAAGCTTGGAGCTTGAAGATCAACAAAATGGAGGGCTTGGCCAAATACACCAAGGAGCAAAATGTTGTTGTTCAACGCATCCACTTAGCCGTTCAAAGTGATTATTTTCTGCTACTTTACTTTGTTGTATTCGCACATTTCATTGCTTAATTGATCTTGGTTTGACCTAGAAAACCCAACAATGGTATCATAGCGGTTATTGAGCATGAAATTAAATTTAGGGTTCTTAACTTTAATTTGGGTATTTTTGATTTGAGCATGTTTTTGGTAAATTTTTTGTTTGAACATGCTTATAATATGTTAACTTTGAGTTGTGCATGATGAATTTGAAGAAAAAATTAATTGGATTAATTTTCCCTAAATTTAAGGCTTGGCCGAATGGTGTAGGAACCCTAGCTCTCGGTGATTTTGAATTTTAGACAATTGGATATGTTTAAAATGCATGAGATATATTAGTTTGTGATTTAATTGGATTGAAATCAAAATTGATATAAAAAGCCCCCTATTGTCGAGAGCTTAAGAGCATGTTGGGATTGATTTTGCTTCAATTTGTGTTGGACATAAGTTGATTATAATAAAGCATGATTAATTATGTAAATTGGTGTTTTGGAAATGTTAATTTGAATAATTAATTATGGCTATACACTTTAGTTAATTAAATTGTGATATTGGGAATATTGGAATTTAATTAGTTGGGCTAAATTTGGAATTGGGCTTAAAATGTTGTATTTGGGCTTAATGGGCTTGGTTGGGCCAAGTTTGGTTTAGGATAATTAGTTGGATCCAATTGGGCCTAAAACCATATCCATAAAGTCCAAATATGATTAAATGGGCCTTTTATATTTTAATTGGGCCTAAATTGATTTTTGGCAAAGGGTGATTCCTTATTGGGCTTTGGTTGCCAAAGTCCATGCCTTATAAATTAATTGAAAGCCCATTGGACTTTAATTAAAATGACATTGAATGTTAATTGGGCTTTGAGACCCGTAAAGATTAGATTTAGAATCTAAGTCGCAAAGGCTCATTAATAAAGTGTAATTATTTAATTTGGAATTAAATAAAGAATTAGTATTGAATAAAAATTAAATTGGATTTAATATTGTAGTTTGATATAATTCAAGAATTCGTAATTTGAGTACTTATTCTTAAAATGAGTTGGACTCACGCAAATCAAATCGTTGTTTGAACATTGGATGGTCATTAATTTCAGATTAATTAATTGGATTAGATTGATTGATAACATGCTTTGTGTGAATACATAGATGTGATGTATGAATAATGTATATCGGATGGATATTAGATGGGTGAGGGCAATTTTGGAAATTGTTGTAATAAATTTAGAATTTATGAAATTGGACCTGCGTGTCCAGCCTATTACCTCTTGATTTGATTCTTTGTATTTCTCTTCTCACCTATTCCCCTCAATGTAAATGAGGTTTCTTTAGAAGTGTTATGTAATTGGGTAAAAGTAAGATTTGTGCTAGCGGGAATGAGGAAAGGGAGAGATTTGTTCTAGGAACAAAATGTTTTAAATATCCATCCGCATATCATTATTAATTTATTTACCGCGCCTTATTATGCTTTTAGAATGCATGCTTAAGGGTGTATGTTGAGACCTAATCAAAGATAATTAATTTATTTACCGCGCCTTATTATTGTTCCGGGCTCGCGGCCCGGTCGGGAGTGTTGGTTTCTATTAAGGTCCCAAGATCATAAACAAGCATGAAATATGTGTGAATACAAATCAACGAAGTTTCGAAATACTTACATCGATCGGTTGAGCGACGTGGAGATGAAACAAAGCTTCAAATTCTGCTCGGCAGTGGCAGTTCATAGCTCACTGGTTTCTGTTAGTTGCCTCCAAATTTTGAGCTCCAAGCTTCGTCAAACGATTCCCGGCTCATGGGTGGACTTCCCTATCACCTTCACATGACTTCCTAGTGTGCTAGCACTCCCGATTTTGCCACAAAATCGCGACCCTAAGCTTCCATTTTCTTCTTGATTCTCGGCAGTGGCTGCCAAAACCAGAAGCAAAACAGCCCTCAAATGGGCGAGAGAGAGAGAGAAATGTTGCTCCAAAAACGTGAGCAAAAGGAGAGAATGAGTGAAGTGTGAGTTGTTGGTTAATTTGTGTATATTTTTTTCAAAAAACTAATACCAAATTTCAAAAGTCAAGTTAGTAAAATGTCATTCCAAATGAGAAAAGTAAACTTGAGTGTTTTACACTCTTTGACCAACCAACCACTTCCATCACATACAATGAATCATATCAATCAATCAAATGTCACATCACTCAAAGTGACATGTGATTTGACGCTTGATGTGACTAGCGATTTGACTTGCGTGCCGCACTCGAATTTGAAAAGCGAATGCGCTCGCAAACAATCCCGGGCTCGGGTTCACTAATTCCAAATTAACAAATTTTCCATTGCGTCGTAATTAAATTATTACGCCTAGCGAAGTCACTATTCACGTCGCTAACGAATTAATTCTAAATTAATTCGTTCGCCCGAATTAAAATCTAATTTTAATTCCGCGTCGAAATCCAATTTCGAATAATATATCAAATATATTATTTTATCGATAATTCTAAACTAATCGTTATCTCTCTTTAACTGATATTTTATCCTATATAAAATATCTCTGCAATTAATCCAAGATTAATTTTCTCTCTTCTAATTAATCCCAGATTAATTTAGAGTGCGAGTCATACGTCATCGGTGAATCTTCAGGAAGCGACCCATGAGATCCCCGGATATGTTGGCAGTAAATTCGGTCGTCGGACTATCCAAAAACGTAAGTACCTCGTATTACGTTTATACCGATTTACAAGACAAGGTTGGCTTCTAGCAAAGCGCCATGCCTACCCAATTCTCCAGAAATATTCTTACAGGAATAAAGGATCTATATCAGGCGTAGTATACGTAGTATTGCGTATTTCTATCCAGTATCAGATGATCACGTGCTAGGCCTGGGGCTGGAATTGTGTCTGCCCCGTACGAAGTACATGTCGGATGTCTGGTAACTAGTCTCTATAATCGGATAAACATGACCTTGTCATTTTATCCCGATGACTGCAGTATTTAAGAGTACTAGTACCGTATCCTATGTGACCATCATCTCCATATGACTGGAGTGACACTACCGTCTTGACATCACACCCAACACACTACGATTCTCAATATACCCATCATTGGCGTACACAGAACCTGTTAAAGCCCTGGACGACCGCAACCAAAGTATATTGATTGTCGTAAGTATTAGCGGTGCAAGTCTCAGGTTAAGACCAAATACACCTACCCTGATTTCGGACTTCCATAGACACATAGTCATACTACCAATGGAATTCCGATGAGGTCTATCCGGAGCGAAGCTGTTTCCCGTACCATCGGTAAAACACAACCTCCTATTACACTTGCATGAGTATCCTATACCCAAATATATGAGAACTATGTCGTTGTGCCCTCACAACGCGCACAAGTGTAATACTAGTCTTTTACGTATTTATCGATGTCCAATCTCGATAATACTCTGACTAGGGATATTAAAGATTTATTTATTGAGTCTTAATCTTAATACTTTTTCATTAACTGGCCATTAATAAAATTGAACTGGTAAACTTAAAATGAACTTGGAAAAGGGATTTTAGGTTTAAGACCTTAGACTCAATAGCCCACGATCTTCCTTGAGGATAGATAACCCTTAATAGATTTCCTTACAGGATAGGAATATACATGTCGGGCGGGGGTAGCCATAATTGGAACTTAATCTTAATGAATCCAGGTAATTTGGTTGACATAGACATATGGTTCAATTGGGTTATAGTGGATATTTGTAGTTGACCATCGGAAGAGGCTTTTACATAATTTAGGGTTCCAGGTTAATAAATCAATATTTTACCCAACTATAAGATAACCACTTCATCTTTAAATAATATTGGAAAGATTCACAACCCTAAATAGTTTTTAATATTGAATTTTCTTAAACCTACTTTCAAGCAATTTTATTTTCTTGTTTTTAAATTCAAAATCTTCACCATTTCAAATCAATCAATCAATCTGTTAGATACTAATAATCATTTGACCTCATAAAATTAATAGATTAGGTATTAATTCCTTGTGGGATCGATACTTTTTATACTACTTGAACGATACGTGCGCTTGCGTTATACGCGTGTGTAAGCACCGGTCAAGTTTTGGCGCCGTTGCCGGACTTATTTATCTCTTACTATTAGTTTAGGGGTTAGATACGTTATTTGTATCTAATTTCTTTTTACTTATTATTGTTGTTTTCTTGTGTTTCAGGTTCTCAGAAACTACATGAGACGAACCAGAAGCTTTGAACTCCGACCGCTTGACCCAGAAATTGAAAGAACCACCAGACAGTTGAGAAGGGAAAGGCGAGAAGGCCAAAGAGCTTTAGTCAACATGGAACCTGAACCTTTGAACGTTTCACCACCGATTCCCATTCGAGACAGAACCATTCCGGTGGTTGACGGAGTAATTTCTTGTATTATACTTCCTCTCTTGCCAGCAAATACGGGTGACATCAAAACATGCATCCAGATGATTCTGCAGTCAGTACAGTTTGGGGGAAATGCAACTAAAGATCCTAATTCCCACATCAGCAACTTCCTGGAAGTTTGCGGCACTTTCAATTACAACCGAGAAGCTGAAGAAGCAATGAGACTGTGTGTTTTTCCATACTCTTTGAAGGACAGAGCTAAAGCTTGGCTACATTCACTACCAGTAGGTTCTATCATAACTTGGAACACTTTAGCCACCAAATTTCTTGCAAAATACTTTCCACATGCCAGAACTGGAATACTGAGGAATGACATCACATTCTTTGTGCAACAAGACTCAGAAACTCTCTACGAAGCTTGGGAAAGGTACAAATATTTGCTCCGGAAATGTCCTCACAATGAGATTCCAAAATGGCTTCAAGTCCAAACATTCTATAATGGACTTTCTGGAATAATGAGAACCACAATTGATGCTGCTACTGGAGGAGCTTCAAGTCCAAACATTCTATATGCTGCTGCTGGAGAAGATCAAGCCTGTGACTTAATTGAAGAAATGGCCAACAACAACTCCTTGTGGCCAATAGAAAGGAGCATGATCCAAAGAATTGTAGGAATTTATGAAGTTGGAGCCAACACAGCACTGAATTCCAAGCTGGATGTGATTTGCAAAAATCTGGACACTCTAAACATGAAAGTTAATGGTGGATCCACAAGTTCACCATTTGGAGGAATACTTGAGTCAGAATCTTACGACCAACAAGAAGAAACAATGAACTATGTCAACAATTTCAACAGACAGGAGAACAATCCATATTCCAACACCTATAACCCAGGGTGGAGGAATCACCCCAATTTCACATGGAGTAACAATTCAATGCAAAATAACTACCCACCACCAGGATTCCAACAACCAAATAAAAGCCAGGAGCATGAAAAAGAACCATGAATAATAGAAGTGCTGGCCCAGTTGAAGAAGCAAGAAGCAAAATACGATGCTTTAGCAACTATGGTTCAAAATCAAGTAGCATTGAATTAAAGCAATTCAGCCTCTATCAAAGCACTGGAGAATCAAATCGGACAACTGGCCAATGCTCAAAGTTACAGACCGCCAGGTAATCTTCCCAGCAACACAGAACCAAATCCAAGGAACCGAGGGAAGGAGCAATGTCAAGCTATTACCTTAAAAAGCGGTACTGAGATCAATAAAGATGTTAGAATCAAAGCAACAATTGAGGAAGTTCCAAAAGATGCAGTTCCTCAGATGGAAGAAAAAAGGCAAAGGAAAAAGAACAGATCACTCATCCTCCACCTTTTCCTCAGCGTCTTCAGAAAAAACAAACTGGACAAAAAGTTCGCTCGATTCCTGGAGGTTTTCAAAAAGCTACATATCAACATTCCATTTGCAGAAGCGTTGGAAGAAATGCCCAGTTATGTCAGATTCATGAAAGACATTCTTTCACGAAAACGGAGATTGGGAGACTATGAGACAGTAGCATTAACGGAAGAATACAGCGCCATCATTCAGAGGAAACTTCCCCCGAAGTTGAAAGATCCTGGCAGTTTCACTGTCCCATGCACCATTGGAGAACATTACATCGGTAAGACTTGATATGATTTAGGAGCCAGTGTTAACTTGATGCCTTTTTCTATTTACAGGAAACTACAAATCGGAGAAGCAATGCCAACCTCAGTCTCGTTGCAACTTGCTGATCGAACACTCGCATTTCCAAGAGGTGTTGTTGAAGATGTGCTGGTCAAAGTCGAAAAACTCATTCTCCCAGCAGATTTCATCTTCCTTGACATGAAAAAGACAAAGAAGTACCTATCATTCTTGGGAGACCATTCTTGGCTATAGGTAAAACTATGATTGATGTGCAAAAAGGAGAACTGACCATGAAAGTGCAGGATCAAGAAATGACCTTTAATGTTTTCAAAGCCATGAAATTCCCTAGGAATGAAAAGGAAGAAGAATGCTTCACAGTTGATGTTGTTGATAGTATCGTTCAGGATACTGAGCCAAATCCCACGGATACACTTGAATCTTGCATCACAAACATGACTGAAAGTAAGATAGATGCTGAAATCCTGGAATATATATGTTGGAAAATTATGACCCATAGCATCACTATTTGTACAGATCATGTGTTGTTGTACAAATTAACTATGTGACAAAGGAAATTGCTCTTTTATCATTTGTAATTAGATTACCAAGATGTATAAATGACAGAAGGTCCATATGATTAGTTCCGGATTGAGATGATATGAGACAGTATCAATCCATGAAGGTTTAATCATTAAACATACATAGTCTGAGTATTATCGAGATTGGACATCGATAAGGCGTAAAAGACTAGTATTACATTTGTGCGCGTTGTGGGAGCATAATGGCATAGTTCTCATATATTTGGGTATAGGATACTCATGCAAGTGTAATAGGAGGTTGTGTTTACCGATGGTACGGAAACTGCTTCGCTCTAGATAGACCCCTCGGAATTCCATTGGTAGTATGACTATGTGTCTATGGAAGTCCGAATCAGGGTAGGTGTATTTGGTCTTAACCTGAGACTTGCACCGCTAATACTTGCGACAATCAATATACTTTGGTTTTGGTCTTCTAGGGCTTTAACAGGTTCCGTGTACGCCTCTTCTGGATATATTGAGAATCGTAGTGTATTGGGAGTGATGTCGAGATGGAAGTATCACTCCAATCATAGTGGAGATGATGATCACGTAGGATACGTGATGAGCAGAAAATATATCAATATTTACCGCCCCTTTAACTTAATATTTTGTTTAGTTTCTCGGGTTTGATGAACGTTTTGATGTGTTTTAGTTTATTTTGTAGATAAAATAATATCGGATCTCAATGAAATCATTTAGGACAAAATATGGGTCAAATAAGGGCAATTATTGGACTTGATATTTTAATTTTGGAGATTGGAAACTTGAAATGGCGTTTTTGACGAAGTGTAGTTTTGAAAATTCCAGTTTTGCGCATCTGTCGTATTTTGAGCATAACTTTGTACTCCGATATCGGATTGAGCTGATTCAAGTTCCAGATTAAAGAAGCCTCAAAGATCTACAGCTTTGAAAAATAAAATAATTTCGAATTCTGAAGATTTCATGCCCAAAATTGATGAACCATCCAGAAGTGTGTTGTGTGTAATTATTAAAGTCACTTTCAATAATTTTCAAAGCAAAAAAATAAATTAATAAATAAATAATAAAAATTATCAAATCATCAACAAACATGATAAGAGATTAGTGGAGCAATTAATAATGGATTTAGTGGAGCAATTAGTGGAGCAATTAATAATTGATTTGGTGGAGGCAAAATTTTGCCTATAAATACCAAGCCATTTCATTTGTAAAATTCATACTTTCTTCTAAGGAATTTCTTAAGAATACTAAGAAGATTGTATCTTGTTTGTTTATTTACAGCTTTCAATAATTAATTTCCGCTTTCGCACTTTCTTTTCTTTACTTTTCAGTTTTTACTTTCCGCAATTTACTTTTACGCACAGTACTTTTCTTTCTTTAATTTTCAGTTTTTACTTTCAGTAATTTACTTTTCAGCAATTTACTTTTCAGCAATTTACTTTTCAGCAATTTACTTTCAGTAATTTACTTTCAGCATTTAATTTTCAGTATTTAATTTCAGCATTTACTTTCAACATTTACTTTTCAGTATTTAATTTTCAGTATTTTACTTTATGTCTTTTATTTTATTTAAGTTTTTTTTACTACCCGTAAATATGTGTCATAACAAAGCCAGTTATCTGGGGTTGTGATGAAATCCAATATCACCGGTTTATAAAGGGGTTAGATTATAACTTGGGTAATATAAAGATTTATTTATTGAGTCTTAATCTTAATGTTTTTTCATTAACTGGCCATTAATAAAATTGAACTGGGAAACTTAAAATGAACTAGACATAGGGATTTTAAGTTTAAGACATTAGACTCAATAGTCCACGATCTTCCTTGAGGATAGATAACCCTTTAATAGATTTCCTTACAGGATAGACATATACATGTTGGGTGGGGGTAGCCATAATTGGAACTTAAACTTAATGAATCCAGATAATTTGGTTGACATAGACATATGGTTCAATTGGGTTAAACTGGGTATTTGTGTCTGACCATCGACAGAGGCTTACACATAATTTAGTGTTCCAGGTTAATAAATCAATATATTACCCAACTTTAAGATAACCACTTCATCTTTAAAATGATATTGGAAGAAATCACAACCTTATATAGTTTTTAATATTTAATTTTCTTAAAACCTACTTTCGAATAATTTTATTTACTTGTTTTTAAATTTAGAATCGTCACCATTTCAAATCAATCAAACAACCTGTTAGATACTAGTAATCATTTGACCTCTTAAAATTAATAGATTAGATATTAAGTCCTCGTGGGATCGATATTTTTATATTACTTGAACGATACGTGTGCTTGCGTTATACGTGTGTGTTTACGCCGGTCAGAAACTGGTTCTCTTTTATGCTGCAGCTATCAGGATATTATGACTAGGTCATGTTTATCCGATTATAGAGACTAGTTACCAGAGATCCGATATGTGCTTCGTACAGGCCTTGCACGTGACATCCGATGCTGGATCGCAATACGCAATACTACGTATAATACGCCTGATATAGATCACATATTCCAGTAAGAATATTTCTGGAGAATTGGGTAGGCACGGTGCTTTGCTAGAAGCCAACCATGTCTTGTAAATCGGTAAAAATGTAGTACTATGTACGTACGTGTTCGGATAGTCCGAAGCCAGATTTACTGCCAACATATCCGGGGATCTCATGGGTCGCTTCCCGAAGATTCACCGATGACGTATGACTCGCACTTTATTAATCTGGGATTAATTATAAGAGAGAGAAAATTAATCTGGGATTAATTATGGAGATATTTTATCTGAGATAAAATATTACTTAAAGAGAGAGAACGATTAATTTGGAATTAATCGATAAAATAATATATTCGATATATTATACGAAATTGGATTTTGATGCGGAATTAAAATTAGATTTTAATTCGCGTGAATGAGTTAATTTAGAATTAATTCGTTAGCGACGTGAATAGTAATTTTGCTAGGCACAATTCTTTATTTAAATTTGATTTAATTACGTCGCAACGGAAAATTTGTTAATTCGGAATTATTGAACCCGAGCCCGGGAGTGTTTGCGGGCGCACTCGCATTTCGAATTCAAGTGCTGCCCACAAGTCACATCAAGCATCAAATCATTAGTCACTTTGATTGATGTGATGTCTAGTCACTTTGAGTGATTAACAATATGTCACTTTTGATGTGAATAATGATGGAGGTTGTTGTAGGCTTAAATGCCTTGACTTTTTGAAAGCAAAAATTGGTATTAGCTTTTGGAAATCTAATACACAAAAAGATACAACACATTTTTCTCTCCACTTACTATATTCTCTCTCTCAGCTTAGGCCAATTTTCTTCTTCATTTTCACTGCAAATTTCATGAGATGTAGGAGAAGCATAGGAAGTTTTATGGCAAAATTTCCAAGGTTCTAGCACACATTCGGAGTCTTGCGAAGGTGATAGGGAAACCCACCCGTGGGCATGGAATCACAACTTAAAGCTTGGAGCTTGGAGGACATCCATGGCCGAATTTTAGAGCACTAACAAGGAGTAAAATCGTGAGCTTCCAAGGAGAGATTTTTGTGTTCCACGCATCGCCAAATCTGATCAATGTAAGTATGATTATGCCATTCTTCATTGTTGTATTCGCACATGTTTCATTGTTTGAAATCGATCCCGGGACTATAGTAGAAACCCAACAGTATCAACTACCTTGACAAACCATTCTGATTCAAAGCGACACCACCAGCTGAAAGCTTGGAACTGTCAAAGAAAGATCGAATCAAGCCTTCGATTGAAGAACCACCACAGCTGGAGCTGAAGTTACTTCCGAGCCATCTCTGGTATGCATTTCTTGGAAACCCTTCTGAACTACCTGTTATTATTTCTTCTACACTTTGGTTAATTTAATTATGAAATTTGGAATTTTGAAATTAAATTAATTGGGCTTAAATTTGGAATTGGGCTTTTAAAGTTGTAATTGGGCTTAATGGGCTTGGTTGGGCCAAGTTTGGTTTAGGCTAATTGGTTGGATCCAATTGGGCCCAAAACCATATTCATAAAGTCCAATTATGACTTAATGGACCTTTAATTTTAATTGGGCCTAATGGGCCTAAATTGGTTTCTTGGCAAATAAGGGTGATTCCTTTAATGGGCTTTGGTATTTGGGTTTGACCCATATTGACCAAAAGTCCATGCCTTAAGAAATTAATTGAAAGCCCATTGGACTTTAAATTAAATTGACATTGGATGTTAATCGGGCTTTGAGACCCGTAACAATTAGATTTAGAATCTAAGTCGTAAAGGTACATTAAAAAGTGTAATTATTTAATTTAGAATTAAATATAGAATTAGTATTAAATGCAAATTAAATTGTATTTAATGTTGTAGTTTAATATAATTCAAGAATTCATACTTTGAGTACTTATTCGTAAAACGAGTTTGAGTCGCGCAAAATCAAATCGTTGTTTGAACATTGGATGGTCATTAATATTCAGATTAATTAAATGGATTAGATTGATTGATAACATGCTTGTGTGAATACATGGATGCGATGTATGAATAATGTATATCGGATGGATATTAGATGGGTGAAGGCAATTTTGGAAATTGTTGTAATAAATTTAGAATTTATTAATTAGACCTGTGTGTCCATCCTATTACCTCTTGACTCTGTGTATTTCTCTTCTCACCTATTCCCCTCAATGTAAATGAGGTTTCTTTAGAAGTGTTATGTAATCGGGTAGAAGTAATACTTGTGCTAGCGGGAGAGAGGAAATGGAGAGATTTGTTCTAAGAACAATGTGTTAAGTATCCATCCGCATATCATTATTATTTTATTTACTTATGCGCCTTATTATGTGTTTAGAATGCATGGTTAAGGGTGTATGATGATGAGACATTAACAAAGATAATAAATTGGTTGCCAATTACGCGAAAAACCCTCAAAACATATTAAGCGTTTTTTTTCCTTCCATTGAGTGATTCTTACTCAAGATCCAAGACTGGCACTGGTTTGTTGGCCAAAGTCAAGACTTTTGTTCGTTGCGGATATTTTTGAATCATGAAGGCTTTGTTCCATATCGGTGTCTTGTTAAGTTGTGATTTGTTGGCCAAAGTCAAGATCACTTCTTGTCCATCAACATCGATTACGAAGCTTTCCATGGTCAATGGGTTCCGCTTAACTGGGATCACTAAGTTTGTTGTGCCAAAGCCAAGGCTTAGTTGATTCAGAAGAAAAAGGTTAGGCAATATATTGGATATATTGGCATATATAAGATATATGTTTCAGACTTGGATGTCCACCTACTGGATCTAGGAATTGGATGAGATCCAATTGATCTTAGAGATCTACCTAGTTAATTATCATACAATTTGTTGGCCAAAGTCAAGATTGTGTGTTATTTTACGGGATCCTAGCCTACTAGGAAACAAGGTTTCCTGAGTACTCCACAGAGGGTTAGAGGCTCGCTGAAAAATAGTGGGAGGCAAGTATTAAATTTGCAATATTCGTTTAGTTACTTGCCATACGCGCTCATTTCAAATTTTTCGTCATATAAATTAATACATTAGTTGTACTAATATTTAATTGTTATTTTAATTAAACAGTTGGACTGTATTCAAACTATTTCATTTATAGTTGATTATATAATTGGATTATAGTAATCAATATATTTGAATTAACTATTTCAATTAATAGTTGATTTTATAATTGGATTATAGCAATCAATATAATTGAATTTAACCAATTAAATTATAGTTGATTATATAGTTAGACTATAGAAATCATTATAGTAAATAGTACCTAAAATCGTTGATTAAATAGTTGGACTATTAGAATCAATATAATTGAAAGATTACTGTTTAAAACATAATCCTGAGTGAAAATGTATTTAAACTACTTTAATTTTCAAATTGGGAATAAAATCTCAGGATAGTCCTGGGTAACCGAGAAGTTACTTTATTTGATATAATGACGTCTCGAGCCTAAGCCCGGAGTTGAGCAAATATTGGAACATGATATTTGGAATATTCATATGATGATAACTTTAGTGCTTAATCCATTATGCTTGCTGCAAAGACTCATTAATTTATTATTCAGAACTAAGGATTAGATCCTTATAAAATGATAATTGTGGGACACAGAAACTGGGCGACGCATGTTGTCCCGGGCTCGCGGCCCGGTCGGGAGTACGGAGTAGCGGGGGACTAAACCGGAGAATAATGGAGTCGCCACCCGGTGTGAACCGGGAAAATGAGATTTAAGGCCGTACTCATCCCTCGCAAGGGATGACCTCAAACCGTTGGGTTCGGAATGGTCCCTTACTTATGTCACTTGTAATGAAAGGATTTGTGTAATAATTTAATCAAGCTTAAGTAACACTTATTTCCAAAAGTATCATGCTTCTAAATCCATATGCGCAAAAATAAAACTTACACCTAAATTTGCATATATTTCACATCTAAGATTGCATGCTTGAAAGTACATCCAAGTAGCAACGAACATACAACTTCTTTGGCATATTGTATTCATGGAAACACAAGCACACACTAACCACACAAGCACACATAGAGGCGAATCAAATAATGGCGAACATATGATTTCATAGACATATCATAAACAAATATACATTACATGTCCATGCACAAATAAAAGAGTCAACTAAGTACATAATGCAAAAAAGACACTTAAGGATACCATTAGGCATTAAAGTAAGCATGCTATGACGTGGTGCAAAAGAAGATAACTAATATGGACACAACACACATGTGAGCACTTTTCCAAGTGGTACGTGGAATTGTATCCCAAGTACAGACCGCATTACCGTCCATTCGGAATCGGCTACAGAATTTATGTCTGGGTTTCCATCCGATATACTACAAGAAATAATACTCAAATGCAATCATAACATGGATATATGAATTCTACTACGTTAAGCCAAGACTAAGCTAAATGATGCAATAAATATATGAAAGACGTGGCAAATATCGTAGTAAAGGTAGCCTTTTAGGCTTTTCTTCCCCCAAATGGAGAACCTTTTTAGTCCAACACAATAAGCCCATGCGCTTTTCATTACAATGCGTACAAAGACAAAGATAACTATATGAAACTTCGTATACCCGATTGAACACATCTTACATTCAACCGAATATACATCAACCGGCGCGGTAAAACATTATGGTAAACGATTTTAACCCCTCCAAATAGGGGACCTTTAATCCAACTTACTAAGCCCATGCGCTCGATCGCATCATGCATACAAAGAATAAAGACAATAATATCAAACTTAGTATGCCCGATTGAACATATCTTACATTCAACCGAACACACATCAACCGGCGCGGCAAAGCATCGTGGTAAATGGTTTTAACCCCTCCAAATAGGGGACCTTTAATACGACTTACTAAGCCCATGCGCTTGATCGCATGATACATACAAAGAATAAAGACAATAATATCAAACTTAGTATGCCCGATTGAACATATCCTACATTCAACCGAACACATATCAACCGGTGCGGCAAAGCATCGTGGTAAAGGGTTTTAACCCCTCCAAATAAGGGACCTTTAATCCGACTTACTAAGCCCATCCGCTCGATCGCATCATGCATACAAAGAATAAAGACAATAACATCAAACTTAGTATGCCCGTTTGAACATATCTTACATTCAACCGAACACACATCAACCGGCGCGGCAAAGCATCGTGGTAAAGGGTTTTAACCCCTCCAAATAGGGGACCTTTAATCCGACTTACTAAGCCCATGCGCTCGATTGCATCATGAATAAACAAGTAACATGCGGAATTCAAATGACGAAAAATAAATAAATCAAAGCAATATAAAATAAAAGAAGGTGTCGTTTACTCAAGCGGTACGTGGAGTTGTATCCCGAGTACAGATCATACTACCGTCCATTCAGAATCAGCTATGAAATTTATATCCGGGTTTCCATCCGATATACCGCGAGAGTTGACACATCTTTCATTTTATTCCAAGGCCACAACATACAATATTTCACAATTCATGCATTTTCTATCTATTCAAGGGCCACAACATGCTTCATTCAAAAATAATCATGCAAACAAAACTCAATAAATAATAAAAATACAACTGAAAACAAGTGTGAAAAATACCCTCAGGTCTAACCTTTTATGTCGACTTTCGGACTTGCGTTTCACGGCCGTCGGAAGGGCTATCACTTCGCAACTCTTCTCGTTCACCAGTTTATGTTTTACCTCGTTGTTTCGCTGCTCAAGCTACTGTTTTGACCTCCGTTTTGCTGCTATTTTCTCGCGGTTTCACTGCCGTATTGTTGCCGTATTTTGGTCACTATTTTGGTGTTTTAGGCTACTATTTTTGGTGATTTTGGAGGGCTGTTCGGGGGCAGTTTTTGTTACTGTTTGGGGTGTTTTAGGGGCTGTTCCAGGGACCAGTTTACTCTCGATTTACTCACTGTTTTGGGGTGATTTGTTCACTGGTTTTGTGGGGTTAAGAGGTACGGTTTATGGTTGTGATGCGTGGAGGTTGGCAGGTGGTGAAGACGTGATTAGTGCGTGGGCCGGTGAGCTGCTTATAATTTTTGTTCGTTTGAGGAGTGAAAGGGCTGATGAGGGGCGCTTATGTTTGTTTTCTTTTTTTTATACCCTCACTGCCGAGAGAGAGACGTGATGGTGGTGTGTGTATAGGTGTGGCTATGGGTGCATGTGGCGTGGATTGAAGGTTAGTGAGTGGGGCATGCAGGTTTGTTGTAGTTTGAGTGAGTGGCTAAGGTCTTGATGCGTGTTTCTTCGTGAGTGGTATCTTCAAGTGGCTTTGCTTATGGCATTTTGACGTGTGAGAAGGGCTATGTGATGTGTCGTTATTGTGGCGTGAAGGAGGATGCTTGTGAGTGACTTAAAGGCTGCTGTTGGCTGGTTTGGTGTGTAAATGGGCAGTCGGCGAAGGCTTATGTGAATTGAGTGATGGTGGCGTGAAGCTTATGGTGTGTGAATGATTTTGTGAGGCTGGCTGGTGAGAGAGAAGGGAAGATGAGAAAAGCTATCTAGGGTTTATTTTTGTTGTTGTGCCGTGAGTGGGGAGTGTGAATGAGAGAGCTCTTAGGGTTGATTTAGTGTGTGTTTTATAGTTGTCAATTAGGGTTTGCATGGATAGAGATTTGTAATATCTAATTAGTGTCACAAAAGGAAAATATATATTTGATTGGGGGACAAATTTTGGTAATTAGGAAGGTTGAATATTTGATTGGTTTAGATTAGGAATACAATATTTTTAATTTGTTATGATTGATTTTAATTAGTCATTTAATTTGTTAATTAGGTGAGTAAATATTTTAATTGGTGAGTGATTTATTAAATTAGGAAGTGATTTATTTTAATTTTGGTAATGATTTATTTTAATTTTGGTATTAGATTTAATTTGTTTTAATTAATTTGGTAAATGGTTTAATTATTTAATTTAATTTAATTACATTATCTAATTAATATTTAATTTAATATTTGATTTAATTTGGGTGTAATTTAGGGTGATGGGCGTGTGGGCCTAGTCATGGTGGGCTAGGTTTGTGTGGGGCCAAATGTGTGTGGGCTAGATGAGGTTTGGGCTAAGGGTGTGTTTTAAAAGAAAGGTCCAACAAGCGAACCCGAAGCAAAACAAGCGAACTAAAATCCAAGAAAATACCGATTCCCTTCCGACGTCCGTTTCCCTGTGCCTCCCGCGACTTAGAAGGTAGTGCCTCCAAATGAGACTCATCATCGGGTTTCACAAGCAAAAATGCAATGCCTACAGTCGCCCCCACTTTGATGGGACTTGTGCAGTGTGTGACTTTGAACAATCCTATCAAAGTTATGCAATGCATTTCTACTTACATGGCTCGCCAGCTGCCACTTGACTTGTCATGTGTTGAGTTGAGTTGATTTGGTGGTGAGGTGCTGCGACCCTTGGTTTATTCCCGAACCGTGCTCCATTTTTGGAGTGCCATTTTCAGCATCTGTTGTGTGTGTTCCATTTTGGAACGCCATTTTCGGCATCTGTTGCGTGTGCTCCATTTTGGAACGCCATTTTCGACATTTGCTATGTGTGCTCCATTTTAGAACGCCATTTTCGGCATCTGTTGTGTGTGCTCCATTTTGGAACGCCATTTTCAGCATCTTGTTACGTGTGCTCCATTTTGGAACACCATTTTCGGCATTTGCTGTGTGTGCTCCATTTTGGAACGCCATTTTCAGCACCTATTGTGTGTTCTCCATTTTGGAATGCCATTTTCGGCATCTGTTACATGTTCTCCATTTTAGAACGCCATTTTCGGCATTTACTGTGTGTGCTCCATTTTGGAACTCCATTTTTGGTATTTGCTGTGAGTGCTCCATTTTGGAACGCCATTTTCGGCATCTGTCGCTTGATGAGATGGTCTTTACCGCTATAATCCTGCGAACAAAATAAAAATTGTATGTATGTGATATGTATGCATGTATGCATGGATCCATGATGCTGATGTGGGCCTCGCCCCCAAGCCGATACCGATGTGGGCCTCGCCCCTAAACTGACGCTGATGTGGGTCTCAACCTTCGGGACTTATCCCCAAATTGATACTGATGTGGGCTTCGACCTTGAGACTCATCCTCAAACTGATGCTGATGTGGGCCTCGGCCTTGGGACTCATCCCCAAACTGATACTGAAATGGGCTTCGCCCCCAGACCAATACTGATATAGGCCTCGCCCCAACTGATGTTGATATGGGCCTCGCCCCCAAACTGATACTGATATAGGCCTCGCCCCTAAACTGATACTGATATGGGCCTCGCCCCCAACTGATACTGATATGGGCATTGGCCTTAACTGATACTGATATGGGCCTCGGCCCTGGGACTCATCCCCAAACTGATGGTGATGTGGGCCTCGGCCCTGGGACTCGTCCCCAAACTGATACTGATACTCTACTGTTGCTGCTTCTGGTTGGCTTGCATTTGACGCTTTCTCTTTTTCTCATTTGAAACCTGTTATTACAAAACAGAACAAACACAAAAAGGATGCAAATATGTTACGTGTATGCATGCATGAATGAATTTTCTATTCCATTGGGTTAGGTCTTCTGCTAGTTCTCCTGGTGATCGCTCGGCCTTTTCTTCCTCAAGCGAAATACTGCTTCAATCTATCCATGTCGATTGGCTCGGTGAACTCATCCCCCTCCAAACTTGACAGTCTTACTGCCCCGTTCCCTATTTTCCGAATGGCTATCCTATCTTCTGCTTGCTTCTTTCAGGAATTCCTTGTGTTCTAAACATCGCTGAGTATCACAGTGTTGGACAATTATGACCCATAGCGTCACTATTTGTACAGATCATAGTGTTGTTGTACAAATTAACTATGCGACAAAGAGATTGCACTCTTATCATTTGTGATTAGATCACCTAGATGTATAAATGATAGGAGGTCCATATGATTAGTTCCTGGATTGAGATGATATGAGACAGTATCAGTCTACGAAGGATTAACAATTAAATATCCTTAGTCGTAGTATTATCGAGACTTGACATCGATAATGCGGAATAGACTAGTATTATACTTGTGCGTGTTATGTGAGATCACAACGGCATAGTTCTCATATATTTGGGTATATGATACTCATGCAAGTGTGATAGGAGGTTGTGTTTTACCGATGGTACGGAAAACAGCTTCGCTCTGGATAGACCCATCGGAATTCCATTGGTAGTATGACTATGTGTCTATGGAAGTTCGAAATCAGGGTAGGTGTATTTGGTCTTAACTTGAGACTTGCATCGCTAATACTTGCGACAATCAGTATGCTTTAGTTTTTGTCGTCCAGGGCTTTAACAGGTTCTGTGTACGCCTCTGCTGGGTATATCGAGAATCATAGTGTATTAGGTGTGATGTCAAGACGGAAGTATCACTCCAGTCATAGTGGAGATGATGTCACGTAGGATACGGTACTAGTGCTCTTAATTACTGCAGTCATCGGGATATTATGACTAAGTCATGTATGTCCGATTATAGAGACTAGTTACCAGACATCCGACATGTGCTTCGTACGGGGCATACACATCCCAGCCCTAGGCCTAGCACGTGACAATCCGATACTGGATCGCAATACGCAATACTACGTATACTACACCTGACATAGATTATATATTCCAGTAAGAATATTTCTGGAGAATTGGGTAGGCACGGTGCTTTGCTAGAAGCCAACCATGTCTTATAAATCGGTAAGCACGTGGTACGAGGTACGCACGTATTCGGATAATCCGATGACCGAATTTACTACTGCCAACATATCCAGGGATCTCTTGGGTCGCTTCCCAAAATTCACCGATGATAGTTGATTTAATTAGAATTAATCTGGGTTAATTAGTGATTTAATTAATCTGGGATTAATTAAGAGAGAGAAAATTAATCTGGGATTAATTGAGGTATTATTTAATCTGGGATTAAATGTGTTCAGAAGAGAGAGAACGCGATTATTTGGAATTAATCGGTAAAATAAATTTAATAGTTAAATTTGATTTTTCTATTTAATTTATTCGTATGGGCTAAAATAATATATCAGATATGTTAATATGAATTGAATTTCATTACGAAATAAAAGTTGGACTTTAATTCGAACAAGCGAATTAATTTAGAATTAATTCGTAGACGACATTCGTAATATTTGCGAGGCATCATTATTTAATTAAATTAGATTTAATTATTTAGCGATGAAAGTTCGTTTATGGGATTAAACGGAAACCGAACCGCGGTAAATGTTCGTAGAGACATTTGAATTTTGAATTCAAATGTGGGGCCCACTTCACATGTGGTAGTTGGGAGGGTAGTTGGCATTTATGCCAAGCCACCCACCATCCAACTACCTTGGAAGGTTTTGGTAAACCATTTACCCAACTACCTTGTTTAGGTAAAAGGGTAAATTGGTTTTACTTAAACCCTTCTCTCTCTCTTCACTTGTGTATGCATTACACAAAATAAAACACTTGAACAAAAAAACCCTAGCTTTCTCTCAAGCTTTGGCGTGAACCCTGGCATCTCCTTCTCTTTGATTTTGTGGAAAAATCAAGTTAGCTAGCACTTCTTGGAATCAACTAAGGTGATGGGAAACAAATTAAAAGCTTGGAATCAACAAAGAAGGATCTGGAGATCTTCAACTCAAAGCTTGGAATCAACAAAGGAAGCATCTTGGATCTTGGATCTTCTTCTCAAAATATTAAAAACCTCAATCCATTCAATGTAAGTAATTCCGCAACTTATTTTTGAATTTATGAACATGTTTTCATGCTTATTAGATCCTTGGCATGTATAAGAACACTAACAATGGTATCAAGAGCCAATTTTAAGCACGAAAATTTTAGGGTTCATGAGACTAAAATTTGGGGCTTTTATGTTTTGAGCATGATTTCTTCAAATTGATGATTTGAGCATGCTTAGATTATGTTAACTTAGAGTTGTGCATGATTATTTTTGAAATAAATTGATTGGATCAAAAATTTTAAAATCCCTTAGCATGGCCGAATGTCCTTCACAGTGCACTGCAGTTTTTGATTTTTTGTAACATGAAATAATGTGTTTTAATGCATGTTTAAATGTTGATTGTTGGTTTGATTAGATTAGAATCAAAGTCAATAATATTTATGTTATAATCAAAGAGCATGTTGAGCATGAAATGATGATTTTAGGATTCAATTTGTGTTGAGCATGAAATGATGTATTTTGGCTTCAATTTGTGTTGAGCATGAATTGATGGATTAAGCATGATTAATTAAGTTAATTGGTATTTTGGAAATATTGAGTTTAATTAATTAATCATGGCTAATACACTTTAATTAAAATAATTGTGATATTTAGAATATTATAATTATGTTAATAAGCCTTTAATTATGTATTGGGCTAAAAGTGTGTATTTGGGCTTGGTTTGACTAAGTTTGGTTTTGGACTTTTGGATTGGATCCAATTGGGGCCAAAACCAATTCCATAAAGTCCAAATACACCACTTGGCCCTTTAAAGAATTTAATTGGGCCTAATGGGCCTAAATTAATTTGTAGGCAATAGGGTGATTCCTATTGGGCCTTGACATTTTGGGTTTGACCCATTATGGCCAAAGCCCATGCCTTAAGAATTAATTAAAAGCCCATTGGACCTTAATTAAAATGACATTGGATGTTATTGGGCCTTTGAGACCCATTAAGATTGGATTTGGAATCCAAGTCTTTAAGGCTTATAAGTAAGTGTATATATTTAATTTGGAATTAAATTGGAATTAGTATTGAATACAAACAAATTGGATTTAAAGTTGTAGTTCAATATAATTCAAGAATACTTACTTTGAGTATTTATTCTTAAACGAGTTTGACTCACGCAAATCAAATCGTTGTATGAACATTGTATGGTCATTAATTCAAAGATTAATTAATTGGATTAGATTGATTGAATAAAATGATTTGTATGAATACATGAATGTGTTGTATGAATAATGTATATCAGATAGATATTAGAAGGGCAATGGCAGTTTTGGAAATTGTTGTAATAAGTTTAGAATTTATTAAATTGGACCTACGTGTCCAGCCTTTTATCTCCTTTCTCATTGTATTTCTCTTCTCACCTATTCCCCTCAATGTAAATGAGCTTTCTTTATTGTATTTTGTAATTGGGTAGAATTAGAATAGTTCTAGCCGGGGAGAGGAAAATGAGTGATTTGTTCAAGGAACAATTTGTGAGATATCCATCCGCATATCATTATTAATTTATTTATTTATACGCGCTTTATTATGTATTTAGAATGCATGTTTAAGGGTGTATGATGATGAGACCTTAACAAAGATAATAAATTGGTTGCCAATTTGCACGCGAAAAACCCTCAAAACATATTAAGCATTTTTCCTTCCGTTGAGTGATTCTTACTCAAGATCCAAAGTTGGCATTGGTTTGTTGGCCAAAGTCAAGACCCTTGTCAATTGCGGATGTGTTTGAATCATGAGAGTTTTGTTCCATATCGGTGTCTTGTCCAAGTCATTAGCAATGGCCAATGGCAATTCCCAACTGGTCTTCCTGGCCTTGAGGAAATCTGGAATTCCATTGATTTTCTTCCTGATTCGCATAGGCAGGACTGGTATGTCTGGAAAGGCAATTCCTCAGGCCAATTCTCTATTAAAAGTGCCTGGGAGTTCCTTAGGTGTAAAAGAAATGTTAACACCATTCATCACTTGTTATGGTTTAAAGGCCATATTCCCAGGCATTCTTTTGTGCTTTGGTTAGCTTCTCTCAATCGCCTGCATACAATGGATAGGCTGGCTCGTTTTGGGGTTTTACACTCTTCTACCTGTGTGTTCTGCTCCCATATAGAAACTCACAGCCACTTATTTTTTGAATGCCCTTATACAAACTGGATTTGGAGGTCTGTCTCTTCCAAAATCTCTATCCGTTGGCCTTCCCTTGACTGGCAATTGTTCCTTCATTGGGCTGTGGTAAAATTGAAAAAGAAAGGAGATCTCCATTGCTTGATTGGCCGCATTTCTCTTGCTGCCTCTGTGTATTATATTTGGTATGAAAGGAACCGTAGAATCTATGACAATTGTGCTACCTCTGAGAATCAAGTGGTGAATGAAATCTGCAGGGCTATTCGCAATAGGTTGGAATTCTTAAATGACCAATCTTCTTTCCCTGATTCCATTCGCAATGTCTGGGGTCTGGTCTGAAGCTCAATGAGGCTTTTCTCATTCTCAGTTTTCTCTCTGGATCCTTGGTTCATGGTCGGTGAGGGACTGCCTTTGCTTGCTTGATTGGCTGGGTATTGGCTAATCGGTGTGGGATGGGTTTTGTTGTTTGCTGAGTTGCGGTCTCTCTACACTAATCGATGTGGGATTATAAGTTTGTTTGTGGATTGGTTTTTTTTGCTTTGGGCCGCTTTTCCCTTGGGCTTTTTGGCGCTAGTGGTTTGAGTATAGGCTATGTGATTTTGGTTTTGCGCTGGCGGTGAGTATGGGCCAGGCAATTTTGATTGGCGTTTCAGCTCATGGAGTTTTTTTGGGCTTGTGGATCCTTGTTTCTGGGCTTTTGGACCTGTTGAACGGCATCTTGGGTTTAGGCCGGTGATGCTTATCATAGGTTGCTTGATTTGTAGCCCATTTGATTGCTGTGTTGGAGGTTGTTGCTTTCTTTGGGCTTGGGCTCCTTGCTTTTTGATGGGCCCTTTTATTCTCAAAATGCTGAGTTGGTTTGCTCAGGGTGCTTTGTTGGTTTAATGGCTTCGGTGTTTGGATTTTGGCGATTGCTTTCAAATTCGATGTGGGACTCAGTTTTGTCTTCTCATTTTAGTTGCTTCTCTGGCTCCAATCGATGTGGGATTCTTCCCACTTTTGCTGGGCTCGCTCTTGATCCCTTTTGGGCCGTTTAAAGTCGCCTCGTCGAGCTTCTCTTCTGGGCTGCGCCTCTTTCGGCCTGGCTTTGTGCGGTTACTCTGACTTTGGGTTCCAGTTCGGTCAGACTTGGGCTTCGTTCTTGTTTGTTGTTCCCTGGACCAGATTAGTCCTCTGAGCCGGCTCCGCTTTCTTTGGGCTGTCTGGGCTCTGTTTGTTTTGTGACTCTTTCTCTGTGCTTTTGCACTTTCCTGAGGGATGCCCCTTGTACAATTGTACATACCACATCTTTTGGAATATACATGTAATTTTTCCAAAAAAGTCTTGTCCAAGTCGTGATTTGTTGGCCAAAGTCAAGATCACTTCTTGTCCATCGACATTGATTATGAAACTTTCCATGTCATTGGGTTTCGCTTAACTGGGATCATTAAGTTTGTTGTGCCAAAGCCAAGGCTTAGTTGATTCAGAGGAAAAAGGTTAGGTAATATATTGATATATTGGCATATATAAGATATATGTTTCGGACTTGGATGTCCACCTACTGGATCTAGGAATTGGATGAGATCCAATTGATCTTAGAGATCTACCTAGTTAAGTATCATACAATTTGTTGGCCAAAGTCAAGATTGTGTGTTATTTAATGGATCCTAGCCCACTAGGAAACATGGTTTCCCGAGTACTCGACAGAGGGTTAGAGGCTCGCCGAAAAATAGTGGGAGGCAAGTATTAGATTTGCAATATTTGTTTAGTTACTTGCCATACGCGCTCAATCAAATATTATTCGTCAAATGTTAGTTGGACTAATATTAATAGTTGTTTTAATTAAACAGTTGGACTGTATTCAAACTTCTTCATTTATAATGATTATATAATCGGATTATAGTAATCAATATATTTGGATTTTACCGATCATTTATAATGATTATATAATTGGATTATAGTAATCAATATATATTTGATTTTAACCAATTAAATTGTAATAAGTTATATAGTTAGACTATAGTAATCATTACATTAGATTGTACCTGAAATCGTTGATTAAATAGTTGGACTATTAGAATCAAGATTAAATTGAAAGATTAATGTTTAAAACATTATCCTAGGGAAAATGTTTTCAAACGACTTTAATTTTCAAATTGGGAATAAATTTCAGGATAGTCCTGAAACTAAGAAGTTACTTTATTTGATAGAATAACATCTTAGGCCTAAGCCCGAAGTTAAGCAAATAGTAGAGCATGATCTTTGGAAGATTCATGTGATGATAACTTTAATGTTTAATCCATTATGCTTGCCATAATGACTCCTTAATTTCTTAATCGGAAGTAAGGATTAGATCCTTAAAGTATGATAATGAAATTGAAGGATCTTCATAGATCTATTCTTAGATCTATGGAGTATTGAATTGTAATAAACAACTCTTGGAGAGTTAATGACTATTCTCAAGGAGACCAAAGTCAAAGTTTGCAATAAGGCAAGAAGCGCAAATCACACCCTACTTCGATATTCTAGAAGGCCAAGGCTTGGCCAAAGACTTCTGGAATATGAAAAGGGCAAAGGCAAAATCATTATAATCTTCTAGGAAGATAAAGGACATATCCCAAGATGTCTGCCTAACTTGTGGCAAACGGGGTCATTGAAGCATGACTGCCATATGGACAAAGCAGACATGAAGGAATAGAAGACAGGACAAGGTTCTGACTTCAAATATGTTTGTCATAAATATGTTCACTACTAGTATTAAAATTGGATTTTAGATACTTAGTGTGATACATAAATATGCATTGATATGCAGAATCTACTGTGAGCAGGATACTGACTTCAGATGAGATTAATCTGCGAATTGGAAATGGGACGACAGTCGCTGTTTCAACCGTAGATACCTAAGTTTAGGAACTACCCTTTGGTTGTGTACTTAAATTAAGAAACTATTATATTGTAACTAGTTTGACTAGAAACATTATCTCTATATCGAGTATAACTCGTTGCGAGTGTGCCTTTATATTCTAGAACACTTAAGTGTTTTATTATATAAAGATGATGTTGAGACAAACACATTAGATGTGAATAACAGTATTTATATTTTGAATATAAATAAATCTCAAACATATAACATGACAAACAAGTAGCTCAAACTGATTTGATCAGATGAGACTTATTTGTGGCAGTGCTGTCTGGGACACATTAAATAAGACTCGTATATCCACACTTTTGAAGAGTGGATACTAGGACGGATTTGATTCCATTCAAATGATGTCTACGAATCTAGTTTATTAGGTAAAGTACCTAAAACACCTTTACTTGGTAAAAGTGTAAGTTCCACCGATCTATTAGCCTTTGTTCATAGTGACGTAAGTGGGCCCATGTCTAGCTAGGCTAGAGGTGGATATAAATATTTAGTGACCTTTACAGATGTGGCATCGCGTTATGGTTGTGTTTCTTTTGAAGAACACAAATCAGAAACTTTTGGAGTTTCGACACGAAATAGACGAACAGATCGGATAAAGTATTAAAACATCACGGTTTGACCATGATGAAAATACTTAAGCAATAAGTTTCTCAAATACTTGAAAGAGTATAGTATTCTTTCAATAAGGACTCCTCCCGGAACATGTCAATTTGACTGTGTGTCCGAACGGAGAAACCAAATTTTGTTGGACATGATAAGGTTAATCATGAGTCGCTCTGAGCTACCATTTTCCTTCAAAGGATAAGCATTTAACAGCGCAATACTTATTTTGAATAAGATTCCATGAAAATCTGTTTGACAGATTTTATATTAGATATGAACAGGAAAGAAACTAGGTTTTCTCACTCCTGAAGATTTGGGATGCTGGGCATATGTTTGGATGATACCAAACTAGAACCCAAATTGGATAAGTGCCAATTGTAGGTTATCATAGGGAAACCAAAGTATATTACTTATACAAATCACTTGAGAAAAATGTAATTGTTGCTCACCATGCGGTTTTCCTAAGAGGAATATCGATATGCAGTGGTAAGTGGGAGGATAGTAAAACTCGATGAAAAATCGGAGTTATACTGTTCAAGGCACCAAGTCCTTAATGGAACACAAATAGTTCATCAAGGATGTAACTATACCAATAATCTTCGAATACACAAGAACCGCGTAGATCGGAGAGAGTCAGAAAACAACCTGGGGTATGGGTTTCTGATCTCACCTCATAAAGATGTCAATCTATTGAGGAATACGAACTGACTACGTGTGAGGAAGTGATACAAGGTATTGACTCCCTATTATGGCAAAGTGCCATGAGTCCGAAATAGATTCCATGTATATCAACTATGTTTGGACACTAGTTATTATACCGCAAGGCATTATGCCTATTGGTACTATATAAGTCTTCAAGGAAGACATACATGGAAGGCAACATACCAACGTACTAAGCTAGGCTTGTAGCGGAAAGATATCATAATCAACATTGTGTTGATTACAACGAAATCTTTTACCTGTTGCCACGTTAAATCCATTTGGATAATGCTTGCTGATGCTGCATGTTTCATTTATGAAATATGGCAGCTGAACCGAAAAATCGCTTTCCTGAAAAGGAAACCTTTTGGAGGATGTTTACAACATCCTGACGGTTTTTCCGTATCAAAACTAGCAAACAAGGTTTGCAGGTTATACGATCCATGTTTGGATTGAAGCAAGCATTAGGTTCTTGGAATTATCGTTTCGATGTAATCATAATAGTTTATGATTTAATTCAAAACGAGAAATGATTCTTGTTTATATAAGGAGGTTAGTGGGAGCGCACTGACATTGAATGTCCTAAATAATGATGATATGTCATTTCTTGGAAATGATATTCCCATATTACAATCATAGAAAGCTTGGCTTTCATGAAAATTCTCCGTAGAATTCTTGGGAGAAACAACCTTTATTCTAGGAATAAAGATCTACTGGGATAGATTTAAAGTTGTTAACACTCTTTGAGAACTCGTACATTGAAAAATGTTCGTGCCCTGGTGTCTCATACGCTTTGAGCATATGGAGTCACAAACGGGTCAATCCAAGTGATAGTCACTGGATTGATATTGAGAACATCCGTTAGTATCTTAGAGAATTAATGATGATGTCTTAAACTATGGAGAATGAGAACTTGAAGTGACTAGGATCACTGCTGTAAGTTTTCTAACCAATAAAAACAACGGTACAACACAGTTTGAATAACGGAACAGTGAGCTAGAAATCTTCCTAGCAAGATACTGTTACCGAATAAACAACAAATGCGGGTCATTGTTGCGGCTGAGGCAGCAATAGAAGCCATCTGGGTCATTAACAAATCTAATTAGATTAGATATAGTTCTGTTAGCAGCTGAGCTAGGCTACAGTGCAGACTAAAGAATTAATGGTCTCATTAACGATCCAGATATATACTTCGACTATTCATCTGATTCGTTGGATCATACATCGTGACGATGTGATGATCGAATAAATTGCATCAGACGATAATCATACAAATCCGCTGACGAAAGCCTTTCCTCAGCAGTTTGAGCGAACCGTACATAGTTCGGGTGTAAGACACTCGAGTGACTGGCTATAGGCCAAGTGGGAGATTGTTGGACAATTATGACCCATAGCGTCACTATTTGTACAGATCATGGTGTTGTTGTACAAATTAACTATGTGACAAAGAGATTGCACTCTTATCATTTGGGATTAGATCACCTAGATGCATAAATGACAGGAGGTCCATATGATTAGTTCCTGGATTAAGATGATATGAGACAGTATCAGTCCACGAAGGATTAATCATTAAATATCCATAGTCGTAGTATTATCGAGACTGGACATCGATAATGCGGAATAGACTAGTATTATACTTGTGCGCGTTATTTAATCATAACGGCATAATTCTCATATATTTGGGTATATGATACTCATGCAAGTGTGATAGGAGGTTGTGTTTTACCGATGGTACGGAAAACAGCTTCGCTCTGGATAGACCCCTCGGAATTCCATTAGTAGTATGACTATGTGTCTATGGAAGTCCGAAATCAGGGTAGGTGTATTTGGTCTTAACTTGAGACTTGCATCGCTAATACTTGCGACAATCGGTATGCTTTAGTTTTGGTCGTCCAGGGCTTTAACAGGTTCTGTGTACGCCTCTGCTGGGTATATCGAGAATCGTAGTGTATTAGGTTTGATGTCAAGACGGAAGTATCACTCCAGTCATAGTGGAGATGATGTCATGTAGGATACGGTACTAGTGCTCTTAAGTACTGCAGTCATCGGGATATTATGACTAGGTCATGTATGTCCGATTATAGAGACTAGTTACCAGACATCCGACATGTGCTTCGTACGGGGAAGACACATCCCAGCCCCAGGCCTAGCACGTGACAATCCGATACTGGATCGCAATACGCAATACTACGTATACTACGCCTGACATAGATTATATATTCCAGTAAGAATATTTCTGGAGAATTGGGTAGGCACGATGCTTTGTTAGAAGCCAACCATATCTTGTAAATCGGTAAGCACGTGGTACGAGGTACGCACGTATTCGGATAATCCGATTACCGAATTTACTGCCAACATATCCAGGGATCTCTTGGGTCGCTTCCAAAAGATTCACCGATGACAGTTGATTTAATTAGAATTAATCTGGATTAATTAAGAGATATAATTAATCTGGGATTAATTAAGAGAGAGAAAATTAATCTGGGATTAATTGAGGTATTATTTAATCTGGGATTAAATGTGTTCGGAAGAGAGAGAACGCGATTAATTTGGAATTAATCGGTAAAATAAATTTAATAGTTAAATTTGATTTTTCTATTTAATTTATTCGTATGGGCTAAAATTAATATATCAGATATGTTAATATGAATTGAATTTCATTACGAAATAAAAGTTGGACTTTAATGCGAACAAGTGAATTAATTAGAATTAATTCGTAGACGACATTCGTAATATATTTGCGAGGCATCGTTATTTAATTAAATTAGATTTAATTATTTAGCGACGAAAGTTCGTTTAATCGGATTAAACGGAACCGAGCCGCGGTAAATGTTCGTAGAGACATTTGAATTTTGAATTCAAATGTGGGGCCCACTTCACATGTGGTAGTTGGGAGGGTAGTTGGCATTTATGCCAAGCCACCCACCATCCAACTACCTTGGAATGGTTTTGGTGAAACCATTTACCCAACTACCTTGTTTAGGTAAAAGGGTAAATTGGTTTTACCTAAAACCCTTCTCTCTCTCTTCACTTGTGTATGCATTACACAAAATACAACACTTGAACAAAAAAAACCCTAGCTTTCTCTCAAGCTTGGGCGTGAACCATGGCATCTCATTCTCTTTGATTTTGTGGCAAAATCAAGTTAGCTAGCACTTCTTGGAATCAACTAAGGTGATATGGAAACAACTTAAAAGCTTGGAATCAACAAAGGAAGGATCTTGGAGATCTTCAACTCAAAGCTTGGAATCAACAAAGGAAGCATCTTGGATCTTAGATCTTCTTCTCAAAATATTAAAAACCTGAAATCCATTCAATGTAAGTAATTCCGCAACTTATTTTTGAATTTATGAACATGTTTTCATGCTTATTAGATCCTTGGCATGTTCTAGGAACACTAACACACAATACCATGGTTGAATGCTTTTGTCAAACATACTCATGTTGCAGGTTGGAGGGAGAGACTCAGGCAAGTAAACGAAATGAACGTCTTTATTATCATTTAAGAAATGGTTCGAACAGGTAGACTAAATCAATGTCTATATTAAAAATGCAGGATCAAATAAACCAGGAGGAATAATTTCATCACTCGCAGCATTGCCTTCTTCCTTGGCCTACGGTTCTCCACTGTCATCCCCTATCTCCATGTAAGAAGCTTGGTGGTTAAGGGTTTGGAGGACAAAAGTTTCGGGCAATCCAGAGTTGATCATGTAGGTGGGTGGTGGAATGGAGTGGTAATTTGGTAGGGGGTTCCGATATGTGTTGGGTTGTTCTTTCTCAGGATCGGGTATTTTATGGGCATCAATGAGGTTTTGGATTTCGTGCCTAAGGCGGGTGCAGTTGTCAGTTTCGTGGCCTCTCCTTTGATGGAAGTGAAAATACAGGCTTAGGTCAAGGTTGGGTGGTATAGGATCTGGGAGTGGCTTAGGCTCTAAGGGTTTTAGGAGTCCTTGTCCCTTCAACTTCTCAAGCACCTTAGATAAAGGCTTCCCCAGGTTAGAGAAATGCCGGTTCTTGATGGCAGCAACCTCGGTAGTAGCGGGCTTAGTCTCAGAATGCCCCCCAAAAGTCCTTCTATTCTTGCCATAGAACTTCCGATTTTCCGCCTCCTCTTCTTCAATGTCCATGACAGTCTCCCTCAACTGTCGAAAATCCGCAATCATGGAGGTCATCCTCCTCAGCTTACCATAGATGGAGGGCTTAGTACCTTGATAATCATCTTAATTTGGTCTTTCTCTGAAGGCCGAGTCTGCATTTTCAAAAGTTGACCTCTCCAGCGGTCTACATACTCCTTGAAGCTCTCCTCTGGCTTCTGCTTAGTGTTCTCCAGATCTCGGAGTGACAAATCAATCTCCAAGTCTGTAATATACTGCTTCAGAAAAGTATCAGCTAGTTCCCTCCAATCTTCCTTAACCTTCTTCTCAAGGCTATGATATTAAACCACAGGTGCCCCCTCGAGTGACATCCCAAACATTTTTTGGACTTGGCGCTGTGATAGGCCCACGGAACTCATGACTGAGACATATTGCTACAGATGGATTCTCGGGTCTCTATTCCCATTCAACTTGGCCATGTCGGGCATTTTAAACTGAGCTGGCAGCTGTTCTCCGAAGGTCATTGCCTCATAATCTAACAACTCTTCATGTTTACCCCTCATTTTACGGGTAACGGTTTCAACCTGATCCCGAAGCTTCTGAAATTCTTCCTGAGAACCAATCATTTTGCCTGTTGCATACTCTGCCATGTCATCATCAAAAGTGGGAATATCATCCCCCAACCCATTCGGAGGCTCCTCGCGCCTCACATTCTCAGAATTTCCCCCAGCACGGGGTACAACCATATTTGCCATGGCAGTGGTCAAGGCTTGCATTTGTTCGGTAATCTTGGCGAAACCATTTTCCAACTGATCTATCCGGGATACCTCATTATCAGATGTACTCATATCTATTACCAGTCTTTTGGTGAGTCTTCCCTCTTCCCTAACCCAACGGGAATCTATGATGGCTTTCAGAAAACAAGGGTTAGTATGATGTATGTATGCATGGGGTGCATGAGATGCATGTAACATATATAACATACTAAATCAACTAAAATTTTCAAAAAAATCGGCCCGTTATCATTTTAGAAGCTTTTGGGCTAACTGTCATAGGAGTGAACTCGTCCCAGTTTAAATGGCCCAACGAGTTCACATCTCATGGCAAGGAGCCCAACTAAATCCAAATGGTAATGTTCCGAACACAAGCACAAAGTGGCCCATCAATCACTTAGAAGCCTTTGGCCCAATCGTCATAAAATACGTTCTTGTCCCAGTTTAAATGGCCCAACAAGCCCATATCCCATGAAAAATGGTCCAAATGGATCCAAACGACGATGTTCCCAAACACAAGCATAAAAGAAAGATAATGCAAACATAAAACAATGATTTCTACAGAATGGCCCATCAACATTTCAGAAGCTTTGGGCCTAATGGTCATAAGGTACGAACTCGCCCCAGTTTAAATTGCCCAGCAAGTTCGCATTTCTGACAATAGTCCAACTGCATCCAAATGAGGATGGTCCACAAGCACATACTCAAGGAAATAATTGTTACTTTAACCATACAACCCCGGTCTATGGGTGGGTTCGCGAGAGTGTAGACAAAGGCTCTCACCGGCGAAGAATGGCTCACAACTAGGTCTCCCCAATCAAGAGTTTGAGCGGCCAAGTGAGCGCACCCTTTTTTATACACTAAGGTACGTGCCAGTGAGCTATGGTGTGTGACCGACTGTCAAATGGATTTCCTGTTGTAGATTCCCCAGAGGGAGGGTGGAGCGAGGCTCACTTAAATACCCAAGCCTCTTAGGCTCTTATCGCTTGGTGTCAGGAATAAACAACGAGTCCTCTAAATTAGTCCATCACAATAGGCTACGAGTAGATGGCTATCTAGGTGCCTTCACAGCTTTTCCTTCTAGAAAGGTAGTGAGTGAAGGAAGACACCAAACCATTACCTAGCCTCAAAATGCATTTGATTAAACCCCCATTTTATCCACTATAGACACGGTCAATTAGAACATAAATCCAAACATTACAAGACAATATTTCGGGGCCGATTCTCTATCCCTAGTGGAGTCGCCAGACTGTGGGACACAGAAACTGGGCGACGCATGCTGTCCCGGGCTCACGGCCCGGTCGGGAGAATGGAGTAGCCAGCGGGGGACTAAACCGGAGAATAATGGAGTCGCCACCCGGTGTAAACAGCGAAAATGAGATTTAAGGCCGCACTCACCCCTCGCAGGGGAAGACCTCAAACCGTTGGGTTCGGAATGGTCCCTTACTTATGTCACTTGTAATGAAAGGATTTGTGTAATAATTTAATCAAGCTTAAGTAACATTTATTTCCAAAAGTATCATGCTTCTAAATCAATATGCGCAAAAATAAAACTTACACCTAAATTTGCATATATTTCACATCTAAGATTGCATGATTGAAAGTACATCAAAGTAGCAACGAACATACAACTTCATTGGCATATTGTATTCATGGAAACACAAGCACACACTAACCAGACAAGCACACATAGAGGCGAATCAAATAATGGCGAACATGTGATTTCATAGACATATCATAAATAAATAGCCATTACATGTCCATGCACAAATAAAAGAGTCAACTAAGTACATATTGCAAAAAAGACACTTAAGGATACAATTAGGCATTAAAGTAAGCATGTTATGACGTGGTGCAAAAGAAGATAACTAATATGGACACAAACACACATGTGAGCACTTTTCCAAGTGGTACATGGAATTGTATCCCAAGTACAGACCGCATTACCGTCAATTCGAAATCGGCTACAGAATTTATGTCTGGGTTTCCATCTGATATACTACAAGAAATAATACCCAAATGGTATCATAACATGGATATACGAATTATACTACGCTAAGCCAAGACTAAGGTAAATGATGCAATCAATATATGAAAGACGCGGCAAATATCGTGGTAAAGGTAGCCTTTTAGGCTTTTCTTCCCCCAAATGGAGAACCTTTTTAGTCCAAAACAATAAGCCCATGCGCTTTTCATTACAATGCGTACAAAGACAAAAATAACTATATGAAACTTCGTATACCCGATTGAACACATCTTACATTCAACCGAATATACATCAACCGGCGCGACAAAGCATCGTGGTAAAGGATTTTAACCCCTCCAAATAGGGGACCTTTAATCCGACTTACTAAGCCTATGCGCTCGATCGCATCATGCATACAAAGAATAAAGACAATAATATCAAACTTAGTATGCCCGATTGAACATATCTTACATTCAACCGAACACACATCAACCGGCGCGGTAAAGCATCGTGGTAAAGGGTTTTAGCCCCTCCAAATATGGGACCTTTAATCCAACTTACTAAGCCCATGCGCTCGATCGCATCATGCATACAAAGAATAAAGACAATAATATCAAACTTAGTATACCCGATTGAACATATCCTACATTCAACCGAACAGACATCAACCGGCGCGACAAAGCATCGTGGTAAAGGGTTTTAACCCCTCCAAATAGGGGACCTTTAATCCGACTTACTAAGCCCATGCGCTCGATCACATCATGCATACAAAGAATAAAGATAATAAAATCAAACTTAGTATGCCCGATTGAACTTATCTTACATTCAACCGAACACACATCAACCGGCGCGGAAAATCATCGTGGTAAAGGGTTTTAACCCCTCCAAATAGGGGACCTTTAATCCGACTTACTAAGCCCATGCGCTCGATTGCATCATGAATAAACAAGTAACATACATAATTCAAATGACGAAAAATGAATAAATCAAAGCAATATAAAACAAAAGAATGTGCCATTTACTCAAGCGGTACGTGGAGTTGTATCCCGAGTACAGATCATACTACCGTCCATTCAGAATCGGCTAATATGTCTGGGTTTCCATCCGATATACCGCGAGAGTTGACACATCTTTCATTTTATTCCAAGGCCACAACATACAATATTTCACAATTCATGCACTTTCTATCTATTCAAGGGCCACAACATGCTTCATTCAAAAATAATCATGCAAACGAAACTCAATAAATAATAAAAATACAACTGAAAACAAGTGTGAAAAATACCCTCAGGTCTAACCTTTTATGTCGACTTTCGGACTTGCGTTTCACGGCCGTCGGAAGGGCTATCACTCCGCAACTCTTCTGGTTCACCGGTTTGCATTTTACCTCGCTGTTTCACTGCTCAAGTTACTGTTTTGACCTCCTTTTTGCTGTTGTTTTCTTGCTGTTTCACTGCCCTATTGTTGCCGTATTTTGGTCACTATTATTGGTGTTTTAGGCTACTGTTTTGGGTGATTTTGGAGGGCTGTTCAGGGGCAGTTTTTGTCACTGTTTTGGGGTGATTTGTTCACTGGTTTTGTGGGGTTAAGAGGTACGGTTTATGGCTATGATGCGTCGATGTTGGCAGGTGGTGAAGACGTGATTAGTGTGTGGGCCGGTGAGCTGCTTATAATTTTTGTTCGTTTGAGGAGTGAAAGGGCTGATGAGGGGCGCTTATGTTTGTTTTCTTTTTTTTTTTACACCCTCATTGCCGAGAGAGAGACGTGATGGTGGTGTGTGTATAGGTGTGGCTATGGGTGCATGTGGCATGGATTGAAGGTTAGCGAGTTGGGCATGCATGTTTTTTGTAGTTTGAGTGAGTGGCTAAGGTCTTGATGCGTGTTGCTTCGTGAGGGGTATCTTCAAGTGGCTTTGCTTATGGCATTTTGACGTGTGAGAAGGGTTGTGTGATGTGTCGTTATTGTGGCGTGAAGGAGGATGCTTGTGAGTGACTTAAGGGCTGCTGTTGGCTGGTTTGGTGTGTAAAGGGGCAATCGGCGAAGGCTTATGTGAACTGAGTGATGGTGGCGTGAAGCTTATGGTGTGTGAATGATTTTGTGAGGCTGGTTGGTGAGAGAGAAGGGAAGATGAGAGAAGTTATCTAGGGTTTATTTTTGCTGTTGTGCCGTGAGTGGGGAGTGTGAATGAGAGAGCTCTTAGGGTTGATTTAGTGTGTGTTTTATAGTTGTCAATTAGGGTTTGCATGGATAGGGATTTGTAATATCTAATTAGTGTCACAAAAGGAAAATATATATTTGTTGGGGGACAAATTTTGGTGAATTAGGAAGGTTGAATATTTGATTGGTTTAGATTAGGAATACAATATTTTTAATTTGTTATGATTTATTTTAATTAGGCATTTAATTTGTTAATTAGGTGAGTAAATATTTTAAATTGGTGAGTGATTTATTAAATTAGGAAGTGATTTATTTTAATTTTGGTAATGATTTATTTTAATTTTGGTATTAGATTTAATTTGTTTTAATTAATTTGGTAATGGTTTAATTATTTAATTTAATTTAATTATATTATCTAATTAATATTTAATTTAATATTTGATTTAATTTGGGTGTAATTTAGGGTGATGGGCGTGTGGGCCTAGTCATGGTGGGCTAGGTTTGTGTGGGGCCAAATGTGTGTGGGCTAGATGGGGTTTGGGCTAAGGGTGTGTTTTAAAACAAAGGTCCAACAAGCGAACCCGAAGCAAAACAAGCGAACTAAAATCCAACAAAATACCGATTCCCTTCCGACGTCCGTTTCCCGAGGCTCCCGCGACTTAAAAGGTAGTGTCTCCAAATGAGACTCATCATCGGGTTTCACATGCAAAAATGCAATGCCTACAATAATGAAATTGAAGGATCTTCATAGATCTATCCTTAGATCTTAGAAGTACAAATTGCAATACAAAACTCTTGGAGAGTTAATGACTATACTCAATAAGATAAAGCCAAAGTTTGCAATAGGCAAGAAGCGCAAGGCGTATCTTACTTCGATATTCTAGAAGGCCAAGGCTTGGCCAAAGGCTTCTGGGGTGTGGAAAAGGGGCAAAGGCAAAATCATTATAATCTTCTGGGAAGACAAAGGACATATCCCAAGATGTCTGCCTAAATTGTGGCAAACGGGGTCACTGAAGCGTGATTACCGTATGGACAAGGCAGACATGAAGGAATTGAGGACGGTACAAGGCTTCGACTTCAAATAAGTTAGTCATAAATATGTTCGCTACTAGTATTAAAATTAGATTTTATGTACTAGTGTACAAAATCTGCTGATAAGCAGGATACTGACATCGGTTGAGATTTACCTACTAATCGGAAACGGGACGAAAGTTGTTGTTTTAACCGCAAAAACCTAAGTTTAGGAACTACCCTTCGGGTGTGTACTAAAATTAGGAAACTGTTACAATGTAACTTGTTTGACTAGATACATTATCTCTATATCAGGGTTTAACCCGTTACGGGTATACCTTTATATTCTAGAACACTAAAGTGTTTTATTTTATAAAGATGATATTGAGATAAACACATTAGATGTGAATAACAGTATTTATATTTTGAATATAAGTAAATCTCAAACGTATAACATGACAAACAAATAGCTCAAACTGAATAAATCAGTTGAGACTTAATTGTGGCATTGTTATCTGGGACACAATTAACAAGACTCGTATATCCACACTTTTGAAGAGTGGATACTAGGACGGATTTGATTATATTCAAATGATGTCTACGAATCTAGTTTATTAGGCAAATTGCCTAAAACACCTTTTACTTGGTAAAAGTGCAAGTGCCACCGAGCTGTTAGCCCTCGTTTATAGTGACGTAAATGGGCCCATGTCTAGCCAGGCTAGAGGTGGATATGAATATTTTCTGACCTTTACGGATGTGGCATCGCGTTATGGTTATGTGTTTCTTTTGAAACATGGATAAGAAACTTTTGATGAATTCAAAGAGTTTCGACACGAAGTAGACAAACAGATCGGCAAAAGTATTAAACTGACACGGTTAGACCATGATGGAAAATACTTGAGCAATAAGTTTCTCAAATACTTGAAAGAGTATAGTATTCTTTCAATGAGGACTCCTCCTAGAACACGTCAATTTGACGGTGTGTCCGAACAGAGAAACCAAGTTTTGTTGGACATGATAAGGTTAATCATGAGTCGCTCTAAGCTACCATTTCCTTGAAGGGATACGCATTAAACAGTGTAGAACTTATTTAGAATAAGGTTCCATAAATATTTGTTAGACATATTTCATATTAGATATTAACAGGAAAGAAACTAGGTTTTCTCATTCCTGAAAATTTGGGAATGCTAGGCATATGTTTGGGTGATACCAAACTAGAACCCAAATTGGATAAGTTCCGAAGTTGTAGGTTATCCTAGGGAAACCAAAGTATAGTACTTATACAACTCACAAGAGAACAATTTAATTGTTGCTCGCCATGCAGTTTTCCTAAGAGGAATAACTATATGCAGTTGTAAGTGAGAGGAAAGTAAAACTCGATGAAAATCGGAGTAATACTATTCCAGGAACAGATTCCTTAATTGAACATAAATATTTCATCAGGGATGAAACTATAGCAATAATCTTCGAATACACAAGAATCGCGTAAGTCGGAGAGAGTCAGAAAACAACCTGGGGTATGGGTTTCTGATCTCACCTCATAAAGATGTTAATCTTATTGAGGAACATGAACTGACTACGTATGAGGAAGTGATACAAGGTATCGACTCCCTATTATGGCAAAGTGCCATGATATCCGAAATGGATTCCATATATACCAACCAAGTTTGGACACTGGTTGATGTACCGCAAGGCATTGTGCCTAATGGTACTATATCAGTCTTCAAGGAAGACACACATGGAAGGCAACATACCAACGTACTAAGATGGGCTTGTAGCAAAAAGGTATCGTTATCAACATTGTGTCGATCACGAAGAAACCTTTTACTCGTTACCATGGTTAAATCCATTTGGATCATGCTTCTTGATGTTGCATATTTCATTTATGAAATATGGCAGCTGAACGTCAAAATCGCTTTCCTTAAACAGAAACCTTTTGGAGGATGTTTATAATATCCTGACGGTTTTGTCGTGCCAAAATGAGCAAACAAGGTTTGCAGGTTATTCAATCCATTTATGGATTAAAGCAAGCATTGCGTTCTTGGAATTGTCGTTTTGATGTAATCATAATGGTGTATGATTTAATTCAAAACAAAAAATAATTCTTGTGTATATAAGGAGGTTAGTGGGAGCGCACTGACAGTGGATGTCCTAAATAATAATGATATATAATTTCTTGGAAATGATATTCCCATAAGATAATCGGTGAAAACTTGGCTTTCGTGAAAATTCTCCTTAGAATTCTTTGGAGAAACAACATTTATTCTAGGAATAAGGATCTACTGGGATAGATCTAGAGGTTGTTAGCACTCTCTGAGAACTCGTACATTGAAATAAATGTACGCGACCTGGTGTCTCATATGCTTTGAGCATATGGAGTCACAATCGGGCCAATCCAAGTGATAGTCATTGGATTGATGTTAAGAACATCCTTGAGTATCTTAGAGGAACTAAGGATGCTTTCTTATACTATGGAGAAGGAGAACTTGAAGTGACTGGGTTCACTGCTGCAAGTTTCCTAACCGATATAAACGACTATAAATCGTAACAAAGGTACTATAAAGTTTGAATAACGGAACAGTGAGATGGAAATCTTCCAAGCAAGATACTGTTACCGAATAAACAACAAAAGTGTATTGTTGCTGCAGCTGAGGCGGCAAAAGAAGCCTTTTAGGTCGATAATAATCCTAATCAGATTAGGAATAGTTCTGTTAGCAGCTGAGCTAGGCTTCAGCACAGGCTAAATAATTAATGGTCTCATCAACGATCCAAATATATACTTCAAATATTCATCTGATTCATTCGGATCATACATCTTGGAAATGTGATTATCGAATAAATCGCATCAGATGATAATCATGGAAATCCGCTGACGAAAGTATTTATCTCAGCAGAAGTTTGAGCGAACCGTACATAGTTTGGGTGTAGGACACTTGAGTGATTGGCTATAGGCCAAATGGGAGATTGTTGGACAATTATGACCCATAGCATCACTATTTGTACAGATCATGGTGTTGTACAAATTAACTATGTGACAAAGGAAATTGATCTTTTATCATTTGTAATTAGATTACCAAGATGTATAAATGATAGAAGGTCCATAGGATTAGTTCCGGATTGAGATGATATGAGACAGTATCAATCCATGAAGGTTTAATCATTAATCATCCCTAGACAAATTATTATCAAGATTGGACATCGATAAGGCGTAAAAGACTAGTATTACATGTGTGCGCGTTGTGGGAGCATAACGACATAGTTCTCATATATTTGGGTATTGGATACTCATGCAAGTATAATAGGAGGTTGTGTTTACCGATGGTACGGAAACAGCTTCGCTCTAGATAGACCCCTCAGAATTCTATTGGTAGTATGACTATGTGTCTATGGAAGTCCGAATCAGGGAAGGTGTATTTGGTCTTAACCTGAGACTTGCACCGCTAATACTTGCGACAATCAATATACTTTGGTTTTGGTCGTCCAGGGCTTTAACATGTTATGTGTACGCCTTTTCTGGGTATATTGAGAATCGTAGTGTATTGGGTGTGATGTCGAGATGTAAGTATCACTGCAGTCATAATGGAGATGATGATCACGTAGGATACAGAACTGGTTCTCTTTTATGCTGCAGCTATCGGGATATTATGACTAGGTCATGTTTATCCGATTATAGAGACTAGTTACCAGAGATTGGATATGTGCTTCGTACGGGGCATACACGATTCCAGCCCCAGGCCTTGCACGTGACATCCGATGCTGGATCGCAATACTAGTAAGAATATTTCAGTAAGAATATTTCAGGAGAATTGGGTAGGCACGGTACTTTGCTAGAAGCCCACCATGTCTTGTAAATCAGTAAAAACGTAGTACTAGGTACGTACGTGTTCGGATAGTCCGACGACCGGATTTACTGCGAACATATCCGGGGATCTCATGGGTCGCTTCCCGAAGATTCACCGATGATGTATGACTCGCACTTTATTAATCTGGGATTAATTATAAGAGAGAGAAAATTAATCTGGGATTAATTACGGAGATATTTTATCTGGGATAAAATATTATTTAAAGAGAGAGAACGATTAATTTGGAATTAATCGATAAAATAATATATTCAATATATTATACGAAATTGGATTTCGACGCGGAATTAAAATTAGATTTTAATTCGGGCGAACGAGTTAATTTAGAATTAATTCGTTAGCGACATGAATAGTAATTTTGCTAGGCATAATTATTTATTTAAATTTGATTTAATTACGTCGCAACGGAAAATTTGTTATTTCAGAATTAGCGAACCCGAGCCCGGGAGTGTTTGTTGGTGCACTCGCATTTTGAATTCAAGTGCGGCCCACAAGTCACATCAAGCGTCAAATCATTAGTCACTTTGATTGATGTGATGTCTAGTTACTTTGAGTGATTGACAACATGTCACTTTTGATGTGAATAGTGATGGAGGTTGTTGTAGGCTTAAATACCTTGACTTTTTGAAAGCAAAAATTGGTATTAGCTTTTGGAAATCTAATACACAAAAAGATACAACACATTTTTCTCTCCACTTACTCTCTTCTCTCTCTCGGCTTAGGCCAATTTTCTTCTTCATTTTCACTGCAAATTCCGTGAGAAGAAGGAGAATCATAGGAAGTTTTGCAGCAAAATTTCTAAGGTGCTAGCACACATTCGGAGTCTTGCGAAGGTTATAGGGAAACCCATCCGTAGGCATGGAATCACAAATTAAAGCTTGGAGCTTAGAGGACATCCATGGCCGAATTTTGGAGCACTAACAATGAGCAAAACCGTGAGCTTCCAATGAGAGATTTTTGTGTTCCACGCATCGCCAGATCCGATCATTATAAGTATGATTCTGCCATTCTTCATTGCTGTATTCGCACATGTTTCATTGTTTGAAATCGATCCCAAGACTATAGTAGAAACCCAACAATATCAACTACCTTGATAAACCATTCCGATTCAAAGCGACACCACCAGTTGAAAGCTTGGAACTGCCAAAGAAAGATCAAATCTAGCCTTCGATTAAAGAACCACCATAGCTGGAGCTGAAGTTACTTCCGAGCCATCTCAGGTATGCATTTCTTGGAAACCCTTCTGAACTACCTGTTATTATTTCTTCTTCACTAACATTGGAACATGAAGAAAAACTACTGAGAGTGTTACGAGAGCACAAAAGAGCTATTGGCTGGACTATAGCAGACATTCGAGGCATTAGTCCATCATTTTGCATGCACAAGATTCTGATGAAAGATGAGTACAAATCCACAGTGGAGCATCAACGGAGACTCAATCCAATCATGAAGGAAGTCATGAAGAAAGAAATCATCAAATGGTTGGATGCTGGCATCATTTACCCCATCTCAAATAGTACTTGGGTGAGTCCTATGCAGTGTGTACCAAAGAAATGAGGAATTATTGTGGTCACCAATGAAAAGAATGAGCTGATCCTAACAAGAACGGTGACTGGATGGAGAGTATGCATGGATTACAAGAAGCTGAATAAAGCCACGAGAAAAGACCATTTTTCGCTCCCATTCATTGACCAGATGTTAGACAGACTGGCGGGACATGAGTTCTATTGCTTTCTGGATGGATATTCAGGGTACAATCAGATTTCCATCGCCCCAGAAGATCAGGAGAAAACTACCTTTACATGTCCCTATGGTACTTTTGCTTTCCGCAGAATGCCATTTGGATTATGTAATGCCCCCGCCACTTTTCAGCGTTGCACGATGTCCATCTTCTCAGGCATGCTGGAGAAAAGGATGGAGGTATTCATGGATGACTTTTATATGTTTGGAGATTCTTTTGACCATTGCTTGCAAAATCTGGAATAGGTGTTACAAAGGTGCGAAGATACAAACCTGGTACTCAACTGGGAGAAATGCCATTTCATGGTACAGGAAGGCATTGTTCTTGGACACCGGATCTCACAAAAGGTAATCGAGGTAGACAAAGCAAAGATTGAAACAATTGCAAAACTACCTCCGCCAACATCTGTCAAAGGGATTCAGAGCTTTCTCGGACATGCAGGTTTTTACAGGAGATTTATCAAAGACTTTTCCAAGATTGCTAAACCTCTATGCAATCTTCTGGAAAATGATGTGCCTTTCAACTTTACCAAAGAATGCCATGAAGCTTTTGAGATCTTAAAATAGAAGCTGGTCTCTGCCCCCATCATTGTAGCACCAGATTGGACCCTTCCATTTGAAGTGATGTGCGATGCTAGTGATTTTGCTGTAGGTGCAGTTTTGGGACAATGCAAAGCAAAGATTTTCCACACCATTTATTATTCCAGTAAAACTCTAAATGAAGCTCACCTCAACTACACAACCACTGAAAAGGAGTTGCTTGCAGTTTTTTACGCTTTTGATAAATTCTGCTCCTATCTGCTGGGTCCCAAAGTGGTGGTCTACACAGATCATTCAGCAATCAAATACTTAATCACTAAGAAAGATGCCAAACCCAGATTGATCTGTTGGATGCTTCTTTTGCCAGAATTCGACGTGGAGATTCGATATAGGAAAGGGACAGAAAACCAAGTGGCAGATTATCTATCGAGGATCGAGAATAGAGAAACAGCTGGCAAAGAACTGACAATCAAAGAAACGTTTCCAGATGAACACCTGTTTGCCATGAAACAACAGGAAGTCCATTGGTATGCTGACTATGTCAACTATATTGTGTCAGGAAAATGGCCGTTGGAATGGACAACTCAGCAACGGAAGAAGTTCTTCAAAAAAGTCAAGCACTATGTTTGGGTTGAGCCATACCTGTTCAAACGATGTGCTGATCAATTATTGAGATGTTGTGTTCCACTGGAGGAGGTCAACAGTGTTTTACAGCACTGTCATTCATCACCATATGGCTGACATTTCATCGGGAACAAAACTACAGCAAAAGTTCTTCAATCAGGTTTGTTCTGGCCCACTCTTTTTAAAGATGCTTATCTTTTTGTTTTTCAATGTGACAGGTGCCAAAGAACGGGAAATATTTCGAGGAGAAATGAATGACTGTTGCAAAACATTTTGGAAGTGAAGATATTCGATGTGTGGGGTATTGATTTTATGGGACCCTTTGTTCCATCATTCGGAAACATGTACATCCTGGTTGCTGTAGACTACGTCTCTAAATGGGTTGAAGCAATTGCTCTGCCATCCAATGATTCAAAAGTGGTTATCAAATTTCTGAAAAAGAATATTTTCACTCGGTTCGGAACACCTCATTCAATCATCAGCGATGGTGGCTCACATTTCTGCAACAAATACTTTGATGCACTTCTATCCAAATACGGAGTTACTCACAAGGTTGCCACAGCTTACCATCCATAGTCAAATGGACAAGTTGAGGTTTCAAACAGGGAGATCAAAAGAATCCTAAAAAGAACCATTGGATCAACAAGGAGGGACTGGTCTATAAAATTGGATGACGCATTATGGGCCTACCGAACAGCTTACAAGACACCCATTGGTATGTCCCCATATCGATTGGTGTTTGGGAAAGCATGCCATCTACCAGTTGAGCTTGAACACAAGGCATACTGGGCACTGAAGAAGTTGAATCTTGATTCACAAGCTGCAGGAGAGAAAAGACTTCACCAACTCAATGAATTGGAGGAATTTCGCCTACAGGCTTATGAGAATGCCAAATTGTACAAGGAAAAGACCAAAAAATGGAATGATCGAAAAATAGTGCACAAACAGTTGGAACCAAAGCAGCAGGTGTTGTTGTACAACTCGAGGTTGAAACTTTTCCCTGGAAAGTTGAAATCTAGGTGGTCAGGTCCATTTATGATCACTCAGGTTTTACCATATGGAGCTTTTGAGTTATTGGATCCCAATACCAACAACACATTCAAAGTTAACAGTCAGCGTGTCAAACACTACTGGGGAGAATCATTTGAGCGACAAAAATAAAGTGTCACACTTTCAGATCCAGCCTAACGTTCGAGAAGTCACGTCTAGCTGACGACTTTAAACTTAACGCTCGCAGGGAGGCAACCCATGCAATTTTTGTATATATTTTGATTTGGTGTGATTTAATTTGGTGTGTTTAGTTTTTGCAAGTTAATTCATTTCAGTATGGAAGAAGCTCTAGCAAATCTTCACAAGAAAATTCCTTCTCTCCCTCAAAAATCTCTGATGAAAGTTTACAAAGCTCGTTTGGAACGGATGAGACTACTAACAATTCACAGTATTCCTAATGACATTTTTTGGGTAATTAAAGCACGAGTCTGATTGGCAAGTGAGTCTTCTGACTCTTTTATTTCACATCTGTCTGGTTTTGGAAGAAGCACATATGCAAAGAAACGTAGAGCTAAACAAATGGGTGTTTGTTATAAATGTGCACGCTGGAATTGCAATACTCGTTGTCGTTCTTTAGGAATGGTGTCTGATAATCGCGAAGACAAAATTAAATTCATTAGGGATGGCTTGAGTAAGGAGTCTTTAGATGATATATCTTCGACTTTTGAGACGTATCCCAGTTGATATGTTCACATAGCCTTTCACAAATTACATACACAATTTCAAAAAGAAAGAAAACTGTTAAGTCTTGGGAATCTGACTTAAAAAGACCCTGTTTGCCAATTTATAAGAAAATTGGATGGGAAGCTTGTCCCTGACGCATAGACTTCAATCAAGCTGTAAATTCTTGTACATATTATATCTCTTTGTCTTTTCCTAATAATTGTGATTTGTTTTGCTGTTTTCTTTTATTTTCTCCGACAGGATCCAAACCTTTTTTAACTATCACGATTTATTTTACTGTTAAACTAATAATTGTCATTTGGCAAGTACTAGTGCTATTATTTTACTCACCCTTTTCAGGTATTATAAATTCAACTCCTCATTGCACTTTTAAAGACATCCAGAGTAAAACATGGAAGCCACTTCAAGAAGACGAGTTGAAAACATCTGTGTGTTTTACGGTAGTAGTGTTGGTACTAAACCACAATACGTAGAAGCAGCATAAGAATTGGGTCGAGTCTTAGCTGCAAGAAATATGCACTTAGTATATGGCGGAGACAATCTTTGACTTATGGGGATCATTTCAAAAACTGCACAGGAAGGAGGCAGTCACATTTTGGGAATCATCCCAAAACCCTTGACGGAGGCAAATCTTATTGAACCATCAAACATAGAGGAACTGATCGTGCCAGGTATGTCTGAACGACTGGTAGAAATGATTAACCGTTCCGATGCTTTTATTGCTTTGCCAGGTGGCTTGGGCACATTGGAGGAAATTTTTTTAGTACTATCTTGGGCGAACCTGAACATACACCAGAAACCAATTGGGCTGTTTAATGTTGATGGATTTTATGATTTTCTTTGTGTGTTTCTTGATGATGCCCGGAGAAATGGGTTCGTGTCAAAACCTTTGAAAGAACTACTCTTTATTGCCAGAACTGCTCCGGATCTAATTGACCAACTCTTAGCCTATGAACCACAACTTGACCCTATCCTTTCAAAGATAAATTGGTCCGAGGACGATCGTGGTAAGAGGCGTCGAATTAATCTGGATCTTAACCTTCAATTTCCTTTAGAATTTCAGCTAACCAGGTATTATCTTCTAAACTCTTCTTCTACTATTTAAGACATTGGGGACAATGTCTCATTTAGGTTTGGGGGAGGGAATTAGTTGATTAGTATCTTGTTTTTAGTTGTGTGTTATTTTTATTTTTAGTCCAAAATTTTTTCGAAAAATACAAAAAAATTGAAAAATTTTCAAAAATTACAAAAATATTTTGCGTTTTTGTGTTTTTATTTTGACTAAAAAGGTGAAATTGGTAAGAGATAGCTGAGTAAGGAGTTCCACTCCTGAGACGTATTTAAAACCTATTTCGGAACAAGTTAATTTTTGTTTATTTCCTTTTGAATTATTTAATTTGTGAATTCTCCATAATACTGACTAAAATGGATCTGCATATGCTCAATTGGTAGGTATTATCAACACGCATAGTAACATACGGACATGAGCTATAATTGAAAAGTTTGTAATACTCAGTGCTCTAGTTTAATTGGAGGAAGCATCTCAAAAAGTGATGGAGTAAAAAAAAAAAACATCTGAGATCCGAGTTATTAAGTCTGTAAGGGTGTTTTAACACCTAGTGCCCTAAAGCCAACATGTTTGGGAGTCACTGGCCAAAAGCTCGCTACATGGATCAAAGATGCTGCAAAAATATATATATCTGAAGTCTGAGTAATTAACACCTGGTGCCCTAAAGCCAACTGGTTTGGGAGTCACCGACCCAACACTCGCTACATATATGGAAGATATTGTATATAAATAACAAAATAGAAAAAAAAAATCAGAAAAATCCGAAAAATTACTCTGTTGCTACAAAAAGGTGTGAATTCTGATAAAACTTTAGGACAAAAATATTACTTTCTTATCAACTGCACTTTTGACTGTTGTGGGAAAAAATGAGTTGTTTAATATTTTGTTAGCTTTGTATATGGAGAATGGTAATTATAATCGGAGAATTTACTTATTCACTAATTTAGAAAGAAAGAAAACAACTAGTAACTTGGAGTAGAAGTTTCACCTGATTAGTCAATAACTTCTTTATTCTCTTTTCTCTTGTCTTTTTGCTTTTGTGTGCATTAGTTTCACTACCTTTTTACTTTTGTAAAATTTTTGTGGGTATCATTGCTGTAAACCCTCACGAGACTACAACTCGTCCACTAGGGACACCTAGGGGTTTAAAGGCTTGTTGCATACGCTAAATGCAACTGTGATCCCTACGAAAGTGGCTTAGTTAAATTTTATTTTAAAGATGTTTATGTTATTTTATTATGTGTTTTGCTCGAGGACTAGCAAAATGTTAGGTTTGGGGGTGTGATGAGTGGTAATTATATCACTATTTCCCACTCATTTAACCTAATATTTTGTATAGTGTAGGCACTGTATTTTTGCATTTAAGTCCCTATGATAAGTCTCATTTGGAGACACTACCTTTTAAGTCGAGGAAGTCGCGGGAAACGGATGTCGGAAGGGAATCAATATTTTTGTTAGATTTTATTCCCTTGTTTAGCCTCGGGCTCGCTTGTTGGACCTCCGTTTTTAAAGCACCTTGGCCCAGAACCCTTGAAATATACATCAAGCCCATTTCGCCCAAGCCCAATCCAAAGTAATTAAACCATTTAAAAAAAACATGTCACAAATTAAATTGAAACCAATTAAATTGAAATCTTAATTAAATTAAATTCACAAATTAAATCCAATTAAAACCAATTAAATTAATTAAATTGAATTTAAAATCCAATTAAAATCCAATTAAATTAAATTCCAAAATTAAAATAAATCACTTCCTAATTTTAATTAAATCACCCACCAAAATAAAATAATTTCTTGCCTTAAATAATTAAAATTAAACACAAATTAAATTACTTGATTTCTTTCCTTTTTAAAAGCCAATGCAAACCCTAATGAATCACTATAAAAATAACACATTCCCAACCCTTGCAACCCCCCTCCTCTCTCTCGGCAGTGACCAAAAAAAGAAGAACAAAATAATAAACCCTAAAATACACCCTCATCATACGTTCTCTCTCTCCCCATCCCAAAACACAAAGTAAACCATAATCTCTAAACACCTCCACGGATCTAGTAACCTCAGACAGCCATCAATTCCTTCATGTACGAATGACCCTCACACCTGCGCCCTCCATTCGCCAACCTGCCTCCCTCACAAGCCTCCAAACAACACAGTGAGCCACGCACACACTGCCACAAACTTCACGCTCACGTCCTGCCCTGACAAATAATCGCACATCGTCCACTAGCACTTCACGCCAATAAACCCTCAAAGCACTCAGCCACCTTTACAAATCTGCCTTCACGCCCAGCATACTCAACCCTCTATCCCTTCACATATGCGCACCTTCTGCCCACAGCCACGAGCCCTTTTCATCAACTCACGCACCCTTCACGTATCAACACCTAGCCCTCACCCAGCAAGCCTTCACGCATTAACCTTCAACAAAGACACACCACACTTAACACGTCCTCTCCATCCAACAACCAGCCCACTCACGTACATATACACCACCAATCAGCCCACTCACGTGTTGGACAAAATGACCCATAGCGTCACTATTTGCACAGATCATTGTGTTGTTGTAGCAAATTAACTATGTGACAAGGAAATTGCACTCTCATCATTTGTGATTAGATCACCATAGATATATAAATGAAGAGAGGTCCCTATGATTAGTTCCTGGACTGAGAATGATATGAGACAGTATCAGTCCCCGAAGGTTTAATCATTAAATATCCCTAGCCGGAGTATTATCGAGACTGGACATCGATAATGCAGAATAGGCTAGTATTGCACTTGTGTGCGTTGTGAGGGCACAACGGCTTAGTTCTCATATATATAAGTATCAGATACTTATGCAAGTGCGATAGGAGGTCGTGTTTCACCGATGGTACGGGAAACAGCTTCGCTCTGGATAGACCCCTCGGAATCCCAATGGTATTATGACTATGTGTCTATGGGAGGCCGAAATCAAGGTAGGTGTGTATAGTCTTAACCTGAGACTTACATCGCTAATACTTGCGATAATCGGTAGACTTTGGTCTTGGTGGTACAGGGCTTTAACCGGTTCTACGTACACCACTTCTGGGTTTATCAGAGAGTCGTAGTGTATTGGGTGTGATGTCAAGACGGAAGTATCACTTCAGTCATAGTGGAGATGATGTCACGCAGGATACGGTACTAGTGCTCTTGAGTGATGCGCATCCAATCATGATATTATGACCAGGTCATGAATATCTGATTATAGAGACTAGTTACCAGACATCCGACATGTGCTTCGGACGGGGCAGACACTTATCCAGCCCCAGCCCTAGCACGTGACTATCCGATACTGGGCCGATATACACAATACTACGGTATACTACGCTTGATACAGATCTATATATTCCTGTAAGAATATTTCTGGAGAATGGGTAGGCATGGCGCTTTGCTAGAAGCCAACCTTGTCTTGTAAATCGGTATAAAACGTAGTACGAGGTACTTACGTGTTCGGATAGTCCGACGACCGTATTTACTGCCAACATATCCGGGGATCTCATGGGTCGCTTCCTGAAGATTCACCGATGACGTATGACTCGCACTTTAATTAATCTGGGATTAATTGGAAGAGAGAGAAAATTAATCTGGATTAATTCGATGAGAGAGAAAATTAATCTGGGATTAATTACGGAGATATTTTATCTGGGATAAAATATCGTTTAAAGAGAGAGAACGATTAATTTGGAATTAATCGGTAAAATAATATATTCGATATATTATACGAAATTAGATTTCGACGCGGAATTGAAATTGGATTTTAATTCGGGCGAACGAATTAATTTAGAATTAATTCGTTAGCGATGTGAATAGTGAATTCGCTAGGCGTAATCACTTAATTACGACGCGACGGAAAATTCGTTAATTTGGAATTAGCGAACCCGAGCCCGAGAGTGATTGCGAGCGCATTCGCATTCCGAATTCGAACGCGGCACGCAAGTCACATCAAGCGTCAAATCGCTAGTCGCATCAATTGTCAAATCACTTGTCACTTTGAGTGATGTGACATGACATGTTGTCACTTTAATAAAGTGACTTGATGTGAATAGTGATAGTTGATTGAAAAACACTTTTGCTTTTTGACTTTTGCTTTTTTGAAAAGTAAAAGGAATTGATTATTAGAAATAAAAGTGGTAAATGGTTTTAATTAATTTTGGAAATTAAATATAAACCTTATTACACTTTTTCTCTCTCTCTCCCCTTTTTTACGTTTTTGGTTGAAACCTTTTTCCCTATCTTTTTCTTCTTCTATTCCTCACGGCTTGGAGCCAAATTTCTTCTCTCATTTTTGGTGATGGCCGAATCTATGAGAAGCAAGGAAGAAGATGATGTGCTAGCACACCTTGAGTGATACATAGGTGATAGGGAAGTGTCTTCATGAGCTTGGATTTATTTTTGGAGCTTGAAGCTTTGAGCTTCCATGGAGTCATCAATGGCCGATCATGGAGGAGACCACCACCACCAAAACCGAGCAGTCCATAGCAAGGAGAAGCCTTGGGCGAGCTTATGGAGGAAGCTTGAAGGCTTGTATTATTCATTTCATCAAAACCCATCAATGTGAGTATGAATTCTGCCTTACTCCTTGATGTATCATGTGTTTTCTTGCTTGATTTCATGATTCTTGGGACCTATATTAGAAACCAACAATGGTATCAGAGCTATTATCAAGCATGAAAAAGTTAGGTTAAATTGGGGATAATCAATTGAAGCATGATTTGGTTAAATTGGATGATTAAGTATGCTTGTATGTTGATGAATTGAAGTTGTGCATGATCAATTTCATGAAATTGGATTGGATTCAATTTTCCCCAAATTTTGGGCATGAAAAATTGGGTAAAATCAATTGAAGCATGATTTGATTAAATTGATTGATTAAGTATGCTTAAATGTTGTTGAATTAATGATTGATTGGATCAATTTGATGAAATTTTGTTTGGAACAAATTTCGCCAATTTTTTGTGTTGGCATTAAGTGACAAATTTGGGTAAACTTTATTTTGAGCATATTTTGTGAAATTGGATGAATGAGAATGCTGAAAGTATGTTTTATTTAAGATTGATTGGATCAATTTGTTGAAATTGTGTTTGGAACAAATTTCCCCAAATTGCTTATGGTGGCCAAAATTAAAGAACCCTAAATTTCTTGGTAATTTTGTTTGTTTGATCATTGGATGACTTAAAACAATTGGGTAATGTTTGTTTTTGAAGTTCAATTGGATTGAATTTTGATTGGAACAATTTTTCCCTTTTAAAGTGGCTTGGCCGAATTCATTGAATATGAAATTCATTGTGTTTTTTGTATTTTGATTCATTGGATGAATTTAATTGATTTGGGAATGATGATTGTGGATTCAATTGGATTGAAACCGAATCGGATTGAAAAATCCCTAATTACCGAGAACAAAATCATGTAAATTGGGTTTGATTTTAATAAATTGTGTTGGACACTATTTAATGTTAAAGTGCATGATTAATTAGGCTAATTGATGTTTTAGAAATGTTAATTGGATAATTAATTGTGTATTACACTTAGGTTAATTAATTATGGAATTTGGAATTTTATAAGTTAATTAATTGGGCTTATTTTGGAAATTGGACCTTAAGGTTGTAATTGGGCTTTTGGGTTTGGTTGTACCAAGTTAGGTTTAGGCCAATTTGGTTGGATCCAATTGGGCCCAAAACCGCATCCATAAAGTCCAATTATGACTTAATGGACCCTAATTATTTAATTGGGCCTAATGGGCCAAAATTAATTTAAAGGCTTATGGGGTAACTCCCGGATTGGACTTTGGTTATCGGTTTGACCTGAGTTGACCAAAAGTCCACGCCTTAAGAAATTAATTAAAAGCCCATTGGACTTTAATTAAATAAACGTTGGACATTAATCGGACTTAGAGACCCGTAATGATTGAATTTGGAATTCAAGTCGTAAAGGTTCGTTAATAAAGTGTAATATTCAATTTGGAATTGAATAGTGAATTAGAATTAAATGCGCATTAAATTGGATTTAATTATGTAGTTTAATTTAATTCGAGAATTCGTACTTTGAGTACTTATTCGCAAAACGAGTTTGACTCGAGCAAAAATCAAATTTGTTTTGAGCATTGGATGATCACTAATTATCAGATTAATTAATTGGATTAGATTGATTGATAACATGCTTGTATGAATACATGGTTGTGATGCATGAATAATGTATATCGGATGGATATTAGTCGGGTGGGGCAATTTTGGAAATTGTTGTAATAAATTTGATTTATTAAATTGGACCTGCGTGTCCAGCCTTATCACCTCTATACTCTTTGTATTCTCTTCTCACCTATTCCCCTCAATGTAAATGAGGTTTTCTAGAAGTGTAGTGTAACGGTAGAAGTAAATACATGTGCTAGCTTTGGAGAGAGAAAATGAGAGATTTGATCTAGGATCAATGTAAAGTATCCATCCGCATATCATTATTATTTATTTCATATGCGCTTTATTATGTGTTTAGAATGCATGTTTAAGGGTGTATGAAGATGAGACCTTAACAAAGATAATAAATTGGTAGCCAATTGCACGCGAAAAACCCTCGCTTTATATCAAGTGTCTTTCCTTCCATTGAGTGATTCTTACTCAAGATCCGAGATTGGCATGGGTTGTTGGCCAAAGTCAAGCCCTTTGTCCGTCGAAGATGTGTTTGAATCACGAAGGCTTTGTTCCATATCGGTGTCTTGTCCAAGTTGTGGTTTGTTGGCCAAAGTCAAGACCACTTCTTGTCCATCGACATTGATTACGAAGCTTTCCATGGTCAATGGGTACACTTGACTGGGATCACTAAGTTTGTTGTGCCAAAGCCAAGGCTTAGTTGATTCAGAGGAAAAAGGTTAGGTAATACATTGGATGTATTGGCATATATAAGATATATGTTTAGGATTTGGATATCCGCCTACTGGATCTAGGAATTGGATGAGATCCAATTGATCTTCGAGATCTACCTAGTTAATTATCATACAATTTGTTGGCCAAAGTCAAGATTGTGTGATATTTAACGGGATCCTAGCCCACTAGGAAACATGGTTTCCCGAGTACTCGACAGAGGGTTAGAGGCTCGCCGAAAAAATAGTGGGAGGCAAGAATTGAATTTGCAATACTCGTTCAATTACTCGCCATACGCGCTCATTCAAATTATTTCGTCGTTAGATTAAATGTTAGTTGGACTAATATTTAAGTTGTTGTTTTAATAAACAGTTGGACTGTATTATATTTGATTATATATAATTGGATTATATTAATCAATATATTTGAATTAATTAATTTCAGTTTACATTGATTTTATAGTTGGACTATAGTAATCAATGTAATTGAGGTTAATTAATTTAGATTATATTTGATTATATAGTTGGACTATTATAATCATTATAATAAATAGTACCACAAATCGTTGATTAAATAGTTGGACTATTAGAATCAAGATATAAAAATGAAAGATTAGTGTTTAAGACATAATCCTGGGTGAAAATGTATTTAAACGACTTTAATTTTCAAATTGGGAATAAATTTCAGGATGGTCCTGGAAAAATAATAAGTTATTTTATTTGATAAAATAACGTATTATGCCTAACCCGGAGTTAAGCAAATAGTAGAGCATAATCTTTGGAAGATCATGTAATGATAACTTAAGTGCTTAATCCATTATGTTTGTCATAAATATGTTCACAACTAGTATTAAAATTAGATTTTAGATACTTAGTGTGGTACATAAAATATATATATTGATGTTCAGAATCTGTTTTGAACAGGATACTGACTTCAATTGAGATTTATCTGCGAATTGAAAACGGGACGAAAGTCGCTGTTTTAACCGTAGATACCTGAATTTAGGAACTACCTTTGGGTTAGTACTTAAATTTAGAAACTGTTATAATGTAGCTAGTTTGACTAGAAACATTATCTCGATATCGCGTATAAGCCGCTGCGGGTGTACCTTTATATTCTAGAACACTAAAGTGTTTTATTATATAAAGATGATATTGAGATAAACACATTAGAAGTGAATAACAGAATTTATATTTTGAATATAAATAATATCTCAATTATATAACATGACAAATAAATAGCTCAAATTGATTTGATCAGTTAAGAAACTTAATTGTGCATAGTTGTCAGGGACACTACTAAACAAGAATCGTATATCCGCACTTTTGAAGAGCGGGTACTAGGACTGATTTGATTCTGTTCAAATAAAGTCTACTAATCTAGTTTATTGGGCGAAGTGCCTAAAACACTATTTACTTGGTAAAAGTGTAAATGCCACCGATCTGTTAGCCCTACTTCATAGTGAAGTAAGTGGGCCCATTTCTAGCTAGGCTAGATATAGATATGAATATTTCGTGACCTTTACGGATGTGGCATCGCGTATGGTTATGTGTTTCTTTTGAAGAACACAAATCGGAAACTTTCACAGTTTCGACACGAAATAGACAAACAGATCGGCTAGAGTATTGAACCGCCGTCACGGTAAGACCGTAATGAAAAATACATAAGCAATAAGTTTCTAGTATACATGAAAGAGTATAGTATTCTTTCAAATGAGGACTCCTCTCGGAACACGTCAGTTTGACGGTGTGTCCGAACGGATTAATCGAATTTTGTTAGACATGATAAGGTTAATCACGAGTCACTCTGAGCTACCATTTCCTTCAACGGATAAGCTTTAAACAGTGCAAGAACTTATTTTGAATAAGGTTCCATAATAATCTGTATGACAGATATCATATTAGATATGAACGGGAAGAAAAACCAGGTTTCTCATTCCTGATAATTTGGGTATGCTAGGCATATGTTTGGATGATACCAACTAAAACCCAAATAGGATAAGTGCCAAATGTAGGTCATCCTAGGGATACCATAAGTATTGTACTTATACACCTCACAAGAGAACAATTAGATTGTTGCTCACCATACGTTTTTTCAAATAGGAATACCGATATGCAGTGGTAAGTGGGAGGATAGTATAACTTGATGGAAATCGGAGTATACTGTTCAAGGCACCGAATCTTAATGGAACACAAATAGTTCATCAAGGATGAGACTATTACCATTAATCTTCGAATACACAAGAACCGCGTAAGTCGGACAGAGTCAGAAAACAACCTGGGGTATGGGTTTCTGATCTAACCTTATAAAGATGTGAATCTTATTGAGGAATACCAACTGACTACGTATGAGGAAGTGATACAAGATATCAACTCCCCAATTATGGCAAAATGCCATATAATCCGAAATGGATTCCATGTATATCAACCAGTTTGGATACTAGTTGATGTACCACAAGGCATTGTGCCTAATGGTACTTAAAAGTCTTCTAGGAAGACATACATGGATGGCAACATACCAACGTATAAAGCAAGGCTTTAACGGAAAGGTATCGTTATCAACATTGTGTTGATTACGATTCAACATTTTACCTGTTGTCACGGTAAATCCATTTGGATAATGCTTGTTATTCGATCCATGATTAGATTGAAGCAAGCATTAGGTTCTTGGAATTATCGTTTGATATAATCATAATGGTATATGATTTAATTCAAAACGATAATGATTCTTGTGTAAATAAGAGGGTTAGTGGAAGCACACTGACAGTGGCTGTCCTATAAAATAATGATAATACGTCATTTCTTGGAAATGATATTCCCATAAAATAAATATCGGCGAAAGCTTGGCTTTCGCAATACTCTCCTAGAAACCGTACATTGAAAAATGTACGAGACCTGGTGTATCATACGCTTTGAGCATATGGATTCACAAACATGCCAATCCGAGTGATAGTCACTGGATTGATGTTAAGAACATCCGTTAGTATCTTAGAGAACTAAGGATGCTGTCTTAGTCTATGGAGAAGGAGAACTTGAAGTGACTAGGGTCACTGTAGCAAGTTTCCTATAACCGATAAAGACGACTAAAAGTCACAAACGGTACTATATAGTTTGAATAACGGTACAGTGAGCTGGAAATCTTCCAAGTAAGATACTGTTACCGAATAAACAACAAATACGGGTTGTTGCTGTAGCTGAAGCAGCAATAGAAGTCATTTGGGTCGATACAAATCTAATTAGATTAGATATAGTTCTGTTAGCAGCTGAGCTAGGCGTCAGCTCAGGCTAAAGAATTAATTGTCTCATCAATGATCCAGATACATACTTAGATACTCATCTGATTCATTCGGATCATATATCGTGGCGATGTGATGATCGAATAAATCGCATCAAGATGATAATTATGCAAATCCGCTGACGAAAGCATTTCTCAGCAGTTTGAGCCAACCGTACATAGTTCGGGTGTAGGACACTTGAGTGACTGGCTATGTGCCAAGTGGGAGATTGTTGGACAAAATGACCCATAGCGTCACTATTTGCACAGATCATTGTGTTGTTGTAGCAAATTAACTATGTGACAAGGAAATTACACTCTCATCATTTGTGATTAGATCACCATAGATATATAAATGAAGAGAGGTCCCTATGATTAGTTCTGGACTGAGAATGATATGAGACAGTATCAGTCCCCGAAGGTTTAATCATTAAATATCCCTAGCCGGAGTATTATCGAGACTGGACATCGATAATGCGGAATAGGCTAGTATTGCACTTGTGTGCGTTGTGAGGGCACAACGCATAGTTCTCATATATATAAGTATCGGATACTTATGCAAGTGCGATAGGAGGTCGTGTTTCACCGATGGTACGGGAAACAGCTTCGCTCTGGATAGACCCCTCGGAATCCCATTGGTATTATGACTATGTGTCTATGGGAGGCCGAAATCAAGGTAGGTGTGTATAGTCTTAACCTGAGACTTACATCGCTAATACTTGCGATAATCGGTAGACTTTGGTCTTGGTGGTACAGGGCTTTAACCGGTTCTGCGTACACCACTTCTGGGTTTATCAGAGAGTCGTAGTGTATTGGGTGTGATGTCAAGACGGAAGTATCACTTCAGTCATAGTGGAGATGATGTCACGCAGGATAGGTACTAGTGCTCTTGAGTGATGGCCATCCATCATGATATTATGACCAGGTCATGAATATCTGATTATAGAGACTAGTTACCAGACATCCGACATGTGCTTCAGACGGGGCAGACACTTATCCAGCCCCAGCCCTAGCACGTGACTATCCGATACTGGGTCGATATACATAATACTACGGTTATACTACGCTTGATACAGATCTATATATTCCTGTAAGAATATTTATGGAGAATTGGGTAGGCATGGCGCTTTGCTAGAAGCCAACCTTGTCTTGTAAATCGGTATAAACGTAGTACGAGGTACTTACGTGTTCGGATAGTCCGACGACCGTTTTACTGCCAACATATCCAGGGATCTCATGGGTCGCTTCCTGAAGATTCACCGATGACGTATGACTCGCATTTTAATTAATCTGGGATTAATTGGAAGAGAGAGAAAATTAATCTGGGATTAATTCGATGAGAGAGAAAATTAATCTGGGATTAATTACGGAGATATTTATCTGGGATAAAATATCGTTTAAAGAGAGAGAACGATTAATTTGGAATTAATCGGTAAAATAATATATTCGATATATTATACGAAATTAGATTTCGACGCGGAATTGAAATTGGATTTTAATTCGGGCGAACGAATTAATTTAGAATTAATTCGTTAGCGACGTGAATAGTGAATTCGCTAGGCGTAATCATTTAATTACGACGCGACGGAAAATTCGTTAATTTGGAATTAGCGAACCCGAGCCCGAGAGTGATTGCGAGCGCATTCGCATTTCGAATTCGAACGCGGCACGCAAGTCACATCAAGCGTTAAATCGCTAGTCGCATCAATTGTCAAATCACTTGTCACTTTGAGTGGTGTGACATGACATGTTGTCCCTTTAATAAAGTGACTTGATGTGAATAGTGATAGTTGATTGAAAAGAACTTTTGCTTTTTGACTTTTGCTTTTTTGAAAAGTAAAAGGAATTGATTATTAGAAATAAAAGTTTAAATGGTTTTAATTAATTTTGGAAATTAAATATAAACCTTATTACACTTTTTCTCTCTCTCTCCCCTTTTTTACGTTTTTGGTTGAAACCTTTTTCCCTCTCTTTTTCTTCTTCTCTTCCTCACGGCTTGGAGCCAAATTTCTTCTCTCATTTTTGGTGATGGCCGAATCTATGAGAAGCAAGGAAGAAGATGATGTGCTAGCACACCTTGAGTGATACATAGGTGATAGAGAAGTGTCTTCATGAGCTTGGATTTATTTTTGGAGCTTGAAGCTTGAGCTTCCATGGAGTCATCAATGGCCGATTATGGAGGAGACCACCACCACCAAAACCGAGCAGTCCATAGCAAGGAGAAGCCTTGGGCGAGCTTATGGAGGAAGCTTGAAGGCTTGTATTCTTCATTTATCAAAACCCATCAATGTGAGTATGAATTCCGCCTTACTCCTTGATGTATTCATGTGTTTTCTTGCTTGATTTCATGATTCGTGGGACCTATATTAGAAACCAACATCACGGACACATGGCCACTTGACTCACGAACATATTGCTATCTACCTCTAGACCTGCACTCAGCACACACATCTCACGTTTACACACGCCCTCCCCTCCACTCATTAGCCACGTCACTCTCACAAATTAAAAAAAAGGACAGCCACAATAAACCCTTAAGCCAAGAGCAACTCACGCACAAAAGCCTGCCTGCTCCACGCCAATACCCCGCTCAACGCCTGCCAACAAACACAAGCCATAGCCTTCACTAGCCCTCAACTTAAAGTCACAAACCCCCTTCACGCATGCCCATTCACGCAGCCATTACTTCACGCCAATAGCCTCAAATCAACACTGCCCAAAACTTCCGAGAAAACCCCTCACGGTACTGCCCAATTTTGCCGCACAAACAGCCCCTGAACTATCCCGAAACTACACCAAAACTGCACCCTTAAACCCGCAAACTGCACCCCCTAAAATACTGCAAAACAGTCCCAAAAACTACACTAAATCAACCCCGCAAACTGCCGCAAACACCACTGAAAACTGCCCAGAATTCGCCCCGAAACTGCACCAAAAACTGCCCCGTAAAACCCACAAACTGCAAACCAAAACAGCCCCGCATTACCGTAAACCAGTAAGCCAAATACCGCAACCAAAAACACTGTGAAACAGAGTAAAAAAAGCAGCCCAAACAGCGAAACAACGAGGAAAAATGTTGGATTAGTGAACCAGAAAAGTTGCGGAGCAACAACCCTTCCGACGGCCGTGTAACGCGCTTTCGAGAGATGACAAAAGAGGTTAGACCTGAGGGAACCTTTTTCATTTATTATCTTTCGTTTATTTTGTTTATTTTAAAAATATTATCGCATGAGAGTCGTTTGAGGCATTATGTGATTATTGGATGAGCGGAATATGTGTTCCCTTTTCTGGTATATAGGATGGAAACCCGGACGTAAATTCCGTAGCCGAATTCGAATGGACGGTAGTGCGGTTTGTACTCAGGATACAACGCCACGTACCACTTAAGAGACACGTATTTCGTCTCATCCAAACTTGTGTGTGAGCATGTTGTAGTTCGTAGGTTATTTATTTGTTATTAAAGCATGATTTAGCTTAGTTTATTGTTCATTTTCAAGCATGATTACGTTATTTTAGGCATGATATTTTGTTTAGTTTATGATTATGTTTAAATTGCTATTAGTTTATTTTGGTTTAATGGTTCAATGTGCTCATTGTGTGTTTGCTATTTAAAGACTTACTTTCAAGCATGCAAACTTAGATTATGAGTTATTCTGATGAATATGAACTAGACATAGGTTACCCTTGAGCATATATGTTGAGTAGATTCGGTTAGTTTATTGCACAAATCATATCATCATAAGTGACATAAGTACGGGACCATTCCGAACCCAACGGTTTGAGGTCTTCCCTTGCGAGGGGTGAGTGCGGCCTTAAATCTCATTTTCCCGGGTCACATCGGGTGGCGACTCCATGTTATTTCTCCGGTTTAGTTCCTCCGCGGACTATTCCGTACTCCCAACTAGGCCGCGAGCCTAGAACAGCATCGCCGATTTCTATGTCCTACATATAGTTTCTCGAGTCTTGTGAATATTTTGATTTGTTTTGTGTTATTTTGTAGATAAATAAAGTTTCAAGACATTCTGGAGGTGATTTTGACCAAAACAGTGAAAATTGGACAAAAAGGGATTTTGGTAATTTTCCACGTCTCAACGCGCAAGACATGCGCCGAACAGTGCTAGCGTGTGCCGGGTCCACAAATCAGAATCTGAGAAAATTTGACTTTGCTAACGTGCGACGTGCCACGTGTCACCATCACAGCCGATCTGCTAACATGCATCGTGCCACGTGTCATCATCATACGGTGCCGAAAGTCGCCATCGCCATGTTTCGCCACGTGTCACTCCATGTGTCTGCCACGTCATCATCCATATCACCGGTTGACCGAGTCAAACTGCCATGTCATCACCACGTCATCATCAACCAATCACAGCGTGCCACATGTCGCAATTTTATGGTGCCGACAGTCAATTTGCCACGTCTCACCACGTCAACACCACGTCAGCATCAATTATTGACTGACTTATCCGTATCTGACACGTGGCGGATAAGAATCTGAATCAGCCAATCACGAGTCGCCACGTGTCACAATAATTGAGCTCCAACCACCTTGCCACGTGTCGCATTATCACCTTATCCAGAATCTGAAGCCGACGAACCAAAAGCTGCCACGTAGACCAAACAGGCGTCGCGACGCGCGACCCTTACTGACGCCTATAAATAGAGCTCAGTTTTCTGATTTCAGATGTACCATTCTCTCTGAATTCTCTCATATAAATAGAGAGTTTTCTTTCTAATTTCTTTTAAATTTTAGTTTTGTAATTAATTTTAATTACTTTTTGTAATAATAGTGTTTTACTTTATTTACTTTTTACAGTTTTTACTATTTACCATGAGGAGGTAACTTCCCCCTGCTATGGTGAAAGGTAATTCTTTTACTATTTCTATTTAGATTAATCTCACTTAAATATAATATATTCACTATTTAAAATTTGACTTAAAAAGGATACCGCTATATTGGTCGGTTAGTAATTCATTTTAATCTGGTTTAAACCTGACTAATCAAGGATACCGCCAGATTGGTCGGTTGGTAATTAAACTTTTTTACCGCCTATATGGCAGGTTCATGGATAAATCTTTTTACCGCCTTAATGGCTGGTTGGACTTAATTTGACTTAATCAGGTTACCGCCTATATGGCTGGTTGGTAATGTTATCACAAGTTTATATATTATATTATGGGAGATATCTAAATTAGTAGTAGTAAAAAATAATTCTTTTTATCTTAGCATTTTATTTTATTATAATTTACTTTTCAGCTTTTTACTTTACCGCAATTGCTTTTCAGCATTTTTACTTTATGACTTTTACTTTTAAGTTTTTATTAGCCCTAGTTATGTGTCGTAACTAATTTAGATATCTGGAGTTGTGATGAATTCCAATATCATCGGTTTATTAGGGGTTAAATTATAGTTTGGGTAATATAAAGATTTATTTATTGAGTCTTAATCTTAATGCTTTTTCATTAACTGGCCATTAATAAAATTGAACTGGTAAACTTAAAATGAACTTGGAAAAGGGATTTTAGGTTTAAGACCTTAGACTCAATAGCCCACGATCTTCCTTGAGGATAGATAACCCTTTAATAGATTTCCTTACAGGATAGGAATATACCTGTCGGGCGGGGGTAGTCATAATTGGAACTTAATCTTAATGAATCCAGGTAATTTGGTTGACATAGACATATGGTTCAATTGGGTTATACTGGATATTTGTAGTGTTGGAGTTTACTAAGGTCCCAAGGATCAATAAACAAGCATGAACATGTGCGAATACAATCGAGAAAGTCGCGGAATACTCACATCGATCGGTTGAGCGATGCGGGAGGAAACAAAAATTTGGTTTCTGCTCACTGTGAACTGCGGCAGTGGGCTGCTCTTTGTTCCTCATTTTCGGCCATCAAGCTTTAAGAATCCAAGCTCCAAGCTTTGTCAAACGATTCCCGGCTCATGGGTGGACTTCCCTATCACATTCGCATGTCTCTCTGAGTCCTAGCTCTCTTGATTTTTTCTACAAAAATCCAAACTTTTGCTTCCCATTTTCATCAAGTCACTCGGTAATGGCTGTTTCTAAAACAGAAGAAAAACCAGCCCCAATGGCGTGAGAGAGGAGAGAATGGAGAGAGAGATGAGTGTTGTGTGAGTTGTTGGATGGATTGGTGTATCTAATACACTTTTCTAATTTTAAAAATCAAAATAAAACATATACAATTAATAAACAGTTGTAAATGTCAATCAAGCTTTTCAAAAAAGCTTTCCAACCACTCACATCACTATTCAAATCATTCAAGTTATCAAGTCACATCACTCAAAGTGACAGGTAATTTGACGCTTAATGCGACTAGCAATTTTACGCTTGATTTGACTCGCGTGCCGTACTCGAATTCGAAATACGAATGCACTCACAAATAATCTCGGGCTCGGGTTCGCTGATTCCAAATTAATGAATTTTCCGTTGCGACGTAATTAAATGATTATGCCTAGCGAAATCACTATTCACGCCGCTAACGAATTAATTCTAAATTAACTTGTTCGCCCGAATTAAAATCTAATTTTAATTCCGCGTTGAAATCCAATTTCTTTTTAATATATCAAATATATTATTTTATCGATTAATTCCAAATTAATCGTTCTCTCTCTTTACATGATATTTTATCCCAGATAAAACATCTCCGCAATTAATCCCAGATAAATTTCCTCTCTCATCTTATTAATCTCAGATTAATTAAAAGTGTGAGTCATACGTCATCGGTGAATCTTCGGGAAGCGACCCATGAGATCCCCGGATATATTGGCAGTAAATTCGGTCATCGGACTATCCGAACACGTAAGTACATCATACTATGTTTATACCGATTTATAAGACAAGGTTGGCTTCTAGCAAAGCGCCATGCCTACCCAATTCTCCAGAAATATCCTTACAGGAATAAATGATCTATATCAGGCGTAGTATACGTAGTATTGCATATTTCGATCCAGTATCGGATAATCACATGCAAGGCCTGGGGCTGGTACAGTGTCTGCCCCGTACGACGCATATATCGGATGACAAGCAACTAGTCTCTTTATTATCGGATAATCATGACCAAGTCATATTATCCCGACGGTCGCAACCTTTTTAGAGAACCAGTTATGTATCCCTGCGTGATCATCAACTCCATATGACTGGAGTGACACTTCCGTCTTGACATCACACCCAACACACTACTATTCTCAATATACCCAGCATTGGCGTACACAGAACCTGTTAAAGTCCTGGACGATCACAACCAAAGTATATTGATTGTCGCAAGTATTAGCGGTGCAAGTCTCAGGTTAAGACCAAATACACCTACCCTGATTTCGGACTTCCATAGACACATAGTCATACTACCAATGGAATTCCGAGGGGGTCTATCCAGAGCGAAGCTGTTTCCCGTATCATCGGTAAAACACAACCTCCTATTACACTTGCATGAGTATCCTATACCCAAATATATGAGAACTATACCGTTGTGCCCTCATAACGCGCACAAGTGTAATACTAGTGTTTTATGTATTCATCGATGTCCAATCTCGATAATACTCTGACAAGGGATATTTATTGATTTATCCTTCGTGGACTGATACTGTCTCATATCATTCTCAATCCAGGAACAAATCACAGGGACCTCCTATCATTTATATATCTTGGTGATCTAATCACAAATGATAAGAGTGCAATCTCCTTTATTACATAGTTAATTTGTACAACAACACCGTGATCTGTACAAATAGTGATGCTTTGGGTCATAATTGTCCAACAATCTCCCACTTCGCCTATAGCCAGTCACTCGAGTGTTTTACACCCGAACTATGTACAGTTGGCTCAAATTGCTGAGGAAAGGCTTTCGTCAACGGATTTGCATGATTATCATCTGATGCGATTTATTCGATCATCACATCGCCACGATGTATGATCTGAACGAATCAGATGAATAGTCGAAGTATATATCTGGATCGTTGATGAGACCATTAATTCTTTAGCCTGTGTTGATGCCTAGCTCAGCTGCTAACAGAATTATATCTAATCTAATTAGATTTATTATCGACCCAGAAGGCTTCTATTGCCGCCTCAGCTGCAGCAATAACCCACATTTGTTGTTTACACGGTAACATTATCTTGTTTGGAAGATTTCCAGCTCACTGTTCCGTTATTCAAACTGTATAGTACCGTTTGCGACTTTTAGTCTTTTTTATCGGTTAGGAAACTTGCTACAGTGATCCCAGTCACTTCAAGTTCTCCTTCTCCATAGACTAAGACAACATCCTTATATCTCTAAGATACTAAGTATGTTCTTAACATCAATCCAGTGACTATCACTTGGATTGGCCTGTTTGTGAATCCATATGCTCAAAGCCTATGAAACACCAGGTCACATACATTTTTCAATGTACGAGTTCTCGGAGAGTTTTCTCGAAAGCCAAGCTTTCGCCGATTGTTAATATGGGAATATCATTTCCAAGAAATGACATATTATCATTATTTATAAGACAGTTTATTGTCAGTACGCTCCCACTAACCCTCTTATATACACAAGAATCATTTTTCGTTTTGAATTAAATCATAAACTATTATGATTACATCAAAACGATAATTCCAAGAACCTATGCTTGCTTCAGTCCAAACATGGATCGAATAACCTGCAAACCTTGTTTACTTGTTTTGGTACGACAAAACCGACAGGATGTTGTAAACATCCTCCAAATGGTTTCCTTTTCAGGAAAGCGATTTTCCCGTTAAGCTGTCATATTTCATAAATGAAACATGCAACATCAGCAAGAATTATCCAAATGGATTTACCGTGGCAACATGTAAAAGGTTGAATCATAATCAACACAATGTTGATAACGATACATTTCCGCTAAAAGCCTAGCTTTATACGTTGGTATGTTACCTTCCATGTATGTCTTCCTTGAAGACTCATAGTACCAATAGGCACAATGCCTTGCGGTGCATCAACTAGTATCCAAACTTGGTTGATATACATGGAATCCGTTTCGGATATCATGACACTTTGCCATAATAGGGAGTCGATACCTTGTATCACTTCCTCATACGTAGTCAGTTGGTATACCTCAAAAGATTGACATATTTACGAGGTTTGATCAGAAACCCATACCCCAGGTTATTTTCTAACTCTCTCCGACATATGTGGTTCTTGTGTATTCGAAGATTATGGTAATAGTTTCATCCTTGATGAACTATTTATGTTCCATTAAGAAATCGGTGCATGGAACAGTATTACTCTGATTTTCATCGAGTTATACTATCCTCCCACTTACCACTGCATATCGGTATTCCTCTTAGGAAAACCGCATGGTGAGCAACAATCTAATTGTTCTCTTGTGAGTTGTATAAGTACTATACTTATGTATCCCTAGGATAACCTACAATTTGGCACTTATCCAATTTGGGTTCTGGTTTGGTATCATCCAAACATATGCCAAGCATACCCAAATATTCAGGAATGAGAAACCTGGTTTCATTCCCGTTCATATCTAATATGAAGTCTGTCAAATTGATTTTATGGAACCTTATTCAAAATAAGTTCTGCACTGTTTATGTGTATCCGTTGAAGGAAATGGTAGCTCAGAGCGACTCATGATTAACCTTATCATGTCCAACAAAATTTGGTTACTCAGTTCGGACACACCGTCACTTTGATGTGTTCCGGGAGGAGTCCTCTTTGAAAGAATACTATACTCTTTCATGTATTTTGGAAACTTATTGCCTAAGTATTTTCCATTACGGTCTTACCGTGACGGTTTAATACTTTAGCCGATCTGTTTGTCTATTTCGCGTCGAAACTATAAAAGTTACCGATTTGTGTTTCAACAGAAACACATAACCATAACGCGATGCCACATCCGTAAAAGTCATGAAATATTCATATCCACATTTAGCCTAGCTAGACATGGGTCCACTTGCTCACTATGAACTAGGGCTAACAGGTCGGTGGCATTTACACTTTTACCAAGTAAAGGTGTTTTAGGCACTTTGCCCAATAAACTATATTCGTAGACTTTATTTGATTGGAATCAAATCAGTCCGAGTACCCACTCTTCAAAAGTGTGGATATACGAGTCTTGTTTGATTGTGTCCCAGACAACAATGCCACAATATCAGTTTCTACTGATCAAATCAGTTTGAGCTATTTTTTTGTCATAATATATTTTTGAGATTTATTTATATTCAAAATATAAATATTGTTATTCAAATCTTATGTGTATATCTCAATATCATCTTTATATAATGAAACATTATAGTGTTTTAGAATATAAAGGTTCACCCGCAACGGGTTAAACACTGATATAAAGATAATGTTTCTAGTCAAACTAGTTACATTATAACAGTTTCCTATTTTAGGTACACACCCGAGGGTAGTTCCTAAAGTTAGGTATCTACGGTTAAAACATCGATTTTCATCCCGTTTCCAATCCGCAGATTAAATCTCAATTGAGGTCAGCATCCTGCTCATAGCAGATTCTGAACATCAATATATATATATATCACACTAAGTATCTAAAATCCAATTTTAATACTAGTAGTGAATATATATATGACAAACATATCTGAAGTCAAAGCCTTGCTCGTCTTCAATTCCTTCATGTCTGCTTTGTCCAAATGGCAGTCACGCTTCCGCGATCCCATTTTCCACATTAAGCAGACATTTTGGGATATGTCATTTATCTTCCTAGAAGATGATAATGATTTTGCCTTTGCCCTTTTCATATTCCAGAAGCCTTTGGCCAAGCCTTGGCCTTCTAGAATATCGAAGTAAGGTGCACCTTGCGCTACTTGCCTAATTGCAAATTTTGACTTTGTCTCCTTGAGAATAGTCATTAACTCTCCAAGAGTTAAGTATTGCAATTTAGTACTTCTAAGATCTAATCATAGATTTATGAAGATCCTTCAATTTCATCATCATACTTTAAGGATCTAATCCTTAGTTCTGATTCAGAAATTAAGGAGTCTACTGCGACAAGATAAATGGATTAAGCACTAAAGTTATCATTACATAAATCTTCCAAAGATTATGCTCTACTATTTGCTTAACTCCGGGCTTAGGCCTAATATGTTATTTTATCAAATAAAGTAACTCATTAGTTTTTCCAGGACCATCATGAAATTATTCCCTATTTGAAAATTAAACCATTTAAATACATTTTCCTTAGGATCATGTTTTAAATGTCAATCTTTCAATTTTATCTTGATTTTAATAGTCCAACTATTTAATCAACGATTTAGGTACTATTTATTATAATGATTACAATAGTCCAACTATTTAATCAACTATAATTTAATAGATTAAAAGCAATTATATTGATTACTATAATCCAATTATAAAATCAACTATAAATGAATAGTTTGAATATAGTCCAACTATTAATTAAAAACAATATTTAAATATTAGTCCAACTAACATTTAATTTATTTGACGAATGATATTTGTTTGAGCGCGTATGAAAAGTAATTAAACGAATATTACAAATTCAATTCTTGCCTCCCACTATTTTTCGGCGAGCCTCTAACCCTCTGTCGAGTACTCGGAAAATCGTGTTTCCTAGTGGGCTAGGATCCCGTTAAATATCACACAATCTTGACTTTGGCCAACAAATTGTATGATAATTAACTAGGTAGATCTCTAAGATCGATTGGATCCAATCCAATTCCTAGATCCAGTAGGGGGACATCCAAGTCCGAAACATATATCTTATATATGCCAATACATCCAATGTATTACCTAACCTTTTTCCTCTGAAACAACTAAGCCTTGGCTTTGGCACAACAAACATAGTGATTCCAGTTAAGCGTGACCCAACTTGGACAAGACAATAATATGGAACAAAGCTTCGTAATCAATGTCGATGGACAAGAAGTGGTCTTGACTTTGGCCAACAAACCACAACTTGGACAAGACACCAATATGGAACAAAGCTCTCGTGATTCAAACACATCCTCGACGGACAAAGGCCTTGACTTTGGCCAAAAAGCCAATGCCAGTCTTGGATCTTGAGTGAGAATCACTCAATGGAAGGAAAGACGCTTAATATTTTACGAGGGTTTTTCGCGTGCAAATTGTCAACCTATTTATTATCTTTGTTAAGGTCTCATCATCATACACCCTTAAACATGCATTCTAAACACATAATAAAGCGCATATGAAAAATAAATAATAATGATATGCGGATGGATACTTTACACATTGATCCTAGATCAAATCTCTCCATTTCTCTCTCCCGCTAGCACAAATATTTCTTCTACCCGTTACACTACACTTCTAAAGAAACCTCATTTACATTGAGGGGAATAGGTGAGAAGAGAATACAAAGAATATGGAGGTGAAAAGGCTGGACACGCATGGTCCAATTAATAAATCAAATTTATTAAACAATTTCTAAAATTGTTCCACCCATCTAATATCCATCTGATATATATATTCATGCATCGCAACCATGTATTCACACAAGCATGTTATCAATCAATCTAATCAATTAATTAATCTGATAATTAGTGACCATCCAATGTTCAAATAACGATTTGATTTTGTTCGAGTCAAACTCATTTTTGCGAATAAGTACTCAAAGTACGAATTCTCGAATTAAATTAAACTACATAATTAAATCCAATTTAATATGTATTTCATTCTAATTCACTATTTAATTCCAAATTAAACACTACACTTTATTAATAAACCTTTTACGACTTAAATTCCAAATTTAATCGTTACGGGTCTCAAAGCCCGATTAACGTCCAACGTCAATTTAATTAAAGTCCAATGGGCTTTTAATTAATTTCTTAAGGCGTGGAATTTTGGTCAACTCGGATCAAACTGATAACCAAAGTCCAATCCGAGAGTTACCCCATAAGCCTAGAAATCAATTTTGGCCCATTAGGCCCAATTAAACTTTAAAGGTCCATTAAGTCGCATTTGGGCTTTATGGAGGCGGTTTTGGGCCCAATTGGATCCAACCAATTTTTCCTAAACCCAACTTAGTACAACTAAGCCCAATAAGCCCAAAACAAACATTTCAAGCCCAATTTCCAAAATTAGCCCAATTCAATTAAATTGCCAAATTCCAAATTCCGAATTTAATTACCTAAAGTGCATTACACAATTAATTATCCAATTAACATTCCTAAAATATCAATTAGCCTAATTAATCATGCTCTTCATCATTAAATCATGTCCAACACAATTTAACAAAAATCAAACCCATATTCATGCTTTACTACTCTCGGTAATAAGGGGTAATTTTTGTCCGATTCGGTTTCAATCCAATTAAACCCACAATCGACATTAAATCATCATTCCTAATTGATTCAAGTCATCCAATGATCAAAAATCAAAAAATCACCAAGACATTTTAAGGCATATGTATTCGGCCAACACATAAATTTGGGGAAAATGATCCAATCACAATTTCTTCAAATTGATCCAATCAATCATCCACAAAACATCACTTAAGCATATTAAATCATCCAATTTCATTATTCATGCTCAAAATCAATTTTGCCCAATTTTAAGCCCTAAACATTTTTCATGCTTTTCCTTGCTCATGATACCATTGTTGGAGTTTACTAAGGTCCCAAGGATCAATAAACAAGCATGAACATGTGTGAATACAATCGAGAAAGTCGCAGAATACTCACATCGATCGGTTGAGCGATGCGGGAGGCAACAAAAATTTGGTTTCTGCTCACTGTGAACTGCGGTAGTGGGCTGCTGTTTGTTCCTCATTTTCGGCCATCAAGCTTCAAAAATCCAAGCTCCAAGCTTCATCAACGATTCTCGGCTCATGGGTGGACTTCCCTATCACCTTCGCATGTCTCTCTGAGTTCTAGCTCTCTTGATTTTTGCCACAAAAATCCACACTTTTGCTTCCCATTTTCTTCAAGTCACTCGGCAGTGGCTATTTCTAAAAGAGAAGAAAAACCAGCCCCAAGGGCGTGAGAGAGGAGAGAATGGAGAGAGAGATGATTGTTGTGTGAGTTGTTGGATGGATTGGTGTATCTAATACACTTTTCTAATTTTAAAAATCAAAATAAAACATATACAATTAATAAACAATTGTAAATGTCAATCAAGCTTTTCAAAAAAGCTTTCCAACCAGTCATATAACTATTCACATCATTCAAGTTGTCAAGTCACATCACTCAAAGTGACAAGTGATTTGACGCTTGATGCGACTAGCGATTTGACGCTTGATTTGACTCGTGTGCCGCACTCGAATTCGAAATGCGAATGCCCTCACAAATAATCTCGGGCTCAGGTTCGCTAATTCCAAATTAACGAATTTTCCGTTGCGACGTAATTAGATGATTATGCCTAGCGAAATCACTATTCACGTTGCTAACGAATTAATTCTAAATTAACTCGTTCGCCCAAATTAAAATCTAATTTTAATTCCGCGTCGAAATCCAATTTCGTTTAATATATCAAATATATTATTTTATCGATTAATTCCAAATTAATCGTTCTCTCTCTTTAAATGATATTTTATCCCAGATAAAATATCTCCGCAATTAATCCCAGATAAATTTTCTCTCTCATCTTATTAATCCTAGATTAATTAAAAGTGCGAGTCATACGTCATCGATGAATCTTCGGGAAGCGACCCATGAGATCCACGGATATGTTGGCAGTAAATTCAGTCATCGGACTATCCGAACACGTAAGTACCTCGTACTACGTTTATACCGATTTACAAGACAAGGTTGGCTTCTAGCAAAGCGCCATGCCTACCCAATTCTCCAGAAATATCCTTACAGAAATAAAGGATCTATATCAGGCGTAGTATACGTAGTATTGTGTATTTCGATCCAGTATTGGATGATCACATGCAAGGCCTGGGGCTGGTATAGTGTATGCCCCGTACAAAGCATATATCGGATGACAAGAAACTAGTCTCTTTATTATCGGATAATCATGACCAAGTCATATTATCCCGACGGTTGCAACCTTTTTAGAGAACCAGTTCTGTATCCATGCGCGATCATCAACTCCATATGACTGGAGTGACACTTCCGTCTTGACATCACACCCAAAACACTACGATTCTCAATGGCGTACACAGAACCTGTTAAAGTCCTGGACGATCCCAACCAAAGTATATTGATTGTCGCAAGTATTAGCAGTGCAAGTCTCAGGTTAAGACCAAATACACCTACCCTGATTTCGGACTTCCATAGACACATAGTGTTTCACGTACCATCGGTAAACCACAACCTCCTATTACACTTGCATGAGTATCCTATACCCAAATATATGAGAACTATGTCGTTGTGCCCTCACAACGCGCACAAGTGCAATACTAGTCTTTTACGTATTCATCGATGTTCAATCTCGATAATACTCTGACTAGGGATATTTAATGATTTATCCTTCGTGGACTGATACTATCTCATATCATTCTCAATCCAGGAACAAATCACAGGGACCTCCTATCATTTATATATCTTGGTGATCTAATCACAAATGATAAGAGTGCAATCTCCTTTGTCACATAGTTAATTTGTAAAACAACACCATGATCTGTACAAATAGTGACGCTATGGGTCATAATTGTCCAACATGTAGTTGACAATCAGAAGAGGCTTTTACATAATTTAGGGTTTCAGGTTAATAAATCAATATTTTACCCAACTATAAGATAACCACTTCATCTTTAAATAATATTGGAAAGATTCACAACCCTAGATAGTTTTTAATATTGAATTTTCTTAAAACTACTTTCAAGCAATTTTATCTTCTTGTTTTTAAATTCAAAATCTTCACCATTTCAAATCAATCAATCAATCTGTTAGATACTAGTAATCATTTGACATCATAAAATTAATAGATTAGGTATTAATTCCTCATGGGATCGATACTTTTTATACTACTTGAACGATACGTGCGCTTGCGTTATACGCGTGTTTAAGCACCGGTCAGCAACCAATTTATTATCTTTGATTAGGTCTCATTATACACCCTTAAACATGCATTCTAAAAGCATAATAAGGCGCGATAAAATAATAATGTATGCGGATGGATATATAACAATTTGTTCCTAGAACAAATCTTTTTATTTCCTCTCTCCCGCTAGCACTATTCATACTTCTACCCAATTACATAACACTAAAAGAAACCTCATTTACATTGAGGGGAATTGGTGAGAAGAGAAATACAAATAGATAAGGAGGTGAAAGGCTGGACACGCAGGTCCAATTTAACAAATAAGTACCATACTTACAACAATTTCCAAAATTGCCCCCACCCAACTAATATCCATCCGATATACATTATTCAATAAAATACATCCAAGTATTCACACAAAGCATGCTATCAATCAATCTAATCCAATTAATTAATCATTGATTAATGACCATCCAATGTTCATACAATGATTTGATTTGCGCGAGTGCAACTCGTTTATGAATAAATACTCAAAGTACATATTCTTGAATTATATCAAACTACAATTTTAAATCCAATTTAAATTATATCCAATACTAATTCATATTTAATTCAAATTAAATAATTACATTTATTCTTGTGCCTTAAAAACTTGAATTCCAAATCCAATCTAAATAGGTCTCAAAGGCCCAATCAGCATCCAATATTATTCAATTAAAGTCCAATGGGCTTTCAATTAATTCTTTAGGCATGGGCTTTGGCCATTATGCATCAAACCCAAGATGCCAAGGCCCAAATAGGAATCACCCTATGTCAAAAATCAATTTAGGCCCATTAGGCCCAATTAAATTTTTAAAGGCCCAAAAGTCATGTTTGGACTTTATGGAAATGGTGTTAGGCCCAATTGGATCCAACCCAATTGTCCAAAACCATATTTGGCCCAACCAAGCCCATTAAGCCCAATTACAACAAATAAAGTAACACATTATTCCAAATTACATATTAATCCAATTAAAGTGTAATTGCCACAATTAATCAATTAATCTAATGTTTCCAAAACACTAATAAATTCAACTAATCATGCTCAATATTTCCAATTCATGTCTAACACAAATTGAAGCAAAATCAATTCTTCCTAACATGCTTCATTCACGGCAATAAGCAAGAAATCAACATTCAATTTTGATTTCAATCCAATTAAATCAACAATCAACATTCAATTTCATGCATTTAACATATCCAATTGTTAAATTCAAAAAATTACCATGAGAATTACTAGGGCTCCATTCGGCCAAGGTTAGGATTTTGGGGAAATGTTTGATCCAATCAATTTCACAAATCCAATGATACACAAATCTAATTCATCATCATCCAACCACAACCAAACAACCAATTTTGAATTTTCATACTCCAAGCATAAAATCCCCAAATTAAAGTTTAGAACCCTAAAATTCAAATCAAGTTTAGATTGGCTCTAATACCATTGTTAGTGTCCTAGACATGCCCAAGGATCCTAAACAAGATTTATGTGCGAATAAAATCAAAGAAAGTTGCGGAGGACTTACAATGATTGGTTGAGGAAATTCAAAACTTTTGATGGATGTAGAAGCTCCAAGCTTTTTGATTGAATTCCAAACTCATTGGTGAGTTGTTGGACAATTATGACCCATAGCATCACTATTTGTACAGATCATGGTGTTGTTGTATAAATTAACTATGTGACAAAGGAAATTACCCTTTTATCATTTGTAATTAGATTACCAAGATGTATAAATGATAAAAGGTCCATATGATTAGTTCTGGATTGAGATGATATGAGACAATATCAATCCATGAAGGTTTAATCATTAAATATCCCTAGTCATAGTATTATCGAGATTGGACATCAATAATGCGGAATAGACTAGTATTACACTTGTGCGCGTTGTGGGAGCATAAAGGCATAGTTCTCATATATTTGGGTATAGGATACTCATGCAAGTGTAATAGGAGGTTGTGTTTACCGATGGTACGGGAAACAGCTTCGCTCTGGATAGACCCCTTGGAATTCCTTTGGTAGTATGACTATGTGTCTATGGAAGTCCGAATCAGGGTAGGTGTATTTGGTTTTAACCTGAGACTTGCACCGCTAATACCTGCGACAATCAATATACTTTGGTTTTGGTCGTCCAGGGCTTTAACAGGTTCTGTGTACGCCTCTTCTGGGTATATTGAGAATTGTAGTGTATTGGGTGTGATGTCAAGACGGAAGTATCACTCCAGTCATAGTGGATGATGATCACGTAGGATACGGAACTGGTGTTCTTATGTACTGCAGTCATCGGGATAATATGACTAGGTCATGATTATCTGATTATAGAGACTAGTTACCAGAGATCCGATATGTGCTTCGTACGGGGCAGAAACAATTCCAGCCCCAGGCCTTGCACGTGACATCCGATACTAGATCGTAATACGTAATACTACGTATACTACGCCTGATATAGATCACATATTCCAGTAAGAATATTACTGGAGAATTGGGTAGGCACGGTGCTTTGCTAGAAGCCAACTATGTCTTGTAAATCGGTAAAAACGTAGTACTAGGTACGTACGTGTTCGGATAGTCCGACGACTGGATTTACTGCCAACATATCTGGGGATCTCATGGGTCACTTCCCGAAGATTCACCAATGACGTATGACTCGCACTTTATTAATCTGGGATTAATTAGTAGAGAGAGAAAATTAATCTGGGATTAATTACGGAGATATTTTATCTGGGATAAAATATTTTTAAAGAGAGAATGATTAATTTGGAATTAATCAATAAAATAATATATTCGATATATTATACGAAATTGTATTTCGACGTGGAATTAAAATTAGATATTAATTCGGGCGAACGAGTTAATTTAGAATTAATTTGTTAGCGATGTGAATAGTAATTTTGCTAGGAAAAGTTATTTAATTAAATTTGATTTAATTACGTTGCAACGGAAAATTCGTTAATTCGGAATTAGCGAACCCGAGCCTGGGAATATTTGCGGGCCCACTCGCATTTCGAATCGAGTGGGGCCCACAAGTCACATCAAGCGTCAAATCATTAGTCACTTTAAAGCCTTGTACCATTTTCTTGGAAAGTGGGATTTGGTACTTGACTTTTGTTTTTTGAAAACAAATACACAATTTTTGAAACCATCACAACATTTCTCTCCTCTCCTCTTCTTCTACATTCGGCCAAGGGGCCAAAATCCTTCTCTCCCATTTTTCTTGGCAAGGCCGAGAATTACAAGAAGTGAAAAGGAAAATTTGTGGCAATTTTTCCTATGCTAGCACATGAAGGGTCATCCGAAGGTGATAGGGAACTAACTTATGAGCATGGAATCACCATTAACAAAGCTTGGAGCTTCAAGCATCAATGGAGGACATGACCGAATTTCATGGAGCACAAAAACTGCCCATTGCCGAGAGCACCATGGAGGGGAGAAAATATTTTTGTGTTCGATGCATCGTATAACCGATCAATGTAAGTATGATTCGCCATTATTCATTGTTATATTCGCACATGATTTTATGCTTGAAATCGATCTTGGGACTAACTAGAAACCCAACAATGGTATCTTGAGCCATTTTGAGCATGAAATGCATTTAGGGTAAAATTTGGGTAAAATCAATTTGAGCATGATTTGATAAAATTAATTGATTGAGTATGCTTGAATGATGATGTATTGAAGTTGTATATGATCAATTTCATGAAATATTGATTGGATCAATTTTTCCCCAATATGTAGGCTTGGCCGAATGTATGCATTGCCCTAATGTCATGGTATTTTTTATTTTTTGATCATTGGATGAGTTGGAAAACATTGGGTAATGTTGATTTAGGATTTAATTGGATTAAAATCGAATCGGATAAAGAAATCCCTATCATTGCCGTGACTATAAGCATGTAAAATGATGTGATTTTTTGATTCAAATGTGTTGGACATATGTTGATGATAATGAGCATAATTAATTGTGTAAATTAGTGTTTTGGAAATATTAATTTGGGTAATTAATTATGGCAATACACTTAGGTTAATTAAGTTATGAAATTTTGAATTTTGTGATTTAATCAATTGGGCTTATTTTGTAATGGGCTTGTAAAGTTGTAATTGGGCTTAATGGGCTTGGTTGGGCCAAGTTTGGTTTAGGCTAATTGGTTCGATCCAATTGGGCCCAAAACCATTTCCATAAAGTCCAATATGACTAATGAACCTTTAATAATAATTGGGCCTAATGGGCCTAAATTGGTTTCTTGGCAAATAAGGGTGATTCCTTAAATGGGCTTTGGTATTTGGGTTTGACCCATATTGACCAAAAGTCCATGCCTTAAGAAATTAATTAAAACCATTGGACTTTAATTAAATTAACATTGGATGTTAATCGGGCTTTGAGACCCGTAACGATTAGATTTAGAATCTAAGTCGTAAAGGTACATTAAAAGTGTAATTATTTAATTTGGAATTAAATAAATGAATTAGTATTAAATACAAATTTAAATTGGATTAATGTTGTAGTTTAATTTAATCAAGAATTCGTACTTTAAGTACTTATTCTTAAAATGAGTTTGACTCGCGCAAAATCAAATCGTTGTTTGAACATTGGATGGTCATTAATTTTCAGATTAATTAATTGGATTAGATTGATTGATAACATGCTTCTGTGAATACATGGATGCGATGTGTATGAAAATGCATATCAGATGGATATTAGATGGGTGAGGGCAATTTGGAAATTGTTGTAATAAATTTAGAATTTATTAATTGGACCTGCGTGTTTAGCCTATTACCTCTGTACTCGGTGTATTTCTCTTCTCACCTATTCCCCTCAATGTAAAGAGGTTTCTTTAGAAGTGTTATGTAATCGGGTAGAGTAGAAGTAATGGGGTAGAATTAATACTTGTGCTAGCGGGAGAGAGGAAATGAGAGATTTGTTCTAGGAACAATGTGTTTAAGTATCCATCCGCATATCATTATTATTTTATTTACTTACGCGCCTTATTATGTGTTTAGAATGCATGTTTAAGGGTGTATGATGATGAGACCTTAAGAAAGATAATTAATTGGTTGCCAATTACGCGAAAAACCCTCACAACATATTAAGCATTTTTCCTTCCATTCAATGATTCTTACTCAAGATCCAAGACTGGCACTGGTTTGTTGGCCAAAGTCAAGACCTTTGTCCGTCGCGGATGTGTTTGAATCATGAAAGCTTTGTTCCATATTGGTGTTTTGTCCAAGTTTGATTTGTTGGCCAAAGTCAAGATCATTTCATGTCCATCGACATTGATTACGAAGCTTTCCAAGGTCAATGGGTTCCGCTTAACTGGGATCACTAAGTTTGTTGTGCCAAAGCCAAGGCTTGTTGATTCAGAGGAAAAAGGTTAGGCAATATATTGGATATATTGGCATATATAAGATATATGTTTCGGACTTGGATGTCCACCTACTGGACCTAGGAATTGGATGGGATTCAATTGATCTTAGAGATCTACCTAGTTAATTATCATACAATTTGTTGGCCAAAGTCAAGATTGTGTTTTTTATTTAACGGGATCCTAGCCCACTAGGGAAACAAAGTTTCCCGAGTACTCAACAGAGGGTTAGAGGCTCGCCGAAAAATAGTGGGAGGCAAGTATTAAATTTGCAATATTCGTTTAGTTACTTGCCATACACGCTCATTTCAATTATATTCCCATAAAATTTCTTGGAAATGATATTCCCATAAAACAATCGGTGAAAACTTGGCTTTCATGAAAATTCTCCATAGGATTCTTGGGAGAAACAACATTTATTCTAGGAATAAAGATCTACTGGGATAGATTTAAAGTTGTTAAAACTCTCCGAGAACTCATACATTGTAATAAATGTATGCGACCTGGTGTCTCATACGCTTTGAGCATATGGAGTCACAATCGGACCAATCCAATTGATAGTCATTGGATTGATGTTAAGAACATCCTTTAGTATCTTAGATGAACTAAGAATGCTTTCTTATACTATGGAGAAGGAGAACTTGAAATGACTGGGTTCACTGCTGCAAGTTTCCTAACCGATAAAACGATCATAAGTGGTAAGAACAGTACTATTCAGTTTGAATAACGGAACAGTGAGCTGGAAATCTTCCAAGCAAGATATTGTTGCCGAATAAACAACAAAAGCGGAATATTGCTGCAGCTGAGGCAGCTGAGGCAGCAATAGAAGCCTTTTGGATCGATAATAATCCTAATCAGATTAGGAGTAGTTCTGTTAGCAGCTGAGCTAGGCTGCAGTACAGGCTAAAGAATTAATGTTCTCATCAACGATCTAGATATATACTTCAAACATTCATCTGATTCGTTCGGATCATACATCGTGGTGATCAGATGATAATCATGAAAATCCGCTGACGAAAGCCTTTTTCTCAGCAGAAGTTTGAGCGAACCGTACATAGTTCGGGTGTAGGACACTTAAGTGATTGGCTATAGGCCAAGTGGGAGATTGTTGGACAATTATAACCCATAGCATCATTTTTTGTACAGATCATGGTGTTGTTGTACAAATTAACTATGTGATAAAGGAAATTGCCCTTTTATCAATTGTAATTAGATTACCAATATGTATAAATGATATAAGGTCCATATGATTAGTTCCAGATTGAGATGATATGAGATAGCATCAATCCACGAAGGTTTAATCATTAAATATCCCTAGTCGTAGTATTATCGAGATTGGACATCGATAATGCGGAATAGACTAGTATTACACTTGTGCGCGTTGTGGGAGCATAACGACATAGTTCTCATATATTTGGGTATAGGGTACTCATGCAAGTGTAATAGGAGGTTGTGTTTACCGATGGTACGGGAAACAGCTTCGCTCTGGATAGACCCCTCGGAATTCCATTGGTAGTATGACTATGTGTCTATGGAAGTCTGAATCAGGGTAGGTGTATTTGGTCTTAACCTGAGACTTGCACCGCTAATACTTGCGACAATCAATATACTTTGGTTTTGGTCGTCCAGGGCTTTAACAGGTTTTGTGTACGCCTCTTCTGGGTATATTGAGAATTTTAGTGCATTGGGTATGATGTCAAGATGGAAGTATCACTCCAGTCATAGTGGAGATGATGATCATGTAGGATACGGAACTGGTGCTCTTATGTACTGCAGTCATCGGGATAATATGACTAGGTCATAATTATCCGATTATAGAGACTAGTTACCAGATATCTGATATGTGCTTCGTACGGGGCAGACACAATTCCAGCCCCAAACCTTACACGTGACATCCGATACTGGATCGTAATACGCAATACTACATATACTACGCCTGATATAGATCACATATTCCATTAAGAATATTTCTGGAGAATTGGGTAGGCACGATGCTTTGCTAGAAGCCAACCATGCCTTATAAATTGGTAAAAACGTAGTACTAGGTACGTACGTGTTCGGATAGTCCGACGACCGGATTTACTGCCAACATATCCGGGGATCTCATGGGTCGCTTCCCGAAGATTCACCAATGACGTATGACTCGCACTTTATTAATCTGGGATTAATTAGTAGAGAGAGAAAATTAATGTGGGATTAATTACAGAGATATTTTATCTGGGATAAAATATTTTTAAAGAGAGAATGATTAATTTCGAATTAATCAATAAAATAATATATTCGATATATTATACGAAATTGGATTTCGACGCGGAATTAAAATTAGATTTTAATTCAGGCGAACGAGTTAATTTAGAATTAATTTGTTAACGATGTGAATAGTAAGTTTGCTAGGAAAAGTTATTTAATTAAATTTGATTTAATTACTTCGCAACGGAAAATTCATTAATTCGGAATTAGCGAACCCGAGCCCGGGAATATTTGCGGGCCCACTCGCATTTCGAATCGAGTGGGGCCCACAAGTCACATCAAGCGTCAAATCATTAGTCATTTTGATTGATGTGATGTCTAGTCACTTTGATTGATGTGACAACTTGTCACTTGTTATTGATGGTGGTGGTTGGATGGCTTTAAAGCCTTGTACAATTTTCTTGGAAAGTGGGATTTGGTAATTGACTTTTGTTTTTTGAAAACAAATACACAATTTTTGAAACCATCACAACACTTCTCTCCTCTCCTCTTCTTCTACATTCGGCCAAGGGGCCAAAATCCTTCTCTCCCATTTTTCTTGGCAAGGCCGAGAATTACAAGAAGTGAAAAGGAAAATTTGTGGCAATTTTTCCTATGCTAGCACATGAAGGGTCATCCGAAGGTGATATGGAACTAACTTATGAGCATGGAATCACCATTAACAGAGCTTGGAGCTTGGAGCATCAATGGAGGACATGACCGAATTTCATGGAGCACAAAAACTGACCACTGCCGAGAGCACCATGGAGGGGAGAAAATATTTTTGTGTTCGGTGCATCGCATAACCGATCAATGTAAGTATGATTCCGCCATTCTTCATTTTTGTATTCGCACATGCTCTTATGCTTGAAATCGATCTTAGGACTAACTAGAAACCCAACATGAGTTTCCCTATCACCTTGATTTAACTCCCAAGTGCTAGCTTACTTGAAATTTTTACAACAAAAACTTTCAAAGAGAAGAGAGGGTCACTGTTTTTCAATGGAGAAGAGAGGGAATAGTGTATTTTTAGTTTTCCAAAAACTAATACAAAATTAACTTCCAAAGTTGGTGGTTGTGTGTTAATTAAAGGAGTTAATAAATGTTGCCAACTACCTCCATCAAACATTGACAAGTTGATGTAAGTTATGGGTCCCACCCATTTAAATTTCAAATCTAAGTTGGCTACATAACACACTTTGGACCCGATTCGTTTAATCCGACTAAACGAATTTTCCGTCGCTAAATAATTAAATCCAATTTAATTAAAAAATAATGACTCGTAAAATTATTACGAAAGTCGCTTACGAATTTATTCCAAATTAATTCGTTCGCTTGAATTAAAATCCAATTTTAATTTCGTATTGAAATCCAATTTCAATTAATATATCTGATATATTATTTAGCCCGAATAAATAAATTAAATAGTAAAATCCAATTTAACTATTAAATTTATTTTACCGATTAATTCCCAATTAATCACGTTCTCTCTTCTAGTCGAATTAATCCCATATTAATTCTTGACGTAATTAATCCTAGATTAATTTTCTCTCTCATAATTAATCCCAGATTAATTCTTTTCGAGTCAAATGTCATCGATGAATCTTTGGGAAGCGACCCAAGAGATTCCTAGATATGTTGGCAGTAAATACGGTCATCGGACTATCCGAACATGTGCGTACCCGGTACCACGTTCTTACCGATTTACAAGACATGGTTGGCTTCTATCAAAGCACCATGCCTACCCAATTCTCCAGAAATATTTTCAACATGGAATATATATAATATGTATCAGGCGTAGTATACTATGTATTGCGAAATATGATCCAGTATCTGATGTCACATGCTAGGCCTAGGGTTGTGTATGACACAGAAATCGGCGACGCTGTTCCAGGCTCGCGGCCCAGTCGGGAGTACGGAGTAGCCCACGGGGGACTAAACCGGAGAATAAAGGAGTCGCCACCCAGTGTGAACTGGGAAATGATTTAAGGCCGCACTCACCCCTCGCAAGGGAAGACCTCAAATCGTTGGGTTCGGAATGGTCCATTACTTATGTCATTTGTAATGAATGGATTTGTGCAATTTTAACCCAGTCTACTCAACATATATTTGCAAAAGTAATCTAAATTCCTATAAGGCCTAAATCTAAGTTTGCATGCTTTAAAAGTAAGTCTTCATAACGGTAAACATACGATATCGCACAATAAACATGTTGAATAAATAACGATCTAAACATAACTTAAATCAAAATCCTATTGCGAAAGAAAATAACAAAGTCATGCATAAAGAAATAACATACTATACTAAAATAAATAGCCTTCTAACGACCTAATCATGCTTGTGAATCTCTCAAGTGGTACGTGGCATTGTATCCCGAGTGCAAATCGCAATACCGTCCATTCGAATTTGGCAATGGAATTTATGTCCGGGTTTCCATCCGATATACCGCAAGAGAGAACACATATTCCGTTCATCCGGAAATCACATCATACACTAATCCACAATACTCATGCGAAATAAAGTAATAAAATAACTAAAAATAAAGGATAATAAATAAAAGGGGTGCCCTCAGGTCTAACCTCTTTTATCGTCTCTCGAAAGTGCGGTATTCTGTTGTCGGAAGGGTTGATGCTTCGCAACTCCTCCGGTCTATTGGTTCGGCGTTTTCCTTTGCTATTTTGCTGTTTGGGTCGCTGTTTTCACTCCATTTCGCTGCGGCTTCTGGTCATGGTTTAAGCTTACTATTTTGTGGTAATACGAGGATGTTTTGGCTTGCAGTTTGCGGGTTTTACGGGGTAGTTTTTGGTGCGGTTTTGCAGTAAAAATTGGGCAGAATTTTGATAAAAATGTGCAGTTTAGGGACAGTATTTTCGATGATATTGAAGACAGTTTGGGTCAGTATTTTTGGTAGTTTGCTGGACTAATTCGGGGAGTGTTTCAAGATAATGTAGGGGGCTATTTGAGGCAGTGTTTTTCGGCAGTTTATTGGACTAATTTGGGACAGTGTTGGGCGTGATGTGCAAGGGTTGTTTGGGTACAGTTTGGGCGTGATGTGCAAGGAAAGTTTGGGCATGTTGAAGGCTTGGTTGAGGGCTGTTATTAGGCGTGAAGTTGCTGGTCAAAGGAGTTCATGCGTGAGTGAGAGCTGATCGATGTAGGATATTGGGAGTGTGGGATGCTTGGCGTGATAGTTGTTTGTTGCGTGGCTTTGTGCGTGAGGGAGGAGTCTTGGTGCGTGAAGGGCTATGTGGTTTGCGTGAGGGCTGTGTGGCTTGCGTGAGGGCTAGGTCTTTTGTTGTTTTAGGCGTGAAGTAATCTAGGATTTGAGGGGTGTTTCTTGATCGATGTGGGAATAAAGAGGAGGGGCATGTGAGGTGTTTGTACGTGGGAGTTGAAGGCAATTAAGGGTGAACAAGGGGTTGCTTTTGGGGGGTTGCAGTGAGCGTGAATGGGGCTGGTTCTTCAGGGGTGTTTGGCGTGAGCAATGGCTGTTTACTTGTTGCTGTATTGGCGTGAACAAGGGAGGCAGAATGGAGGGCAGGGGCGTGAGTGCTCAGAGAGGAAAAGAGAGTTTCTGTGTTTTATATGTGCTATGAAAGTGCGAGCGGTTTCTGTTGGATAATATGACCCATAGCGTCACTATTTGTACAGATCATAGTGTTGTTGTACGAATTAACTATGTGACAAGGAAATTGCACTCTCATCATTTGTGATTAGATCACCATAGATGTATAAATGAAGAGAGGTCCATATGATTAGTTCATGGATTGAGATGATATGAGAGAGTATCAGTCCATGAAGGATTAATCATTAAATATCCCTAGTCGTAGTATTATCGAGACTGGACATCGATAATGCAGAATAGGCTGGTATCGCACTTGTGTGCGTTGTGAGGGCACAACGGCGTAGTTCTCATATACTTAAGTATTGGATACTTATGCAAGTGCGATAGGAGGTTGTGTTTCACCGATGGTACGGGAAATAGCTTCGCTCTGGATAGACCCCTCGGAATCCCATTGGTATTATGACTATCTGTCTATGGGAATCCGACATCAGGGTAGGTGTATTTGGTCTTAACATGAGACTTGCACCGCTAATGCTTACGACAATCAATATAATTTAGTTGAGGTCGTCTAGGACTCTAACCGGTTCTGTGTACGCCGAAGCTGAGTATATTGAGAATCGTAGAGTATTGGGTGTGATGTCATGACAGAAGTATCACTTCAGTCATAGTGGAGATGATGTCACGCAGGATACGGTATTAGTACTCTGAGGTGCTGCAGCCATCGGGATATTATGACAAGGTCATGTATATCCGATTATAGAGACTAGTTACCAGACATCCGACATGTTTCGTACGGGGCAGACACTTATCCAGCCCCAGGCCTAGCACGTGACTATCCGATACTGGGCCGATATGCACGATACTTGGTATACTACGCTGATATAGATCCTTATATATTCCTGTAAGAATATTTCCGGAGAATTGGGTAGGCATGGCGTTTTGCTAGAAGCTAACCTTGTCTTGTAAATCGGTAGGACGTGGTACATGGTACGTACGTGTTCGGATACTCCGGCGACCGTATTTACTGCCAACATATCCGGGGATCTCATGGGTCGCTTCCCAAAGATTCACCGATGACGTATAACTCGCACTCTAAATTAATCTGGATTAATTAGAAGAGAGAGAAAATTAATCTGGGATTAATTGCAGAGATATTTATCTGGGATAAAATATCAATTAAAGAGAGATAACGATTAATTTGGAATTAATCGAGAAATTAATATATTTGATATATTAAACGAAATTAGATTTCGACGCAGAATTAAAATTAGATTTTAATTCGGCGCGAGCGAATTAATTTAGAATTAATTCGTTAGCGACGTGAATAGTGAATTCGCTAGGCGTAATCATTTAATTACGACGCGACGGAAAATTCGTTATTTAGAATTAGCGAACCCCGAGCCCGAGATTATTTCGAGCGCATTCGTATTTCGAATTCAAGTGCGGTAAATCAAATCAAGCGTCAAATCGCTAGTCGCATCTAGCGTCACATCAAGCGTCAAATCATGTCACTTTGAGTGATGTGACAATTTGATTGAGTGATATGACATGATGTGAGTTAGTGGAGTGGTTGGAATGTTGGTATATGAATTGATGATTTTGAAATCAATTATTTTTTTACACCATTGAATTTTGTAAAATTATTTGGTAAATCATTTATATATTTTTGGAAAATATATAAAGGAAACATATACCATTTTTTCAAACAATTCAACACATCTCTCTTTCTCTCTTTCTCTCCTAAACTCACGCCCAAGGGGCTGTTAAAAGCTTACTGGTTTTGACAAAACAGTGAGCTGTGTGGGAAGCTTGGAGTGTGATTTGTGGCAAATCACAAGTGCTAGCACACTTACGAGACATGCGAAGGTGATAGGGAAGCTCACCCATGAGCCGGGAACCATTCGACGAAGCTTGGAGCTTGACGAAGGACCAAAAACGAAGTCAAAACAGTGAGCAAAAATCTGCACTGCAGTTTCGCCAAAACCAGTGAGCGTTTTTGGAGTTTTGTTGCTTCCGCGTCGCACAACCGATCAATGTAAGTATTCCGCAACTTCTTTGATATGTATTTCACACTTTATCATGCTTGTTTGATGATCTTGGGACCTAGAATAAACCAACAATGGCGTCAAGAGCCTAGGTTCAAGCATGAAATTTTTAGGGCTAAAATTTGGGTAAACTTGTTTTGAGCATGATTTGAATGAATTGAACGTTTGAGTATGCTTATAACATGTTTAATTAAGATTGATTGGATCAATTTAATGAAATAATGATTGGATCAATTTTCCCAATTGATGGAGCTTGCCGAATGGTATAAGGCATTTGGAGATTTGGAATTTTTTGATTTGATTCATTGATGAGTTAGAATCATGTAGGATGATGTTAATTTGAAATTAATTGGATTGAATTTTGAATTGAACAAAATCCCTAATTTGCTTATGTTGGTCGAATTCAATAACTGCCCTTTAATGTCTTGGATTTTTGATTTTGATCATTGGAATGTATTGGAAATCATTCGGGAAGTTAATTAGATGTCGATTGTGGAATTAATTGGATTAAATTCAAATCGGACAAAAATTACTCCCTTGGCCGAGACTTTAAGCATGTTTAATGGGTTTGATTTTTTTTTCATTTATGTGTTGGACATGTGATGATGATAATGAACATGATTAATTAAGCTAATTTATGTTTTGGAAATATTGATTGGGTGATTAATCATGTAATGCACTTTAGGTAATTAAATGCGGAATTGGATTCATGTAATTTAGTTATTTAGGCCTTAAATTGGATTTGGGCTTATTATGTTGTAAATGGGCTTATTGGGCTTTGTTGTACAAAGTTGGATTTGGACAATTGGATTGGATCCAATTGGGCCCAAAGCCACTTCCGTTAAGCCCAATACAACTTATAAACCTTTAAAGTTTAATTGGGCCTAATGGGCTAAATTGATTTCTGGGCTTATGGGTTACTCCTTGATTGGGCTTTGGTTGCCGAAGCCCACGCCTTAACGAAATTAATTAAAGCCCATTAGACTTGAATTGAATTGACGTTGGACGTTAATCGGGCTTGAGACCCGACACGATAAATTTGGAATTTAAGTCGTTAAAGGTTTATTAAATAAAGTGTAATATTTAATTTGGAATTGAATAGTGAATTAGTATTAAATACATGTTAAATTGGATTTAATGATGTAGTTTTAATTTAATTCAAGAATTTCGTACTTTGAGTACTTATTCGCAAAAACGAGTTTGACTCGACCAAAATCAAATCGTTGTTTGAACATTGGATGATCACATAATTATCAGATTAATTAATTTGATTAGATTGATTGATAGCATGCTTATGTGTGAATACGTGGTTGTGATGAATGAATAATGTATTCGGATGGATATTAGTCGGGTGGGGCAATTTTGGAAATTGTTGTAATAAATTCGATTTATTAAATTGGACCTGCGTGTCCAGCCTTATCACCTCTATTCTCTTTGTATTATCTTCTCACCTATTCCCTCAATGTAAATGAGGTTTCTTTAGAAGTGTAGTGTAAGGGGTAGAAGTAATACAAGTGCTAGCTTGAGTGAGAAAGGGAGAGATTTGATCTAGGATCAATGTGTTAAGTATCCATCCGCATATCATTATTATTTTATTCATACTCGCTTTATTATGTATTTAGAATGCATGTTTAAGGGTGTATGATGATGAGACCCTAACAAAGATAATGAAATTGGTACCAATTTGCACGCGAAAAGCCCTCATCAAATATCATGCGTCTTTCCTTCCATTGAGTGATTCTTACTCAAGATCCTAGATTGGCATGGGTTGTTGGCCAAAGTCAAGCCCTTGTCCGTCGAAGATGTGTTTGAATCACGAGGCTTTGTTCCATATTGGTGTCTTGTCCAAGTTGTGGTTTGTTGGCCAAAGTCAAGACCACTTCTTTCCATCGACATTGATTACGAAGCTTCCATGGTCAATGGGTCCACGCTTGACTGGGATCACTAGGTTTGTTGTGCCAAAGCCAAGGCCTAGTTGATTCAGAGGAAAAAAGGTTAGGGTATATATTGGATATATAGCATATATATATATGTATGTTTAGGACTTGGATGTCCACCTACTGGATCTAGGAGTTGGATTAGATCCAATTGATCTTAGAGATCTACCTAGTTAATTATCATACAATTTGTTGGCCAAAGTCAAGATTGTGTGATATTTAACGGGATCCTAGCCCACTAGGAACACGGTTTCCCGAGTACTCGACAGAGGTTAGAGGCTCGACGAAAAATAGTGGGAGGAAGCAAGAATTGAATTTTGCAATATTCGTTCAATTTACTCGCCATACGCGCTCAATCAAATATCACTCGTCATATAAATTAAATGTTAGTTGGACTAATATTTAAATTGTTGTTTTAATAAACAGTTGGACTGTATTATAGTTGATTATATATAATTGGATTATATTAATCAATATATTGAATTAATTAATTTCAGTTTACAGTTGATTTTATAATTGGATTATAGTAATCAATGTAATTGAGGTTAATTAATTTGGATTATATTTGATTATATAGTTGGACTATTATAATCATTATAATATATATAGTACCACTAATCGTTGATTGATTAAATAGTTGGACTATTGTAATCAAGATAAAATTGAAAAGTTGGATATTTAAAATATAATCTGGGATTAAAATTTTTTAAATGATTTAATTTTCAAATTGGGAATAAATAATAGGTTACTTTATTTGATAAAATAACTTATTATACCTTAAGCCCAAAATTAAGCAATATAAGTAGAGCATAAAATCTTTGGAAGATTTATGTGATGATGACTTTAGTGCTTAATTTAATATACTTGTCATAAATCTAATTTTAGATTTAAGAAGTATTAAAATTGCAATTTATAATTCTTGGAGAATTAATTGACTATTCTAGAGAGAGATAAAGTCAAATTTGCAATTGGGCATGTAGCACGAGGTGCACATTGTTTCGGTATTCTAAAAACCCAAGGCTTGGCCTAAGGTTCCTGAAATATTGAAAAGGATAATTGACATATCCCAAAGTGACTACCATTTGGATATGGCAGACACGAAGGAATTAAAGAAAGGGCAAGGCTCTTACTTTAAAAATGATTGTCAAAGTTATGTTCACTACTAGTATTGAAATTAGATTTTAAATACTTAGTGTGGTACATAAAATATATGTATTGATGTTCAGAATCTGCTTTGAGTAGGATACTGACTTCAAGCTGAGATTGCTCTGCGAATCGGAAACGGGACGGAAGTCGCTGTTTCGACCGTAGATACCTAAGTTTAGGAACTACCCTTCGGTGTGTACTTAAATTAGGAACTGTTATAATGTAACTAGCTTGACTAGAGACATTATCTCTATATCAGTGTTTAATCCATTGTGGATAAACCTTTATATTCTAGAACACTAAGTGTTTCATTATATAAAGATGATACTGAGATAAACACATTAGATCTGAATAACAGAATTTATATTTTGAATATAATTAAAATCTCAAACATATAAAATGACAAATAAATAGCTCAAATTATTTGATCAATAGAGACTTATTTGTGGCATTGTTGTCTGGGACACAATTAAACAAGACTCGTATATCAGCACTTTTGAATAGTGGGTACTAGGACTGATTTGACTATTCAAATAAAGTCTACGAATCTAGTTTGTTAGGTAAAGTACCTAAAACACTGTTTACTTTGTAATAGTGTAAGTGCCACCGATCTGTTAGCCCTATTCATGGTGTGAGTTTAGGGGCCAATCTCTAGCTAGGTTGTGTGTGAACATGAAAGAGTATAGTTCTACGTATTCTTCAGATGAGGACTCCTCCGAGACACGTCAGTTATACGGTGTGTCCAAACGAAAACCGAATTTTGTTGGACATGATAAGGTTTATCACGAGTCGCTCTGAGCTATCATTTCCTTCAACTGATATGTATTAACAGTGCAAAACTTATTTAGAATAAGGTTCCATATAAATCTGTTTGACAGATATCATATTGGATATGAACAGGAAAGAAACAGGTTTCTCATTCCTAATAATTTGGGTATGCCGGGCATAACGTTTGGATGATACCAAACTAAGGACCCAAATTGGATAAGTGCCAAATATAGGTTATCCTAAGGGAAACCATAAGTATAGTACTTATAAATCTCGCATGAGAACAATATGATTGTTGCTCACCATGCGGTTTTCCAAAGAGGAATACCGATATGCAGTGGTCAGTGGGAGGATAGTGATACTCGATGAAAATCGGAGTAATACTATTCAAGGCACGAAGTCATAATGGAACACAAATAGTTCATCAAGGATGAAACTAAACCATTAATCTTCAAATACACAAGAATCGCGTAGATCGGAGAGAATCAGAAACAACCTGGGGTATGGGTTTCTGAAGTAACCCCTTAAAGATGTAAATCTTATGGAGGTATACCAACCGACTACGTATGAGGAAGTGATACAAGGTATCAACTCCCTTTTTGGCAAAGTGCCATAAGTCCGAAATGGATTCCATGTAACAACTATGTTTGGATACTAGTTGTTGTACCGCAAGGCATTGTGCCTATTGGTACTGTAAACGTCTTCAAGGAAGACATACATGGATGGCAACATACCAACGTACAAAGCTAGGCTTGTGACGGAAAGGTATCGTTATCAACGTTATGTTAATAACGGTTCAACCTTTTACCTGTTGCCATGGTAAATCCATTTTGATGATGCTTATTGATACTGCATATTTCATTTATGAAATGTGTCAGTTAAAGATCAAAATCGCCTCCTGAAAAGGAAACCTTTTGGAGGATGCTTACAACATCCTGACGATTTTGTATAACCGACAAACAAGGTTTGCGGGTTATTCGATCCATGTTTGGATTGAAGCAAGCATAAGGTTCTTGGAACTGACGTTTTGAAATAATCATAATGGTTTATGATTTGACTCAAAACGAAATAATTCTTGTGTATATAAGGAGGTTAGTGGGAGCGCACTGACAGTGAAATCCCATAAAGCAATTGGTGGAAGCTTGGCTTTCATAGATATTCTCCGTAGAATTCTGGGGAGTAACAACCTTTATTCAAGGAATAAAGATCTACTGGGATAGATTTGGAGTTGTTAACACTCTCTGGGAAATGTACATTTAAAATGTACTTGATATGGTGTCTCATACGCTTTGAGCATATGGAGTCACAATCAGGACAATCCAAGTGATAGTCACTGGATTGAAGTTAAGGACATCTATTAGTATCTTAGAGAACTAAAGATGTTGTCTAAAACTATGGAGAAGGAGAACTTGAAGTGACTGGGCTGCAAGTTTTCCAAATAGTTTAATACTACGGTACTATAAAGTTTGAAAAACGGGACAGTGAGCTGGAAATCTTCCGAGCAAGATACTGTTGCCGAATAAACAACAAATGCGGATTATTGCTGCGGCTGAGGCAGCAATAGAAGCCATTTGGGTCGATAATAAATCTAATTAGATTAGATATAGTTTTTAGCACCTGAGCTAGCGTCAGCACAAGGCTAAGGAAGAATTAAAGGTCTCATCGCCGATCCAGATATATACTTCTATATTCATCTGATTATTCGTTCGGATCATACATCGTGGCGAGTGTGATGATCGTATAAATCGCGTCAGACGATAATCATAGAAATCCGCTGACGAAAACCTTTCCTCAGCAATTTGAGCCAACCGTACATAGTTCGGGTGTAAGACACTCGAGAGTGACTGGCTATGTGCCAAGTGGAGATTGTTGGATAATATGACCCATAGCGTCACTATATTGTACAGATCATAGTGTTGTTGTACGAATTAACTATGTGACAAGGAAATTGCACTCTCATCATTTGTGATTAGATCACCATAGATGTATAAATGAAGAGAGGTCCATATGATTAGTTCCTGGATTGAGATGATATGAGACAGTATCAGTCCACGAAGGATTAATCATCAAATATCCCGTAGTCGTAGTATTATCGAGACTGGACATCGATAATGCGGAATAGGCTGGTATCGCACTTGTGCGCGTTGTGAGGCACAACGGCGTAGTTCTCATATACTTAAGTATTGGATACTTATGCAAGTGCGATAGGAGGTTGTGTTTCACCGATGGTACGGGAAAAAGCTTCGCTCTGGATAGACCCCTCGGAATCCCATTGGAATTATGACTATGTGTCTATGGGGAATCCGACATCAGGGTAGGTGTATTTGGTCTTAACCTGAGACTTGACCGCTAATGCTTACGACAATCAATATACTTTAGTTGAGTCGTCTAGGACTCTAACCGGTTCAGTGTACGCCGAAGCTGAGTATATTGGAATCGTAGAGTAGTATTGGGTATGATGTCAAGACGGAAGTATCACTCCAGTCATAGTGGAGATGATGTCACGCAGGATACGGTATTAGTACTCTGAGGTGCTGCAGCCATCGGGATATTATGACAAGGTCATGTATATCCGATTATAGAGACTAGTTACCAGACATCCGACTGTGCTTCGTACGGGGCAGACACTTATCCAGCCCCAGGCCTAGCACGTGACTATCCGATACTGGGCCGATATGCACGATACTTGGTATACTACGCCTGATATAGATCCTTATATATTCCTGTAAGAATATTTCTGGAGAATTGGGTAGGCATGGCGTTTTACTAGAAGCTAACCTTGTCTTGTAAATCGGTAGGACGTGGTACTTGGTACGTACGTGTTCGGATACTCCGGCACCGTATTACTGCCAACATATCCGGGGATCTCATGGGTCGCTTCCCAAAGATTCACCGATTATCCGATGACATATCGGATAATCTGGGATTAATTAGAAGAGAGAGAAATATTAATCTGGGATTAATTGCAGAGATATTTATCTGGGATAAAATATCAATTAAAGAGAGATAACGATTAATTGGAATTAATCGAGAAATTAATATATTTGATATATTAAACGAATTAGATTTCGACGCAGAATTAAAATTAGATTTTAATTGGGCGAGCGAATTAATTTAGAATTAATTCGTTAGCGACGTGAATAGTGACTTCGCTAGGCGTAATCATTTAATTACGACGCGACGGAAAATTCGTTAATTTAGAATTAGCGAACCCGAGCCCGAGATTATTTGCGAGCGCATCGTATTTCGAATTCAAGTGCGGCAAATCAAATCAAGCGTCAAATCGCTAGTCGCATCTAGCGTCACATCAAGCGTCAAATCATGTCACTTTGAGTGATGTGACAATTTGATTGAGTGATATGACATGATGTGAGTTAGTGGAGTGGTTTGAATGTTTGGTATATGAATTGATTTTTGAAATCAATTATTTTTTTACAACCATTTGACTTTGTTTTGTAAAATTATTTGGTAAATCATTTATATATTTTTGGAAAATATATAAAGGAACATATACCATTTTTTCAAACAATTCAACACATCTCTCTTTTCTCTCTTTCTCTCCTAAACTCACGCCCAAGGGGCTGTTAAAAGCTTACTGGTTTTGACAAAACAGTGAGCTGTGTGGGAAGCTTGGAGTGTGATTTTGTGGCAAAATCACAAGTGCTAGCACACTTACGAGACATGCGAAGGTGATAGGGAAGCTCACCCATGAGCCGGGAACCATTCGACGAAGCTTGGAGCTTGACGAAGGACCAAAAACGAAGTCAAAACAGTGAGCAAAAATCTGCACTGCAGTTCGCCAAAACCAGTGAGCGTTTTTGGAGTTTTGTTGCTTCCGCGTCGTACAACCGATCAATGTAAGTATTCCGCAACTTCTTTGATATGTATTTCACACTTTATCATGCTTGTTTGATGATCTTGGGACCTAGAATAAACCAACAGTTTCAAAGGGTATAATGGTTCTTTATATAGGCAAATTAAGGTACATTTATCGGGTAGGCTAACATTAATGAGGGTTATTAATTGGGTGGCTTACTTTATTGTAAAAAATGGAAAGGGGATGGCTTTGTCAATGGGCGTGGGGTGCTAGGTTTAATGGTGTGGGGTTTGCTTGATTAAATGGTTATTGGAGGCTATTAAATGGATTGGAAAACTTTGTTGAAAATGGGGGGTAAGGTAATTTGGAGGTCAAGGATGTGGGGCATGCTTGGTGGAAGGTTAATTTGGTTGTTTGAATAGTTAGTGGAGGGGTAAATGAGTGGAGTTTTGTTGCATGGCTTTGCATGGGAGATGGTTCACGTGAAAGGGGGAAAAAGAGGCGTGAAGGTTGTGTGGGGAGTGAATGGCATGAAGGCTTGTTGCATGGGCATGAATGTGAGGTGTGGTGAGGGGCAATGGATTCGTGAAGGAGCGTTTAATTTATGTGTTGGCCGCCGAGAGTGAGCAAGGAAGAATAGGTTTTGGGCCAAGGGTGATTTTGAAACGGAGGTCCAACGAGCAATCCCAAAACTAAACGAGCGAATAAAGTCCAACAAAACGTCAATTCTTGACTTTTCCCTTCCGATATCTGTTTCCCGCGACTTCCGCGACGTAAGAGGTAGTGCAAAAATACAGTGCCTACAGTCGCCCCCACTTTGATGGGATTTGTACAGTGTGTGACAATGACAATCCTATCAAAGTTTGTGTAATGCATTTTTACTTACCTGGCTCGCCAGCTGCCACCTGACTTGCCTGTCGATTCGAACTGTGTTGGTTTGGTTGTGTCGTACCTGGCATGCTAAACCCCATACCCGAGGAGTCGCGGTTGCGTCTCCATACCTAGAGTGTCGCAGTGATATCTCCATACCCTGAGTGTCGTACCTGGCAAGCTAAACCCCATACCCGAGGTGTCGTGGTTGCGTCTCCATACCTAGAGTATCGCAATGATATCTCCATACCCGGAGTGTCGTACCTGGCATGGTAAACCTGTTGGGTTTCTATGGTCTAACCGGGATCGTTTTAAGCAATGAAACACAAGTGCGAATACATCAAAGAAGTTGCGGAATACTTACATTAAGCGATTGAGCGTGCGACGAAGAACAAAGCTTTTTAAGCCCTTTGATGCTCACGGTTTTGACAGGTTTTGAGCTCCAAAAATTCGGCTATATTGGTCCTCCAAGCTCCAAGCTTTTGTGTTGTGATTCCAAGATCACAAGTGTGGTTCCCTATCACATTCGCAAGACCCCGAATGTGTGCTAGCACTTGGTAATTTTTGCCACAAAAATCACCCTTGCACTCCTCTTCATTCTCAGCAGTTTGGCAGAAAACAGAAGAGGAAATCAGCCCCTTGGGCGTGAGAGAAGAAGAGAAGAGTGAGAGAGAGAGATGTGTTGGTTGTTACAAAAATGTAAATGATTTTCCAAAAAACTAATACCAATATTTTTCTACCAAAAAGTCAAAGCATTAAAGCTTTGCCAACTACCACCATCAATCACAATGACAAGTTGTCATATCACTCAAAGTGACTAGACATCACATCAATTGATTGACTAGTGATTTGACGTTTGATGTGACTTATGGGCCGCACTTTAATTCACAATGCGAGTGCACCCGCAAACACTCTCGGGCTCGGGTTCGCTAATTCCAAATTAACAAATTTTCCGTTGCGACGTAATTAAATAACTATGCCTAGCGAAAATCACTATTCACATCGCTAATGAATTAATTCCAAATTAATCATTTTCTCTCTTTAATGAATAACTTATCCCAGATAAAATATCTCCGTAATTAATCCCAGATTAATTTTCTCTCTCATTTAATTAATCCCAGATTAATAAAGTGCGAGTCATACATCATCGGTGAATCTTCGGGAAGCGACCCATGAGATCATCGGATATGTTGGCAGAAAATCTGGTCGTCGAACTATCCGAACACGTAAGTACCTAGTACTACGTTTTTACCGATTTACAAGACAAGATTGGCTTCTATCAAAGCGCCATGCCTACCAAATTCTCAAGAAATATTCTTACAGGAATATGTGATCTATATCAGGCGTAGTATACGTAGTATTGCGTATTTCGACCCAGTATCGGATGTCACGTGCAAGGCATGTGGCTGGAATTGTGTCTGCCCCGTACGAAGCACATATCAGATCTCTGGTAACTAGTCTCTATAATCGGATAATCATGACCTAGTCTTATTATCCCGATGACTGCAGTACATAAGAGAACCAGTTTCGTATCCTGCGTGATCATCATCTCCACTATGACGGGAGTATTACTTCCATCTTGACATCACACCCAATACACTACGATTCTCAATATACCCAGAAGAGGCGTACACAGAACCTATTAAAGCCCTGGACGACCAAAACCAAAGACATTGATTGTCGCAAGTATTAGCGGTGCAAGTCTAAGGTTAAGACCAAATACATCTCCCTGATTTAGACTTCCATAGACACATAGTCATACTACCAATGGAATTCTGAGGGGTCTATCCGAGCGAAGTTGTTTTCCGTACCATCGGTAAAACACAACCTCCTACTACACTTGCATGAGTATCATATACCCAAATATATGGGAATTATGCCGTTATGCCCTCACAACACGCACCAGTGTAATACAAGTCTTTCCCGCATTATCGATGTCCAATCTCGATAATACTCTGACTATGGATATTTAATGATTAAACCTTCGTGGATTGATACTGTCTCATATCATCTTAATCCAGGAACTAATCATATGGACCTTTCATCATTTATCTATCTTGGTGATCTAATCACAAATGATAAAAGAGCAATTTCCTTTGTTACATAGTTAATTTGTACAACAACACCATGATCTGTACAAATATTGACGCTATGGGTCATAACTGTCCAACAAAACCCCATACCCGAGGCGTCGTTGAAATATCTCCATACTAGTAGTGCCGTACCTGGCAAAACTGAAGCTGTATCTCCATACCCGGAGTGCCATACCCGGCAAAACTGATGTTGTGATGCGATGGTTCATCCCCAAACTGAGCTGTATGAGAGGTGGTCCATTTTCGAACCGAGTTGATAAAGTGGGCCTCAACCTTGGGATTAATTCCCAAAACTGCTGGTGAAGTAGGCCTCGACCCTAGGATTCATTCCCGTAACTGTTAGTGAAGTGGGCCTCGACCTTGGGCCTCATTCCCGGATTTATTCCGATGTGGGCCTCGACCCTGGGATTCATTCCTTGATTCATTCCAAAACTGAGATTCATTCCCGGATTCATTCCAAAACTGAGATTCATTCCCGAATTCATTCCAAAACTGAGATTCATTCCAAAACTGAGATTCATTCTCGGATTCATTCCAAAACTGAGATTCATTCCCGGATTCATTCCAAAATTGAGATTCATTCCCGGATTCTTTCCAAAACTGAGATTCATTCCCGGATTCATTCCAAAACTGAGATTCATTCTCGGATTCATTCCAAAATTGAGATTCATTCCCGGATTCATTCCAAAACTGAGATTCATTCTCGGATTCATTCCAAAACTGAGATTCATTCTCCGATTCATTCCAAAACTGAGATTCATTCCCGAATTCATTCCAAAATTCTGACGGTGCGGGCCTCGACCTTGGGATTCATTCCTGGATTCATTCCAAAAATATGACGGTGTGGGCCTCAACCTTGGGATTCATTCCTGGATTCATTCCAAAATTCTGAAGGTGCGAGCCTCGACCATGGGATTCATTCCTGTATTCATTCCAAAACTCTGATGATGTGGGCCTCGACATTGGGATTCATTCCAACGCTCTATTGACGTGGGCCTCGAACTTGGGATTCATTCCTGGATTCATTCCAACACTCTGCTGACGTGGGCCTCGACCCTGGGATTCATTCCAACACTCTGCTGACGTGGGCCTCGACCCTGGGATTCATTCCTAGATTCATTCCAAAACTCTAACGATGTGGGCCTCGACCCTAGGATTCATTCCCGTAACTATTAGTGAAGTGGGCCTCAACCCTGAGACTCATTCCCGGATTTATTCCGATGTGGGCCTCGACCCTGGGATTCATTCCAAAATTGAGAGTTATTACCGGATTCATTCCAAAACTGAGATTCATTCTCGGATTCATTCCAAAACTGAGATTCATTCCCGGATTCATTCCAAAACTAAGATTCATTCTCGGATTCATTCCAAAATTGAGATTCATTCTCGGATTCATTCTAAGACTGAGATTCATTCCCGGATTCATTCCAAAACTGAGATTTATTCCCGGATTCATTCCAAAACTGAGATTCATTCCCGGATTCATTCCAAAACTGAGATTCATTCTCAGATTCATTCCAAAACTGAGATTCATTCTCGGATTCATTCCAAAACTGAGATTCATTCCCGGATTCATTCCAAAACTGAAATTCATTCTCTGATTCATTCCAAAACTGAGATTCATTCCCGGATTCATTCCAAAACTGAGATTCATTCCCGGATTCATTCCAAAACTTAGATTCATTCTCGGATTCATTCCAAAACTGAGATTCATTCCCGGATTCATTCGAAAACTTAGATTTATTCTCGGATTCATTCCAAAACTGAGATTCATTCCCGGATTCATTCCAAAACTTAGATTCATACCCGGATTCATTCCAAAATAGAGATTCATTCTCGGATTCATTCCAAAACCGAGATTCATTATCGAATTCATTCCAAAATTCTGACGGTACGAGCCTCGACCCTGGGATTCATTCCTGGATTCATTCCAAAACTCTGACGGTGTGGGCCTCGACCTTGGGATTCATTCTTGGATTCATTCCAAAATTTTGAAGGTGCGGGCCTCGATCATGGGATTCATTCCTGGATTCATTCCAAAACTCTGATGATGCGGGCCTCGATCATGGGATTCATTCCTGGATTCATTCCAAAACTCTGATGATGCGGGCCTCGATCATGGGATTCATTCCTGGATTCATTCCAAAACTCTGATGATGTGGGCCTCGACCTTGAGATTCATTCCAAAACTCTGTTGATGTGGGCCTCGACCCTGGGATTTATTCCAGGATTCATTCCAACACTCTACTGACGTGGGCCTCGACCCTGGGATTCATTCCTAGATTTATTCCAACACTCTGCTGACGTGGGCCTCGACCATGGGATTCATTCCTAGATTCATTCCAAAACTCTGACGGTGTGGGCCTCGACCCTGGGATTCATTCCCGAAACTGATATTGATGCTGATGTGGGCCTCGCCCCCAGAGTGCCATACCCGGAAAAACTGATACTGATGTGATGGTTCATTCCAACATATTGTACTGCGTCTCTCGAGATAATCCTGATAGCTAAACATATTTTCGTCCTCAATGAATGCTTCGCGTCGAAACCAGAGAACCTTCAAATTACTTAATACACTCAGATTAGTTCTTCTGAATGATTAATCTGAACTAGACTCCCAGTGTGTGTGTGCCAAGGTTCTTTCGCAGCTTCATCCTTAAGTAAGCCAACTCGATGATTTTGTCTCGGAGAATCAAATCAGTGGGTCTAACCAACCTGGATTTTTTGATCACATTCTGTGATTTCTGATGGAGTTTCTAGAGGTCCCAAGATCAAAACTCAAGCATGAATCATAAGCGAATACAACGATTTAAGTGCGGAATACTTACATCGAGCGGTTGAGAGACGATTTGGAAACAAAAATGAACTGAAATTTTGCTCACTGCCCACTGCTCATGTGCGCCCACTGCAGCAGTTTGTGCTTCTGTTTTGCTCCGTTTTGATCAAGAAAAACGAGCTCCAAGCTTCATCACAACGTTCATTGCTCATGGGTATACTTCCCTTATCACCTTGGCATGATCCCGGAGTGTGCTAGCACTCTTGTTTTGCCACAAAACGCACTGCTTCCCTCCATTTTGTTCACGGCAGTCCAAGAAAACCAGAACAGAAAATGGCGTGAGAGAGAAGAGAGAGAAGAAGAGGAGAGAGTTTCTTTTCAATTTCCTTGTTCTCTTTTGTTTCAAAAACGTGTATGAGTAAATGAAAAGCAAAAATGAATGATATCAAATACCAAAATGAATTTTTAAATAAAAACCCTTCAAAAACCGTGAAAGGTTTTTCCCTCCAAAAGAAAATTCATCATTTGCCATCATCATTATCTCACATTGAGAATAGAGACAATGTATCATCCCTTAAAGGTGACTAGATACATCCATCATCTATTCGTATCATGTAATGAGATATCGCGATGTGATTTGCGGATTCCACCCGTTTCAAAATACGAATGTGTCCGCAAACACTTTCGGGCTCGGTTTCGCTAATTCCGAATTAACGAATTTCCGTCGCGACGAGAACTAAATAATTACGCCTAGCGAAATCACTATTCACGTCGCTAACGAATTAATTCTAAATTAATTCGCTCGCCCGAATTAAAATCTAATTTTAATTCCGCGTCGAAATCTAATTTCGTTTAATATATCGAATATATTATTTTATCGATTAATTCCAAATCAATCGATCTCTCTCTCTCTCCTATTGATATTTTATCCAGATAAAGTGTCTCCGCAATTAATCCAAGATTAATTCTCTCTCTCATCATATTAATCCCAGATTAATATAAGTGCGAGTCATACGTCATCGGTGAATCTTTGGGAAGCGACCCATGAGATCCCCGGATATGTTGGCAGTAAATACGGTCGTCGGAGTATCCGAATCACGTACGTACCAAGTACTACGTTCTACCGATTTACGAGACAAGGTTGGCTCTAGCAAAGCACCAAGTCTACCTAATTCTCCGGACATATTCTTATAAGAATATTTAGATCTGTATCAAGCGTAGTATACAATTGTATTGTGCATATCGGCCCAGTATCGGATAGTCACGTGCTAGGCCTGGGGCTGGATAAGTGTCTGCCCCGTACGAAGCACATGTCGGATGTCTGGTAACTAGTCTCTATAATCGGATATACATGACCTTGTCATAATATCCCGATGGCCGCGCAGCACTTAGAGCACTAATACCGTATCCTGCGTGACATCATCTCCAATATGACTGAAGTGATACTTCCGTCTTGACATCACACCCAATACTCTACGACTCTCTGATAAACCCAGAAGTGGTGTACTCAGAACCCGTTTAAAGTCCCCTACCACCAAGACCAAAGTCTATCGATTATCGTAAGTATTAGCGATGTAAGTCTCAGGTTAAGACCATACACACCTACCTTGATTTCGGCCTCCCATAGACACATAGTCATAATACCAATGGGATTCCGAGGGGTCTATCCAGAGCGAAGCTGTTTCCCGTACCGTCGGTGAAACACGACCTCCTATCGCACTTGCATAAGTATCCAATACTTATATATATGAGAACTATGCCGTTGTGCCCTCACAAACGCGCACAAGTGCAATACTAGCCTATTCCGCATTATCGATGTCCAGTCTCGATAATACTACGGCTAGGGATATTTAATGATTAAACCTTCGGGGACTGATACTGTCTCATATCATTCTCAGTCCAGGTACTAATCATGGGACCTCTCTTCATTTATATATCTATGGTGATCTAATCACAAATGATGAGAGTGCAATTTCTTGTCACATAGTTAATTTGCTACAACAACACAATGATCTGTGCAAATAGTGACGCTATGGGTCATAATGTCCAACAATCTCCCACTTGGCACGTAGCGAGTCACTCAAGTGTCCTACACCTGAACTATGTACGGTTCGCTCAAATTGCTGAGGAAAGGTTTTCGTCAGCGGATTTGTTTGTTTATCGTTTGACGCGATTTATACGATCATCACATCGCCACGATGTATGATCCGAACGAATCAGATGATATAGAAGTATATATCTGGATCGTCGATGAGACCTTTAATTCCTTAGCCTATGCTGACGCCTAGCTCAGCTGCTAACAGAACTTTATCTAATCTATTAGATTTATTTTCGACCCAGACGGTCTTCTATTGCTGCCTCAGCTGCAGCAATAATCCGCATTTGTTGTTTATTCGGCAACAGTTATCTTGCTAGGAAGATTTCCAGCTCACTGTCCCTGTTATTCAAACTTTATAGTACCGTAGTATTTTAATTGTTTGGAAACTTGTAGTAGTGATCCCAGTCACTTCAAGTTCTCCTTCTCCATAGTTTAAGATAGCATCTTTAGTTCTCTGAGATACTAACAGATGTTCTCAACTTCAATCCAGTGACTATCACTTGGATTGACCCGATTGTGACTCCATATGCTCGAAGCGTATGAGACACCAATACAGGTACATTTTAAATGTACAATTTCCCAGAGAGTGTTAACAACTTCAAATCTATCCCAGTAGATCTTTATTCCTTGAATAAAGGTTGTTACTCCCCAGAATTCTACGGAGAATTTCTATTGAAAGAATATCTATGAAAGCCAAGCTTTCGACAATAGCTTTATGGGAATTTCACTGTCAGTGCGCTCCCCCACTAACCTCCATATATACACAAAAATTATTTCGCTTTGAGTCAAATCATAAACCATTATGATTATTTCAAAACGTCAGTTCCAAGAACCTTATGCTTGCTTCAATCCAAACATGGATCGAATAACCCGCAAACCTTGTTTGTCGGTTGTACAAAATCGTCAGAATGTTATAAACATTCTCCAAAAGGTTTCCTTTTCAGGAAAGCGATTTTGATTTGTAACTGACACATTTCATAAATGACATATACAGTTATCAACAAGCATCTTCAAAATGGATTTACCATGGCAACAGGTAAAAGGTTGAACCGTTATTAACACAATGTTGATAACGATACCTTTCCGTCAAAAGCCTAGCTTTGTACGTTGGTATGTTGCCATCCATGTATGTCTTCCTTGAAGACGTATAATGTACCAATAGGCACAATGCTTTGTGGTACAACAACTAGTATCCATAATAGTCGTTATACATGGAATCCATTTCGGACTCATGGCACTTTGCCATAACAGGGAGTCGATACCTCGTATCACTTCCTCAAAACGTAGTCGGTGGATATACCTTCATAAGATTGACATCTTAATGAGGTTAGATCAGAAACCCATACCCTAGGTTGTTTTCTGACTCTATCCGATCTACCATTTCTTGTGTATTTGAAGATTAATGGTACAGATTCATCATAGATGAATTGTTTGTGTTCCATTAAGGACTTCGTGCTTTGAATAGTATTACTCCGATTTTCATCGAGTATCACTATCCTCCCACTGACCACTGCATATCGGTATTCCTCTCAGGAAAACCGCATGGTGAGCAACAATCACATTGTTCTCATGTGGGATTTATAAGTACTATACTTATGGTTTCCCTTAGGATAACCTATATTGGCACTAATCCAATTTGGGTTCTTAGTTTGGTATCATCCAAACTTTATGCCTGGCATACCCAAATTATCAGGAATGAGAAACCTCGTTTCTTCCTGTTCATATCCTATATGATATCTGTCAAACAGATTTACATGGAACCTTATTCTAAATAAGTTTTGCACTGTTAATACATATCCTGTTGAAGGAAACAGTAGCTCAGAGCGACTCGCGAAAAACCTAATCATGTCCAACAAAACTTGGTTTTTAGTTCTGACACACCGTCAATTGACGTGTCTCGGGAGGAGTCCTCATATGAAAGAATACCGTACTCTTTCATGTACGTATGAAACTTACTGCTTAAGTATTTACCAATACGGTCTTACCGTAGCGGCATAATACTACAGCCGATCTGTTTGTATACTTCGTGTCGAAACTCAAAGTTTCGTATTTGTGTTCTTCAAAAGAAACACATAACCATAACGTGATGCCACATCCGTTAAGGTCACGAAATATTCATGTACACATCTAGCCAAGCTAGATATGGGCCCACTTACTTCACCATGAATAGGGTTTACAGATCGGTGGCCTTTACACTATTACCTAGTAAATAGTATTTTAGGTACTTTACCTAGTAAACTAGATTCGTAGACCTTATTTGAATAGTCAAATCAGTCCTAGTACCCACTCTTCAAAAGTGTGGATATACGAGTCTTGTTTAATTGTGTCCCAGACAACAATGCCACAAATAAGTCTCTATTGATCAAATCAATATGAGCTTATTTTTGTCATTTTATATGTTTGAGATTTTATTTATATTCAAAATATAAATTCTGTTATTCACATCTAATGTGTTTATCTCGGTATCATCTTTATATAATAAAACACTTAGTGTTCTAGAATATAAAGGTTTTATCCGCAATGGATTAAACACTGATATAGAGATAATGTCTCTAGTCAAACTAGTTACATTATAACAGTTCCTAATTTAAGTACATACCCAAGGGTAGTTCCTAAACTTAGGTATCCACGGTCGAAACAGCGACCTTCGTCCAGTTTCCGATTTGCAGAGAATCTCGGTTAAAGTCAGTATCCAACTCATAGCGGATTCTGAACATCAATACACATTTTTATGTACCACACTAAGTATTTAAAATCTAATTTCAATACTAGTAGTGAACATAACTTTGACAAATATTTTTAAAGTTAGAGCCTCGCCCTTTCTTTAACTCCTTCGTGTCTTCCATATCCAAATGGTAGTCGCTTCGGGATATGTCAATTATTCTTTTCAATATTTCACAAACCTTTGGCCAAGCCTGGGTTTCGGAATATCGAAACGATATGCACCTTGTGCTACATGCCCAATTGCAAACTTTGACTTTTCTCCACTAGAATAGTCAATTAATTCTCCAAGAATTATTAATTGCAATTTTAATACTTTTAAATCTAAAGATAGATTTATTATAAGTATATTAATTAAGCATTAAAGTCATCATCACATAAATCTTCCAAAGATTTTATGCTCTACTATTTGCTTAATTTTGGGCGTAACGTATAATAAGTTATTTTATCAAATAAAGTAACCTATTATTTATTCCCAATTTGAAAATTAAATCATTTAAAATATTTTAATCCCAGATTATATTTTAAATATCCAACTTTTCAATTTCTTATCTTGATTACAATAGTCCAACTATTTAATCAACGATTAGTGGTACTATATATATTATAATGATTATAATAGTCCAACTATATAATCAAATATAATCCAAATTAATTAACCTCAATTACATTGATTACTATAATCCAATTATAAAATCAACTGTAAACTGAAATTAATTAATTCAAATATATTGATTAATATAATCCAATTATATATAATCAAGTATAATACAGTCCAACTGTTTATTAAAACAACAATTTAAATATTAGTCCAACTAACATTTAATATTACGACGAAATAATTTAAATGAGCGCGTATGGCGAGTAATTGAACGAATGTTGCAAATTCAATACTTGCCTCCCACTATTTTTCGTCGAGCCTCTAACCCTCTGTCGAGTACTCGGGAAACCGTGTTTCCTAGTGGGCTAGGATCCCGTTAAAGTATCATACAATCTTGACTTTGGTCAAACAAAAATTGTATGATAATTAACAAGGTAGATGTCGAAGATCAATTGGATCCCATCCAACTCCTAGATCCAGTAGGTGGACATCCAAGTCCGAAACATATATCTAATATATGCCTATATATCGAATATATACCCTACCCGTTTCCTCTGAATCAACTAGGCCTTGGCTTTGGCACAATAACAAACCTAGTGATCCCAGTCAAGCGTGGACCCATTGACAGGGAAGCTTCGTAATCAAATGTCTATGGACAAGAAGTGGTCTTGACTTTGGCCAAAAACAAACCACAACTTGGACACGACACCGATATATAACAAAGCCTCGTGATTAAAGCACATCTTTGACTGACAAGGGCTTGACTTTGGTCAAAAACAACCCCTGACAATCTCCGATCTTGAGCAAGAATCACTCAATGGAAGGAAATGACGCTTGATATTTAACGAGGGTTTTTCGCGTGCAAATTGGCTACCAATTTAATTATCTTTGTTAAGGTCTCATCATCATACACCCTTAAACATGCATTCTAAATACATAATAAAGCGTATATGAAAATAAATAATGATATGCGGATGGATACTTACACATTGATCCTAGATCAAATCTCTCCCTTTCTCACTCAAGTAACACTAGTATTACTTCTACCCGTTACACTATACTTCTAAAGAAACCTCATATACATAGAGGGGAATAGGTGAGAAGAGAATACAAGAGAACGAAGTGAAAGGCTGGACACGCAGGTCCAATTTAATAAATCAAATTTATTACAACAATTTCCAAAATTGCCCACCCATCTAATATCCATCCGATATACATTATTCATGCAACTCAACCACGTATTCACTCATATAAGCATGCTATCAATCAATCAATCAAATTAATTAATCTGATAATTAGTGATCATCCAATGTTCAAACAACGATTTGATTTTGTTCGAGTCAAACTCGTTTTTGCGAATAAGTACTTAAAGTACGAATTTTAGAATTAAATCCAATTCAATTTGTATTTAATTATAATTCACTATTTAATTTCATATTAAATATCACACTTTATTAATAAACCTTTCACTAATTAAATTCCAAATTTAATTGTTACGGGTCTCAAAGCCCGATTAATATCCAATATTAATTTAATTAAAGTCTAATGGGCTTTTAATTAATTTCTTAAGGCGTGGTCTTATGGTCAACTCGGGTCAAACCCGCAACCAAAGTCCAATCCGGGATTTACCCCATAAGCCTTTAAATTAATTTTGGCCCATTAGGCCCAATTAAATTACAAAGGTCCATTAGTTGCATTTGGGCTTTATGGTTAAGGTTTTGGGCCCAATTGGATCCAATCCATTTGGCCTAAACCCAACTTGATAAAATCAAGCCCAATAGGCCCAATTACAACATTAGAAGCCCAAATCCAATTTAAGGCCTCAAATAATTAAATTACATAAATCCAATTTAGCAATTTAATTACTTAAAGTGCATTACATGATTAATCAACTAAATCAACATTTCCAAAACACTAAATTAGTCCAATTAATCATACTCAATTTCATCATCACATGTCCAACACATTAAGATTAAAATCAAACTCATTACATGCTCACTTTGTTCTCGGCAATGGGGTTAATTTCATGTTCGATTTGTTTTAATCCAATTAAACCCAATTCGACATTAAATCAATATACCCTAATGATTTTCAAACATCCAATGTTTCAAAAAATCAAAATTCACCAAGAACACAGGGGCATAACTCTCGGCCAAGATAAGATTTTGGGCAAATTTGTTCCAAACAATATTTAATCAAATTGATCCAACCAATCATCAATTAAACATGTATTAAGCATACTTAATCATCCAATTTCATAATTGCATGCTCAATCAATTTTATCCAATTTCAAGTTTCATGACATACTTTCAAAATTGGGGAAATTTGTTCCAAACAATATTTAATCAAATTGATCCAACCAATCATCAATTAAACATGTATTAAGCATACTTAATCATCCAATTTCATAATTGCATGCTCAAATCAATTTTACCCAATTTAAAGTTTCATGACATACTTGGCAATTTGGGGATTTTTCGTCCAAATCGAATTCAATCCAATTGATTCCGCAATTGACGTTAAATCATCATCCCGAATGATTTCCAACACTTCCAATTGTCAAAAATCAAAAATCCCAAGACAATTAAATCATTAAAGTTTTCGGCCAAGGTAGTAATTTGGGGAAAAAATGATCCAATCATATTTTCATCAAATTGACCTAATCAATCTTCAATTCAAACACAATTAAGCATACAAATCCATCCAATTTAATTTATCATGCTCAAATTCAAGTTTGCCCAAATTTTAGCCCTAACATTTTTCATGCTTTTAACCTAAGCTCTTGATGCCATTGATTGAGTTTCTAGAGGTCCCAAGATCAAAACTCAAGCATGAATCATAAGCGAATACAACGATTTAAGTGCGGAATACTTACATCGAGCGGTTGAGAGACGATTTGGCAACAAAAACGAACTGAAATTTTGCTCACTGCCCATTGCTCATGTGCGCCCACTACAGCAGTTTGTGCTTCTGTTTTGCTCCGTTTTGATCAAGAAAAACGAGCTCCAAGCTTCATCACAACGTTCCTTGCTCATGGGTATACTTCCCTTATCACCTTGGCATGATCCCGGAGTGTGCTAGCACTCTTGTTTTGCCACAAAACGCACTGCTTCCCTCCATTTTGTTCACGGCAGTCCAAGAAAACCAGAACAGAAAATGGCGTGAGAGAGGAAGAGAGGAGAAGAAGAGGAGAGAGTTACTTTTTAATTTCCTTGTTATCTTTTGTTTCAAAAACATGTATAAGTAAATGAAAAGCAAAAATGAAATGATATCAAATACCAAAATGAATTTTTTAATCAAAAAACCCTTCAAAAACCGTGAAAGGTTTTTCCCTCCAAAAGAAAATTCATCATTTGCCATCATTATCTCACATTGAGAATAGAGACAATGTATCATCCCTTAAAGGTGACTAGATACATCCATCATCTATTCGTATCATGTAATGAGATATCGCGATGTGATTTGCGGATTCCACCCGTTTCAAAATACGAATGTGTCCGCAAACACTTTCGGGCTCGGTTTCGCTAATTCCGAATTAACGAATTTCCGTCGCGACGAGAACTAAATAATTACGCCTAGCGAAATCACTATTCACGTCGCTAACGAATTAATTCTAAATTAATTCGCTCGCCCGAATTAAAATCTAATTTTAATTCCGCGTCGAAATCTAATTTCGTTTAATAATATATCGATATATTATTTTATCGATTAATTCCAATTATCGATCTCTCTCTCTCTCTCTCAATAAGGCATTTTATCCAAGATAAAGTTTCTCCGCAATTAATCCAAGATTAATTCTCTCTCTCATCATATTAATCCCAGATTAATATAAGTGCGAGTCATACGTCATCGGTGAATCTTTGGGAAGCGACCCATGAGATCCCCGGATATGTTGGCAGTAAATACGGTCGTCGGAGTATCCGAATCACGTACGTACCAAGTACTACGTTCTACCGATTTACGAGACAAGGTTGGCTTCTAGCAAAGCACCAAGTCTACCTAATTCTCCGGACATATTCTTATAAGAATATTTAAGATCTGTATCAAGCGTAGTATACAATTGTATTGTGCATATCGGCCCAGTATCGGATAGTCACGTGCTAGGCCTGGGGCTGGATAAGTGTCTGCCCCGTACGAAGCACATGTCGGATGTCTGGTAACTAGTCTCTATAATCGGATATACATGACCTTGTATAATAATCCCGATGGCCGCGCAGCACTTAAGAGCACTAATACTGTATCCTGCGTGACATCATCTCCAATATGACTGAAGTGATACTTCCGTCTTGACATCACACCCAATACTCTACGACTCTCTGATAAACCCAGAAGTGGTGTACTCAGAACCCGTTTAAAGTCCCCTACCACCAAGACCAAAGTCTATCGATTATCGTAAGTATTAGCGATGTAAGTCTCAGGTTAAGACCATACACACCTACCTTGATTTCGGCCTCCCATAGACACATAGTCATAATACCAATGGGATTCCGAGGGGTCTATCCAGAGCGAAGCTGTTTCCCGTACCGTCGGTGAAACACGACCTCCTATCGCACTTGCATAAGTATCCAATACTTATATATATGAGAACTATGCCGTTGTGCCCTCACAAACGCGCACAAGTGCAATACTAGCCTATTCCGCATTATCGATGTCCAGTCTCGATAATACTACGGCTAGGGATATTTAATGATTAAACCTTCGGGGACTGATACCGTCTCATATCATTCTCAGTCCAGCTACTAATCATAGGGACCTCTCTTCATTTATATATCTATGGTGATCTAATCACAAATGATGAGAGTGCAATTTCTTTATCACATAGTTAATTTGCTACAACAACACAATGATCTGTGCAAATAGTGACGCTATGGGTCATAATGTCCAACAATTTCTTCATCATACTCAACATGATATGGTCTTTTTCTCTTTTCTCTTGTCTCTTGTCTCTTTCTTTTCATTTTGAACTTTCTTTTTCTTTTTCCTTTTTTCTTTTTCTTTTTTTTTCTTTCTTTTCTTTCTTTTTCTTTCTTTGACACACCTACCCTTTAAGGTAGCATTTCTCCTCATGGTGGTCCTAATACTCGCCCATAGGTAGCTTCACGCTTATCGGTTATAGGTGGTCTATTTTTTTTCTTTTCTTTTCAGAGACTTTTTCTTTATTTCCAACCATATCATATATCGTAGCATAAGTAAATCAGGATGGACATCCAGGCAAACGGTCATTCACTGATCCACCATCTCTTCAACTAGTCATCTCGCCAACTACTCAGGCTTCTATTGTTTAGATCCCGTAATCAAGTGCTCACAAGTCTAGCCGAGATCAATCCATTCAGAATACCGGACGAGAGCATATTTCACACTTATCGTTTCTAAGGTTTCTCCCTACAGCAAACAATATCATCACCGGACATATGCCTAACCATTAAAGACTTTTCTTTCTCTCTTCGGAATTTTTCCTCTGGGATTTTTTCTCGAAACTGGTGCTGATACGGACCTCAACCCTGGGACTCATCCCGAAACTGATATCGTCATGGGCCTCGACTCTGGGACTCATCCTCGAAACTGACACTGATTCATTCCTGAAACTGATAACATTGTTGCTGCTTCTGGTTGGCTTACCTTTGCCACTTTTTTTTTCTTCTTTGAAACATATGATTACAACACATAACAAACACAAAAAGGAATGCAAATACGTTATGTGTATGCATACATGCATGAATGAATTTCATATTCCGTTAGGTTAGATCTTCTGCCGATTCTTCAGATGACTATTCGGTCTTCTTTTTTTCAGGCAAAATACAGCTTCAATCTCTTCTGGTATATCTGCATATGATGCAAGAACTTCATCCATTAATGACAACTGTTAAAATCTCTATGAGACCCACTCTTGTTCAGGTAGCTCTACTTCTGCTAATACCCGCATAGAAGGTATCTCAACTTCCACCGGCAGTACTGCTTCCATTGCCTTTCAAACTTCTTCTTTTCTTAAACATTTCAGCTGAATTCCATTTGCTTGTCTCTTTATCCTTGCCAAAAGTTTTTCTGTTTCTCAGTTTCCTTTTCCCGATATCCATGTTTGTTAAACACTTTTTAACAAGTCTTTGTTTTTTTTTTCTAACCCAACGGATATCTATGATGGCTGCTAAGACAAAGGCTAAGCATGATGCATGTGATGCATGGAATATATAAGTCGGCCCATTACAATTTCAAAGCATTCAACCATACTATTGCGCGGTGCAAACTTGTCCCAGTTGAAAAGGCCCAACAAGTTTATACTTTTGCGATAACATGGCTAAAAAAACTTCAAATAATAAGAGGCCCAAATACAAAATGGCCCATCGATATTTTAGAAGCTTTTGGCCCATTTTCCAAAGGACATGAACTCGTCCCAGTTTAAATGGCCCAACAAGTTCATATCTCTTGACAAAAGGTCCAACTGAATCCAAATGATGATGGTCATAAACACAAGCATAAAGAAATAATTTTTTATTGGTCATAACACTATGGTTCACATGTAGGTTTAAAAGAATGTAAACAAAGGCTCCCGCTGATGAAGGATTGCCCATAACTAGGACTCCCCACTCAAGGGTTCGAGCGACCAAGTGAGCACACTTTTTTATACCTTACGGTACGTGCCAACGAGTTATAGTATGTGACTAACTGTCACATAGATTTCCTATTATAGATTCTCGAGAGGGAAGGTGGAGTAAGATCTCTTAAATACCCAAGCCTCTTAGGCTCTTATCGCCTTGGTGACAGGAATAAACAACAAGTCCTCCAAATTAGTATGTCACAGTAAGCTACGGATAATGATTATCTAGATGCCTTCGCAACTTTTCCTTATAGAAAGGGAGTGAATGAAGAAAGACATTAAACCATCACCTAGCTTCAATAACACATTTGATTAAACTTCATAAACCCACAGTAGACATGGTTAATGTAAAGCACAAATCACAAACATTACAAGACATTATTTCGGGGCTGATTCTCTATCCCCAGTAGAGTATCCAGACTATATGACACATAAATCGGCGATGCTGTTCCAGGCTCGCGGCCCAGTCGGGAGTACGGAGTAGCCCGCGGAGGACTAAACCGGAGAATAAAGGATTCGCCACCCAATGTGAATTGGGAAATGATTTAAGGCCGCACTCACCCCTCGCAAGGGAAGACCTCAAACCGTTGGGTTCGGAATGGTCTCTTACTTATGTCATTTGTAATGAATGGATTTGTGCAATTTTAACCGAGTCTACTCGACATATATTTCCAAAAGTAATATAAATTCCTATAAGGCCTAAATCTAAGTTTGCATGCTTTAAAAGTAAGTCTTCATAACGGTAAACATACGATATCACACAATAAGCATGTTGAATAAATAACGATCTAAACATAACGTAAATCAAACTCCTATTGCGAAAGAAAATAACTAAGTCATGCATAAAGAAATAACATACTAGACTAAAATAAATAGCCTTTTAATGACCTAATCATGCTTGAATACAAGGTTGGATGAAACAAAATATGTGAATCTCTCAAGTGGTACGTGGCATTATATCCCGAGTGCAAACCGCAATCCGTCCATTCGGATTTGGCTATGGAATTTATGTCCGGGTTTCCATCCGATATACCGCAAGAGAGAACACATATTTCGTTCATCCGGAAATCACATCATACACTAGTCCACAATACTCATGCAAAATAAAGTAATAAAATAACTAAAAATAAAGGATAATAAATAAAAGGGGTTCCCTCAGGTCTAACCTCGGAAGGGTTGATGCCTCGCAACTCCTCCAGTCTACTGGTTCTGCATTTTCCTTTGTTGTTTTGCTGTTTGGGTCGCTGTTTTCACTCTGTTTCGCTGCAGTTTCTGGTCATGGTTTAAGCTTACTATTTTATGGTAATGCGGGGCTATTTTGGCTTACAGTTTGCGGGTTTTTTGGGGCAGTTTTTGGTGCGGTTTTGCAGTAAAAAACTGGGCAGAATTTGCGATAAAACTGTGCAGTTTATGGACAGTATTTTCGGTGATATTGAAGGCATTTTGGGACAGTATTTTTGGCAGTTTGCTGGATTAATTCGGGGAGTGTTTCACGGTAATGTAGGGGGGCTATTTGAGGTAGTGTTTTTCGGTAGTTTATTGGACTAATTTGTGACAGTGTTGGGCGTGATGTGCAAGGGTTGTTTGGGTACAGTTTGGGCGTGATGTGCAAGGAAAGTTTGGGCATGTTGAAGGCTTGGTTGAGGGCTGTTATTAGGCGTGAAGTTGCTGGTCAAAGGAGTTCATGCGTGAGTGAGAGCTGATCGATGTAGGATATTGGGAGTGTGGGATGTTGGCGTGATAGTTGTTTGTTGCGTGGCTTTGTGCGTGAGGGAGGAGTCTTGGTGCGTGAAGGGCTATGTGGTTTGCGTGAGGGCTGTGTGGCTTGCGTGAGGGCTAGGTCTTTTTTTTTGTTTTAGGCGTGAAGTAATCTAGGCTTTGAGGGGTGTTTTTCTTGATCGATGTGGGACTAAAGGGGAGGGGCGTGTGAGGTGTTTGTGTGTGGGAGTTGAAGGCAATTAAGGGTGAGTTGTTTCCTAATCAATGTAGGATTGAGGGGCTGTTGGGCATGACTAGTGGGGTTGTTTTAGATGTGTTTTGGCGTGGATAAAGGCTGCTTGTGAGGGGCTATTGGGCATGTTTATCAGGGGTTGTTTTAGGGGCTGCTGGGCGTGAAAAAGGGCTGACTTTGAGGGGGTATTTCGGCGTGAACAATGGATTGGTTTTGAGGGGTTGCAATGAGCGTGAATGTGGCTGGTTCTTCAGAGGTGTTTGGCATGAGCAATGGCTGTTTACTTGTTGCTGTATTGGCGTGAACAAGGGAGGCAGAATAGAGGGCAGAGGCGTGAGTGCTCAGACAGGAAAAGAGAGTTTTTGTGTTGTATATGTGCTATGAAAGTGCTAGCGGTTTCAAGGGGTATAAGGGTTCTTTATATAGGCAAATGAATGTGCATTTATTGGGTAAGCTAACATTAATGAGGGTTATTAATTGGGTGGCTAACTTTGTTGTAAAAAAATGGAAAGGGGGTGGCTTTTTCAATGGGCGTGGGGTGCTAGGTTTAATGATGTGGGGTTTGCTTGATTAAATGGTGATGGGAGGCTATTAAATAGCTTGGAAAACTTTGTTGAAAATGAGGGGTAAGGTAATTTGGAGGTCAATGTCGTGGGGCATGCTTGGTGGAAGGTTAATTTGGTTGTTTGAATAGTTAGTGGAGGGGTAAATGAGTGGAGTTTGATTGCATGGCTTTGCATGGGAGATATTTCACGTGAAAGGGGGCAAAAGAGGCATGAAGGTTGTGTGGGGAGTGAATAGCGTGAAGGCTTGTTGCATGGTGCATGGACGTGAGGTGTGGTGAGGGGCAATGGATGCGTGAATGAGCGTTTAATTTATGTGTTGGCCGAGAGTGAGCAAGGAAGAATAGGGTTTTGGGCTAAGGGTGATTTTGAAACGGAGGTCCAACGGGCAATCCCAAAACTAAACGAGCAAATAAATTCCAACAAAACGTCAATTCTTGACTTTTCCCATCCGATGTCCATTTCCCGCGACTTCCGCGGTGTAAGAGGTAGTGCCTCCGCACGAGGCTCATCATCGGGACTTATATACAAAAATGCAGTGCCTACAGGCTGAAATTGTGTCTGCCCCGTACGAAGCATATATCGGATCACTAGCAACTAGTTTCTATAATCGGATAATCATGACCTAGTCATACTATCCCGATAGCTATAGCATTTAAGAGTACTAATTCTGTATCCCTGCGTGATCATCATCTCCATATGACTGAAGTGATACTTCCATCTTGACATCAAACCCAATACACTATGATTCTCAGTATACCCAGAAGAGGCGTACACAGAACCTGTTAAAGCTCTAGACGATCAAAACCAAAGTATATTGATTGTCGCAAGTATTAGCGATGCAAGTTTCAGGTTAAGACCACATACACCTACCCTGATTTGGATTTCCATAGACACATAGTCATACTACCAATGAGACTCCGAGGGGTCTATCCAGAGCAAAGTTGTTTCCGGTCCAAGGGCTAACAGAACCTCCTATCACACTTCCATAAGTATCCAATACTTAAATATATGAGAACTATGTCCTTAAGCTTCCATAATGCGCACAAGTGTAATACTAGCCTATTCCGCATTATCGATGTCCAGTCTCGATAATACTACGACCAGGGATATTTAATGATTAAACCTTTCATGGATTAATACTGTCTCATATCTTATTAATCTGGTACTAATCATATGGACTTTTTGTTGGACAATTATGACCCATAACATCACTATTTGTACAGAACATGGTGTTGTTGTACAAATTAACTATGTGACAAAGGTAATTGCTCTTTTATCATTTGTAATTGGATTACCGGGATATATAAATGATAAAAGTCAATATGATTAGTTCCGGAATAATAAGATATGAGACAGTATTAATAAAATAAGGTTTAATCATTAAAATATCCTTAGTTGTAGTATTATCGAGATTGGACATCGATAATGCGGAATAGACTAGTATTGCACTTGTGCGTGTTATGGGAGCATAACGGCATAGTTCTCATATATTTGGGTATTGGATACTCATGCAAGTGTAATAGGAGGTTGTGTTTACCGATGGTATGGAAATAACTTCGCTCTAGATAGACCCCTCGGAATTCCATTGGTAGAATGACTATGTGTCTATGGAAGTCTGAATCAGGGTAGGTGTATTTGGTCTTAACCTGAGACTTGCATTGCTAGTACTTGCGACAATCAATATACTTTGGTTTTGGTCGTCCGGGGCTTTAACAGGTTCTGTGTACGCCTCTTCTGGGTATATTGAGAATCGTAGTGTATTGGGTGTGATGTCAAGATGGAAGTATCACTTCAGTCATATGAAGATGATGACCACGTAGGATACGGAACTAGTACTCTTATGTACTGCAGTCATCAGGATAATATGACTAGGTCATGTTTATCTGATTATAGAGAATAGTTACAAGAGATCCGATATATGCTTCGTCTGGGGTAGACACAATTCTGCCCCAGTGCTTTACTACGTATACTACGCCTGACTTAGATTACATATTCCTTAAAAGAATATTTCTGGAGAATTGGGTAGGCATAGTGTTTTGCTAGAAGCCAACCATGTCTTGTAAATCGGTAAGAACATGGTACCGGTTACGCACGTATTCGGATATTCCGATGACCGAATTTTCTACCAACATATCCAGGGATCTCATGGGTCGCTTCCCGAAGATTCACTGATGATGTATGACTCGAACATAATTAATCTTGGATTAATTAGAAGAGAAAGAAAATTAATCTAGGATTAATTACGAAGAATTTTATCTCGGATAAAATTCAATTAAAAGAGAGAGAACGATTAATTTGGAAATAATCAATTAAAATAATATATTTGATATATTAAATTAAATTAGATTTCATAAACGGAGTTAAAATTGGATTTTAATTCGGGAAAAAGAATTAGTTTAGAATTAATTCGCTAGCGATGTGAATAGTAATCTTGCTAGGCATAATTATTTAATTAAATTTGATTTAATTACATTGCAACGGAAAATTTGTTAATTCGGAATTAGCGAAACCGAGCCCGGGATGTGTTGCGGGCCCACTCGGATTTTGTATCAAGTGGGGCCCACATGTCACATCACATATCACATCACTAGTCATTCATTCACCTTTTGGTGATGGAAGTTAGTAAATAAAATGAAGGTTGCATGTTATTCACACAATGTGAAAAGGTGATGGACATATACCAACTTTGGTATATCATTTATTATTGATTTATTGAAATAAAAAACAATCAACACACTTCATCTCATCTCCTCTCTCTCACTCACGGGTTTTAGCCATTTTTCTCTCAAATTTTTCCTTTGGCCGAGAGTCACTAGGAAGATCAAGGGGATTTTGTTGCAATTTTCTACATTGCTAGCACACAAAAGAGTCATTCCAAGGTGTTAGGGAAACTACTCCCATGAGTTGGAATCAACTACAAAGCTTGGAGCTTGGATTTCATCCCCAAAGAAATGAGCTTTTCCGAATTCATCAATGAAGAAATTTTTGTGTTCAACGCATCCAAAATCCGATCAAAGTGAGTATTTTCCGCATTCTTACTTTGTTGTATTCACATGTTTCATTGCTTAATTTGATATTGGTTTGACCTATAAAACCCAACAATGGTATCAGAGCCATAATTGAGCATGAAATTGAATTTAGGGTTCTTAAACTTTAATTTGGGATTTTTTTGATTTGAGCATGATTTCTTCAAATTGATTGGTTGAGTATTCTTAGTGTTGGACAATTATGACCCATAGCGTCACTATTTGTACAGATCACGGTGTTGTTGTACAAATTAACTATGTGACAAAGGAGATTGTACTCTCATCATTTATGATTTGATCAACTTAGATGTATAAATGAAGAGAGGTCCATATGATTAGTTCCTGGATTGAGAATGATATGAGACAGTATCAGTCCACGAAGGATTATCATTATTAAATATCCCTAGTCGTAGTATTATCAAGACAGGACATCGATAATGCGGAATAGGCTAGTATTGCACTTGTGCGTGTTGTGAGGGCACAATGGCATAGTTCTCATATATTAAGTATAGGATACTTATGCAAGTGCAGTAGGAGGTTGTGTTCACCGATGGTACGGGAAACAGCTTCGCTCTGGATAGACCCCTCGGAATCCCATTGGTATTATGACTATGTGTCTATGGGAGGCCGAAATCAAGGTAGGTGTGTATAGTCTTAACCTGAGACTTACATCGCTAATACTTGCGATAATCGGTAGACTTTGGTCTTGGTGGTACAGGGCTTTAACCGGTTCTGAGTACACCACTTCTGGGTTTATTAGAGAGTCGTAGTGTATTGGGTGTGATGTCAAGACGGAAGTATCACTTCAGTCATAGTGGAGATGATGTCACGCAGGATACGATATTAGTGCTCTTAAGTGCTGGCGGCCATCGGGATATTATGACAAGGTCATGTATATCCGATTATAGAGACTAGTTACCAGACATCCGACATGTGCTTCGGATGGGGCAGACACTTATCCAGCCCCAGCCCTAGCACGTGACTATCGATACTGGGTGATATACACAATACTACGGTATACTCGCTTGATACAGATCTATATATTCCTGTAAGAATATTTCTGGAGAATTGGGTAGGCATGGCGCTTTTCTAGAAGCCAACCTTGTCTTGTAAATCGGTATAAACGTAGTACGAGGTACTTACGGTTCGGATAGTCCGACGACCGTATTTACTGCCAACATATCCGGAGATCTCATGGGTCGCTTCCCGAAGATTCACCGATGACGTATAACTCGCACTTAATTAATCTGGGATTAATTAGAAGAGAGAGAAAATTAATCTGGGATTAATCACGGAGATATTTTATCTGGGATAAAATATTAATTAAAGAGAGAGAACGATTATTTGGAATTAATCGATATAAAATAATATATTTGATATATTATTAGAAATTGGATTTCGACGCGGATTAAAATTGGATTTATTCGTCGGCGAACGAATTAATTTAGAATTAATTCGTTAGCGACGTGAATAGTGATTTCGCTAGGCGTTATCATTTAATTACGACGCGACGGAAAATTTGTTAATTTGGAATTAGCGAACCCGAGCCCGGGATTATTTGCGAGCGCATTCGCATTTCGAATTCGAGTGCGGCACGCAAGTTAATTCGAGCGTCAAATCGCTAGTCACATCAAGCGTCAAATCAAATGTCACTTTGAGTGATGTGACAAGTTGTCATTTGATTTGAGTGATTGATGTGGTAGTTGAAAGGCATTTATTGTTTTGCTTTTTGACTTTTGGTTTTGGGAAATGAAAAGTGGTAAATGGTTTATTTATTTTTGGAAAATATATAAACCAAAATACTTTTATTTCTCTCCACACTCTCTCCCTTTTACGCATCTCCTCTCCTCTCTTTTCCCTCCTTCTTCTTCACGGTTTGGAACCGTTTCTTCTCCAAAATTTCTGGTGTGACCGAATCAATGAGAAGCAAGGAAGAAGATGTGGTGCTAGCACACACCTTGGGTTATATTATGGTGATAGGGAAACGAATTTATGAGCTTGGATTCCTTTTGAACCTTGAAGCTTTGAGCTTCCATGGTGTTCATCAATGGCCGAATCATGGAGGAACCAAACCAGTCAAAACCGAGCAGCCCACTGCCTTGGAGAGCTGTTGCCGTGAGCTTGGAGGGAGGCAAAAATGCAGCTTGTTCTTCGCATCTCAAACCGTTCAATGTGAGTTATGTATTCCGCCTTACTCCTTTGTGTATTCATGCGAATTTTGTGCTTGATTTCATGATCTTGGGACCTATATTAGAAACCAACACTTAGATTATGATAACTAAGAGTTATGCATGATGAATTTGGAGAAAAATTAATTAGATTAATTTCCCCTAATTGCTTACCTTGGCCGAATACATAAGGACCCTTGTAGGTCATGGTGATTTTCATTTTAAGCCATTGGATGTGTTTAAAATGTTAGAATATATTGATTTGTGATTTAATTGGATTGAAATCAAAATCGGATATAAAAATCCCTTATTACCGTGAGCTATAGGAAGCATGTTGGAATTTATTTTGCTTCAATTATGTTGGACATGAATTGATAATAATAAAGCATGATTAATTAGTGTAATTGGTGTTTTGGAAATATTAATTTAACTAATTAATTTTGGCTAATACACTTTAGTTAATTAAATTGTGATATTATGAATATTGGAATTTAATTAATTAGGCTTAATTTTGAATTGGGCTATTAATGTTGTATTTGGGCTTAATGGGCTTGGTTGGGCCAAGTTTGGTTTAGGATAATTGGTTGGATCCAATTGGGCCTAAAACCATTTCCATAAAGTCAAAATATGATAATTGGGCCTAATGGGCCTAAATTGATTTTTGGCAAAGGGTGATTCCTTATTGGGCTTTGTTTGCCAAAGTCCATGCCTTAAGAAATTAATTGAAAGCCCATTGGACTTTAATTGAATAGTATTGGATACTAATTGGGTCTTTGAGACCCGTTAAGATTGGATTTAGAATCCAAGTCAAAAAGGCACATTTAAAGTGTAATTATTTAATTTGGAATTAAATAAAGAATTAGTATTGAATACAAATTAAATTGGATTTAATATTGTAGTTTGATATAATTCGAGAATTCGTACTTTGAGTACTATTCTTAAAACGAGCTGGACTCGTGCAAATTAAATCGTTGTTTGAACATTGGATGGTCATTAATTAAAGATTAATTAATTGGATTAGATTTGATTGATAACATGCTTTGTGTGAATACATGGATTTGATGTATGAATAATGTATATCAGATGGATATTAGATGGGTGAGGGCAATTTTGGAAATTGTTGTAAAAAATTTAGATCTTTGTATTTCTCTTCTCATCTATTCCCCTCAATATAAATGAGGTTTCTTTAGAAGTGTTATGTAATTGGGTAGAAGTAAGATTTGTGCTAGCCGGGGAGAGGAAAGTGAGAGAATTGTTATAGGAACAAAATGTTTTAAATATCCATCCGCATATCATTATTAATTTATTTATCGCGCCTTATTATGCTTTTAGAATGCATGTTTAAGGGTGAATGATGAGACCTAATCAAAGATAATTAATTGGTTGTCAATTACGCGAAAAACCCTCAACAAATATTAAGCGCTTTCCTTCCATTGAATGATTCATTCTCAAGATCCAAGATTGGCACTGGTTTGTTGGCCAAAGTCAAGACCTTTGTCCATCGCGGATGTGTTTGAATCAGGAAAGCTTTGTTCCATATCGCATGTCTTGTCCAAGTTGTGATTTGTTGGCCAAAGTCAAGATCATTTCTTGTCCATCGACATCGATTACGAAGCTTTCCAAGGTCAATGGGTCCCGATTAACTGGAATCATTAAGTTTGATGTGCCAAAGCCAAGGCTTAGTTGATTCAGAGGAAAAAGGTTAGGGAATATATTGGGCATATGTTTCGGACTTGGATGTCCACCTACTGGATCTAGGAATTGGATGAGATCCAATTGATCTTATAGATCTACCTAGTTAAATATCATACAGCTTGTTGGTCAAAGTCAAGGTTGTGTGTTATTTAACGGGATCCTAGCCCACTAGGAAACTAGGTTTCCCGAGTACTCAACAGAGGGTTAGAGGCTAGCCGAAAAATAGTGGGAGGCAAGTATTAAATTTACAATTTCATTTAGATATTTTCCAATACACGCTCATTTCAATTTTTCGTCATTAATTTATAAATATATTAGTTGGACTAATATTTAATTGTTGTTTTAAATTAAACAGTTGGACTGTATTCAAACTACTTCAATTTATAGTTGATTATATAATTGGATTATAGTAATCAATATATTTGAAGTGAACCAATCAAATTATAATTGATTATATATAGTTAGACTCTAGTAATCATTATATTTAATAGCACCTGAAATCGTTGATTAGATAGTTGGACTATTGGAATCAAGATAACTGAAACTTTAGCGTTTAGAACATAATCCTGGGTGAAAATGTATTTAAACGGCTCCAATTTTCAGATTGGGAATAAAACCTCAGGATAGTCCTGGGAACTGAGAAGTTATTCTATTTGATAGATAAACATCTCGGGCCTGAGCCCGGAGTTGAGCAAATAGTAGAGCATGAGTTTTGGAAGACTCATGGTGATGATAACTTTAGTGCTCAATCCTTTATGCTTACCGCAATGACTCTTTAATTCCGTCGCCAGACTAAAGGATTAGATCCTTATAATATGATGTTGAAATTAAAGATCTTCATAGATCTAATCTTAGATCTTAGAAGTACAAATTGCAAAAAAAGCTCTTTCACTCGTGTATGTCAGATGGTACATCTATCGAGCACTAGGTGTCGAAGATGATTACTGACATCGATCAGCTAGGTTACTGGGCATTACCTACGTGGCTGAGACTACAAAAGATTTGATCATATAGTCTCTACCCGATGGCTGGGGCAGGTTCATTATGAACCAATAGAAAACTCTTGGAGAGTTGTTGGTTATGCTCTAGGAGGCAGAGCCAGAGCTTCTAAAAGGGGCAAAGGCAAAATCATCACAGTCTTCTGGGAAGACAAAAGACATATCCCAATATGTCTTCCTAAACAATGGCAAACGGGGTCACTGGAAGCGTGACTACCGTATGGACAAGGCAGACATAAAGGAAGTGAAGACGGGGCAAGGCTCCGGCTTCAATTATGTTTGTCATAAACATGTTCACTACTGGTTTCAAAATTGGACTTTTTGATACTAGATATGGTACATAAAAATATGTACTGATGTGCGGAATCTGTTGATTAGCAGGATACTGACTTCAGTTGAGATCAACCTGTGAGTCGGAAACGGGACGAGAGTCGCTGTTTTAACCGTAGAAACCTAAGTTTTGGAACTACCCTTGGGACATGTACTTAAATTAGGAAACTGTTATAATGTACCTAGTTTGACTAGAAACATTATCTCTATATCCAAGTATAACTCGTTGCGAGTATACCTTTATATTCTAGAACACTAAGTGTTTTATTTTATAAAGATGATATTGAGATAAACACATTAGATGTGAATAACAGTAATTATATTTTGAAAATAAATGAATCTCAAACGTATAATATGACAAACAAATAGCTCAAACTGAATTAATCAGATGAGACTTATTTGTGGCATTGTTGTCTGGGACACATTAAACAAGACTCGTATATCCACACTTTTGAAAAGTGGATACTAGGACGGATTTGATTCTAATTCAAATAATGTCTACGAATCTAGTTTATTAGGAAAAGTGCCTAAAATACCTTTTACTTGGTAAGAGTGTAAGTGCCACCGATCTGGTAGCCCTCGTTCATAGTGACATAAGTGGGCCCATGTCTAGCTAGGCTAGAGGTGGATATGAACACTTCGTAACCTTTACGAATGTAGCATCGTGTTATGGTTATGTGTTTGTTTTGAAACATAAATCGGAAACTTTTGATAAATTCAAAGAGTTTCGACACGAAGTAGACAGACATATCGGCTAAAGTATTAAACCGTTACGGTTAGACCGTGGTGGAAAATACATAAGCAATACGTTTCTCAAATACTTGAAAGAGTATAGTATTCTTTCAATCAGGACTCCTCCCGGAACACGTCAATTTGACGGTGTGTCCGAACGGAGAAACCGAATTTTATTGGACATGATAAGGTTAATCATGAGTCGCTCTGAGCTACCATTTCCTTCAAAGGATACGCATTAAACAGTGGAAAACTTATTTTGAATAAGGTTCCATATAATCTGTTTAACAGACTTCATATTAGATATGAACAGGAAAGAAACAGGATTTTCTCATTCCTAAAGATTTGGGAATGCTAGGCATATGTTTGGATGATACCAAACTAGAACCCAAATCGGATAAGTGCCTAATTTGTGGGTTATCCTAAGGTAACCAAAGTATAGTACTTATACAACTCACAAGAGAACAATTTAATTGTTGCTCACCATGCGGTTTTCCTAAAAGGAATACCTATATGCAGTGGTAAGTGGGAGCAAAGTAAAACTCGATTAAAATCGGAGTAATACTGTTCCAGGCACCGAATCATTAATAGAACATAAATAGTTCATCAAGGATGAAACTGTACCAATAAACTTCGTATACACAAGAACCGCGTAAGTCGGAGAGAGTCAGAAAATAACCTGGGAGGTATGGGTTTCTGATCTCACCTCATGAATATGCCAACCTTATTGAGGAAGACGAACCGACTATGTATGAGGAAGTGATACAAGGTATCGACTCCCTATTATGGAAAAGTGCCATGAAGTCCAAAATGGATTCCATGTATACCAACCAAGTTTAGACACTGGTTGATGCACCGGAAGGCATAGTGCCTATTGGTACTAAATGAGTCTTCAAGGAAGACATGCATGGATGGCAACAAACAAACGTACAAAGCTAGGCTTGTAGCGAAAAGGTATCGTTATCAACATTGTGTCGATTACCATGAAACCTTTTACTAGTTGCCATGATTAAAACCATTTGAGTAATGCTTGCTAATACTGCATGTTTCATTTATGAAATATGGCAGTTGAACGTCAAAATTGCTTTCCTTAAACGGAAACCTATTGGAGGATGTTTATCAACATCCTGACGGTTTTGTCGTACCAAAACATGCAAACTAGGTTTGCAAGTTAAATCGATCCATTTATGGATTGAAGCAAGCATTACATTCTTGGAACTAACGTTTTGATAAGATCATAATGGTATATGATTTAATTCAAAACGAAGATAATTATTGTGTATATAAGAAGGTTAGTGGGTGCGCACTGACAATGATTGTCCTATATATAATGATGATATATCATTTCTTGGAAATGACATTCCCATAATACAATCGGTGAAAGCTTGGCTTTCATGGAAATTCTCCACAGAATACTTTGGAGAGACAACCTTTATTCTAGGAATAAAGATCTACTAGGATAGATCTAAAATGTGTTGGCACTCTCCGAGAATTCGTATATTGAAAAGATGTACATGACCTGGTGTCTCATAGGCTTTGAGCATATAGAGTCATAATCAGACCAATCCAAGTGATGGTCACTGGATTGATGTTAAGAACATCTTTAAGTATCTTAGAGGAACTAAGGATGCTTTCTTAAGCTATGGAGAATGAGAACTTGAAGTGACTGGGTTCACCGTTGCAAGTTTCCAAACCGACAAAAATGACTATAAGTCGTAATAAGGGTACTATATAGTTTGAATAACGGAACAGTAAGCTGGAAATCTTCCAAGCACGATATTGTTGCCGAATAAACAATAAAAGCGGAATATTGTTGCAGCTGAGGCAGCAATAGAAGCGATATGGATCTATATTAATCTTAATTATATTAGGTGTAGTTCTGTTAGCGGCTGAGCTAGGCTACAGCACATGCTAAAGAATTAATGGTCACATCAATGATCCCAATGTTGGTTTCTATTTTAGGTCCCAAGATCATAACAAGCATGAAAATCAAGTTTGAATACATCAAAGGATATAGCGGAATACTCACATCGATCGGTTGAGACGATTTGATGAAGAACAAAAACCATTTTAGCCCTTCCAAAAACGCCACTGCAGTGCAGATTTTTCTGCCCACTGTTTTCAGTTTTGAGTCACCATTTTGAGCTTCGAATCTTCGTCGTTTGATTCTCGGCTCTTGGGTGGGTTTCCCTAACACCTTCGTATAACTCTCAGAGTGCTAGCTCTCAAGTATTTTGCAACAAAATCACTCAAAAATGGCTCACCATTTTCGGCCAACCAAGGCAGTTCACAGCCCTTTGGGCGTGAACTTGAGGGAGAGAAAAGAGAGATGAAAGAGATGTGTTAGGTTAGGTTAAAGTGTAAACCATTTCACTTTATATATTTTCCAAAAATAATAAAATGATTTTCATTTAATTTTACTTTCAAAAAGTCAAATTAAACTTTATACAATAACCTTGAGTGTTCCACACTACAACATCAATGTCCATCAAGTCACATCAACTTTAATAAAGTGACATGTTGTCAAGTCACATCACCTTTAATAAAGTGACATGTTGTCAAGTCACATCACTCAAAGTGACAAGTGATTTGACGCTTGATGTGACGAATGATTTGACGTTTGATGTGACTTGTGTGCCGCAATCGAATTCGAAATACGAATGCGCTCGCAATCACTCTTGGGCTCGGGTTCGCTAATTCCTAATTAACGAATTTTCCGTTGCGTCGTACTTAAATGATTACGCCTAGTGAATTCACTATTCACGTCGCTAACGAATTAATTCTAAATTAATTCGTTCGCCCGAATTAAAATCTAATTTAATTCCGCGTCGAAATCCAATTCCGTTAATATATGAATATATTAATTTACCCAATAATTCCAAATTAATCGTTTTCTCTTTTAGACGATATTTTATCCCAGATAAAATATCTCCGTAATTAATCCCAGATTAATTTTCTCTTTCATCAAATTAATCCCAGATTAATTAGAGTGCGAGTCATACATCATCGGTGAATCATTGGGAAGAGACCCATGAGATCCCCAGATATGTTGGCAGTAAATACGGTCGTAGGACTATCCGAACACGTAAGTACCAAGTACTACGTTTTACCGATTCACAAGACAATGTTGGCTTCTAGCAAAGCACCATGCCTACCAAATTCTCCGGAAATATCCTTACAGGAATGAAGGATCTGTATCAGGCGTAGTATACATCGTATATGCATATAATCTAGTATCAGATGGTCACGTGCTAGGCCTGGGGCTGGAGTTTTGTCTGCCCCGTACGAAGCACATGTCGGATGTCTGGTAACTAGTCTCTATAATCGGATATACATGACATAGTCATAATATCCCGATAGCCGCGTAGCACTTAAGAGCACTAATACCGTATCCTACGTGACATCATCTCCACTATGACTGGAGTGATACTTTCGTCTTGACATCACACTCAATACTCTACGATTCTCAAATACCCAGTATTGGCGTACACAGAACCGGTTAAAGCCCTGGACGACCTCAACCAAATATATTGATTGTCGTAAGTATTAGCGGTGCAAGTCTCAGGTTAAGACCAAATACACCTACCCTTATGTCGGATCCCATAGACACACAGTCATACTACCAATGGGATTCTGGGGGTCTATCCAGAGCGAAGCTGTTTCCCGTACCATCGGTGAACACAACCTCCTATTACACTTGCATGAGTATCCAATACCCAAATATATGAGAACTATGATGTGTGCCCTCACAACGCGCACAAATGCAATATAGTCTTTTACGTATTATCGATGTCTAATCTCGATAATACTCTGACTAGGGATATTTAATGATTTATCCTACGTGGACTGATATGTTCAATCATTTCTCCGCAGGACAAATTCATAGGGACCTCTCATCATATACATCTAGTGTCTAATCACAATGATAAGAGGCAATCTCCTTTGTCACATAGTTAATTTGTACAACAACCCAGTCTGTACAAATAGTGACGCTATGGGTCATAATTGTCCAACATCTCCTGTTAGACAGTTATGACCCATAGCGTCACTATTTTGTAAATGATATTGTATTATTGTACAAAATTAACTATGTAGTAATGAAATTACCTTTTACCGTTTTGTAATTTATTTACTTTGACATGTAAATGGTAAAAGTCCCTATGATTAGTTCCGGATTGAGATGATATGAGACAGTATCAATCCATAAAGGTTTAATCATTAAATATCCCTAGTCGTAGTATTATCGAGATTGGACATCGATAATGCTGAATAGACTAGTACTGCACTTGTGCGTGTTGTGAGGGCACATCGGCATAGTTCTCATATATTTAAGTATAGGATACTTATGCAAGTGCGGTAGGAGGTTGTGTTTTACCGATGGTACGGAAAACAGCTTCGCTCTGGATAGACCCCGCGGAATCCCATTGGTAGTATGTCTGCGTGTCTATGGGAGTCCGCTTCAGGGTAGGTGCATATGGTCTTAACCTGAGACTTGCATCGCTAGTACTTGCGACAATCGGTAGACTTTAGTTTTGGTCGTCCAGGGCTTTAACAGGTTCTGTGTACACCTCTTCTAGGTTTATCGAGAATCGTAGTGTATTGGGTGTGATGTCAAGACGGAAGTATCACTTCAGACATATGGAGATGATGATCGCGCAGGATACAGAACTAGTACTCTATAATGGTTGCAACCATCGGGATAATATGACAAGGTCAGGATTATCCGATTCAAAGAGACTAGTTGCTTGATGTCCGATATATGTTTCGTACGGGGCAGACACATCTCCAGCCCCAGGCCTTACATGTGATCATCCGATACTGGATCAGTATACACTATACTACAGTATACTACGCCTGTTATAGATCTTATATTCCAGTAAGAATATTTCTGGAGAATTGGGTAGGCATGGCGTTTTGCTAGAGGCTAACCTTGTCTTGTAAATCGGTAAAAACGTAGTACTTGGTACGTACGTGTTCGGATAGTCCGACGACCGTATTTACTGCCAACATATCCAGAGATCTCTTGGGTCGCTTCCCGAGGATACACCGATGACGTATGAATAGTATTTAATTAATCCGGGATTAATTGCGGAGAGACTTTATCTTGGATAAAGTACTATTTGAAGAGAGAGAAAGATTAATTTGGAATTAATCAATAAAATAATATATTTGATATATTAAACGAAATTCGATTTCGACGCGGAATTAAAATTAGATTTTAATTCGGGCAAACGAGTTAATTTAGAATTAATTCATTAGCGACATGAATAGTAATTATGCTAGGCATAATTATTTAATTAAATTCGATTTAAATAACGTCGCGACGGAAGTTCGTTAATTCGGAATTATCGAACCCGAGCCCGGGAGTGTTTGCGGGCCCACTCGCATTTGGAATCAAGCGGGGCCCACATGTCACATCAACCATCACATCACTAGTCAAAGCTTAGCTTTTTGTGATGGAATTAGGTATTGGTGTTGGTGTGTTCAACACTCAAGTTGATGGATGAGATGGGTTGCTTCTTTGACTTTTGATTTACCAAATATTTGGTATAAAATTTTAATTTTTGAAAACATGATTAAAACGAAGAACAAGTCAACAAAATCATCTCCTCTCTTTTTCCTCAAAGTGGCGTGAACTGCCACTATTCACAGCTCTCTTCTTCTTCAATTTTTCTTGTAAAACTTGAAGATAAAGTGTGTTGGTTTGGAACTAAATCACAAATCTTGGCTAGCACCAAGGGATTCATACAAAGGTGTTATGGGAAACTAATTCTTGAGCTTGGAAGGATCAAAGAAAGCTTGGAGCCCCACTCACCTTGGCCGAAACCCTCACTGCACAAAGGAGAAGTTATTTCATCAACACATCCGCATTCCAATCTTTGTGAGTATGATTCCGCCATACTTCAATATTGTTCATTCATATATATATATTTGTTTGCTCTTTTGATCTTGGGACATGGATTAGAATTTCCAACAATGGTATCATTGAGCCTAAAGAGCATGAAAATATATTAGGGTAAATTTGGGGAAAATTGGATGAAGCATGATTTGATGAATTGTTGATTAAATATGCTTAGATGTATGTTACTTAATGTTATACATCATCAATTTCATGGAAAATAAATTGGATTAATTTTTCAACCCAAAAGTGGCTTGGCCGAATCACATGTAAGCAATGGACTTGATGATTTTTTGATTTTAAGATCATTGGATGACTTGAAACAATATGGAATGACGATTTGTAATTCGATCGGATTGAAAAACGAAATCGGAACCATTTATCACCATGGCCGAATGCTTAATGGAAAATTAGGGACTTGATTTTTTGATTAAATAATGTTGGACATGTATTTAAGATAAAAATATGATTAATGGATTAATTTGATATTTTGGAAATATTGATTTAAAGGATTAATCATGATATTACACTTAATTAATTAAGTTATAAAATTTGGAATTTTAAAATTTGATTAATTGGGCTTAATTTTGAATTGGGCCTAAAACTATTATATTTGGGCATAATGGGCTTGGTTGGACCAAGTAGGTTTGGGCAAATTGGATTGGATCCAAATTGGGCCTAAATCACTCCATTAAGTCCAAATGTAATAAATGGGCTTTTATGTTTAATTGGGCCTTATGGGCTTGATATTGATTTTTATGGCAAATGAGGGTGATTCCTTATTGGGCTTGGTAATTGGGTTTGACCCACATTGACCAAGGCCCAAGCCTAATGAAATCAATTGAAAGCCCATCGGACTTTAATTAAACGGACATTGGATGTTAGTTGGGCTTTGAGACCCGATAGGATTAGATTTGGAATCTAAGTCATAAAAGCACAATAAAAGTGTAAATATTTAATTTGGAATTAAATAAAAGGATTAGTATTGAATACGACTTAAATTGGATTTGACGAGTAGTTCGATATAATTCATGAATTCGTACTACAAGTACTTATTCTCAAAACGAGTTGGACTCGCGCAAAAGCAAACCATTGATTGAACATTGGATTGTCACCTAATTAAAGACTAATTAATTGGATTAGATTGGTTGTATAACATGCCTTGAATGAATGAATGTGGATGTGATGAATGAATAGTGTATATCGGATGGATATTAGAAGGGAAGGGTAATTTTAGAAATTATTGTAAATTCAGAATTTATTAATTGGACCTGCGTGTCCAGCCTTTCTCTTATTATCTCTTTGTATTCTCTTCTCACCTAATTCCCCTCAATGTAAATGAGGTTTCTCTTATTGTATTATGTAATTGGGTAGAAGTAGAATAGTGCTAGCCGGGGAGAGGAAAGGGAGTGATTTGTTCTAGGAACAAATTGTTATATATCCATCCGCATATCACTATTATTTTATTTTACGCGCTTTATGATGTTTTAGAAGCATGCTTAAGGGTGTATGATGATGAGACCTAACAAAGATAAATTAATTGGTTGCCAATTACGCGAAAATCCCTCAAACAATATTAAGCGATTTTCCTTCCGTTGAGTGATTCTTTCTCAAGATCCGAAATTGGCATTGGTTTGTTGGCCAAAGTCAAGACCTTTGTCAATTGAGGATGTGTTTGAATCATGAGAGTTTTGTTCCATATCGGTGTCTTGTCCAAGTTGTGATTTGTTGGCCAAAGTCAAGATCACTTCTTGTCCATCGACATTGATTACGAAACTTTCCATGTCAATGGGTCCCGCTTAACTGGAATCATTAAGTTTGTTGTGCCAAAGCCAAGACTTAGTTGATTCAGAGGAAATGGTTAGGAAAATGTATTGGATACATTGACATATGTATTAGATATATATGTTTCGGACTTGGATGTCCACCTACCGGATCTAGGAATTGGATGGGATCCAATTGATCTTCGAGATCTACCTAGTTAAATATCATACAATTGTTGGCCAAAGTCAAGGTTGTGTGTTATTTAACGGGATCCTAGCCCACTAGGAAATTGGATTTCCCGAGTACTCGACAGAGGGTTAGAGACTTGTAGAAAATAGTGGGAGGCTAGTATTGAATTTGCAATTTCATTCAGATACTTAGCTTTACGCGCTTACAAAATTATTTCGTCAATATTTTAACATTAGTTGGACTAATAATAATTATGTTTTTTCTTGTAACAGTTTGACTGTACCCATATATCGTTAACTAGATAGTTGGACTATCGTAGTTAAGATGGCAAACAAAGGAAATGTCCGAGACATAATCATGGGTGATAATGTATTTAAGGGCACGAACTTCGCTGACTGGGAAATGAACCTGAGGATAGTCCTTGGGGCAGAGAGGCTGCTGTATACCATACAGAGACCTCTCGGGCCTAAGCCCACTGAGCCACTTGAGCTGGAGTTATGGAGAACTCATAGCGATGATTGTGATACGACTCAGTCGATCATGCTTGCTTCCATGACTCAACACTTTCGTCGCCAGAATAGGGACTTGGATCCTTATAATATGATGGCTAGACTAAAGGATCTTCACCGCACTAATAAGCGGATGGAGAGGTATGAGTTGGTGAAGAAACTCTTTCGCTCCCGTATGACTGATGGCGCTTCAGTTGAGGCCCACGGGACTCAAATGATAGCCGACATTGATGAGCTGGCCAAGATGGGAATAGTCTTGGAGGCTGAGCTGACTATAGACATGCTCTTACAGTCACTTCCCGATACTTGGAAGCAGATTATCATCAACTACAAGTTGATGGATACGGACGATACTCTTGGAGAGCTATTGTCCATTCTTAAGGAGTCAGAGAAAGAGCTTCTTAAAGGCAACAAGCGCGAGGCGCACTTTGCATCGACCTCTCAGACGCCGAGGGCTGGGCCCAAGGCAACTGGAGGGGTGAGAAAGAGGAAGCATAAGAACAAGGGCAAGGCCAAGATGTCGATGGCTTCTGGGAAGCCGAAGGACAAGTCACAAGACATATGCCTTAAATGCGGCAAAAGAGGTCACTGGAAGCGTGACTGCCGCATGAACAAGGCGCTCAGAAGGGAGATCAAGGCGGGCAAGGCACCGACCTCTGGTATGTTTGTTATTGAAATAAACATGGCTACTTCTAGTTTTAAAAATTGGATTTTTGATTCTGGTTGTGGTTCTCATATATGTACTGATGTGCAGGATCTGCAGAACAGCAGGACACTGGCTTCAGGGGAGATTGATCTACGAGTTGGAAACGGAACTCCTGTTGCTGTTTTGGCCGTGGGCACTTTTGTATTAGAACTGCCCTCGGGGCATGTACTTAAACTAAATGACTGTTATTATGTACCTAGTTTGACTAGGAATATTATATCTGTATCTTTGTTAACCCAATATGGGTACACTTTTGTATTTAGAAACACTGGGTGTTATTTATATAAAAATGATGCAGAAATATGCACTGCAGTTGCAAATAATGGTCTTTATATTTTGAATATAAATGAATCTCCTACATATAAAGTAACAAACAAAAGGCTTAAAAAGAGTGATCCAAAGGATGAAACTTATATGTGGCATTGTCGTCTGGGACACATTAACAAGACTCGCATATCCACACTTTCGAAGAGTGGGTACTTGGACGGATTTGATACAAATTCATATGACGTCTGCGAATCTTGCTTATTAGGCAAAATGCCTAAATCACCTTTTAGCGGTAAAGGTGAACGCGCCACTGAACTGTTAGCCCTCGTTCATAGTGACGTTTGTGGGCCCATGTCTAGCCAGGCTAGAGGTGGATATCGATACTTCGTAACCTTTACCGATGATGCATCACGTTACGGTTATGTGTATCTAATGACGCACAAGTCGGAAACTTTTGAGAAATTCAAAGAGTTTCGACACGAAGTTGAAAAACAAACAGGCAAGAGTATTAAGACATTACGGTCGGACCGTGGTGGCGAATACTTAAGTAATGAGTTTCAAGATTACCTGAAAGAATATGGTATTCTTTCACAGTGGACTCCTCCTGGAACACCACAATTAAATGGTGTGTCCGAACGGAGAAACCGTACCTTGTTGGACATGGTAAGGTCGATGATGAGTCGCACTGAGCTGCCAATTTCCTTCTGGGGATATGCATTAAACAGTGCAGTTCTTATTTTGAATAAGGTTCCGTCAAAGTCTGTTGAACAGACTCCATATGAGATATGGACAGGAAAGAAACCGGGTTCTCATTCCTGAAGATTTGGGGTTGCTGGGCATACGTTAAACGTTTGGAAGGTACCAAACTTGAACCCAAATCAGATAAATGCCTATTCGTTGGATATCCTAGGGAAACCAAAGGATATTACTTCTATCACCCACAAGAGAACAAAGTATTTGTTGCTCTACATGCGGTTTTCCTTGAGAAGGAATTCCTAAATGCAGTGTTAGTGGGAGGAAAGTAGAACTCGATGAAAGTCGTAGTGATACTGTTCTGGCAGTGAATATCAACGGAACATGAACAGTCCATCCGGGATGAGACTGAACCACAATCTTCAAGTACACAAGGACCGCGTAGGTCGGAGAGAGTCAGGGTAATACCTGAGAGGTATGGATTCCTGATCTCACCTCATGTAGATATTAATCTTATTGAGGATAATGAACCGGCTACGTATGAGGAAGCGATACAAGGTATCGAATCCGCTTTATGGCAAGAAGCCATGAAGGCCGAAATGGATTCCATGTATACCAACCAAGTTTGGACACTGGTTGATGCACCAGAAGGCGTAAAGCCTATTGGATGCAAATGGGTCTTCAAGAAGAAGACCGACATGGATGGCAACGTACAAACGTACAAAGCTAGGCTTGTAGCGAAGGGGTATCGTCAACGACTTGGAGTTGATTATGACGAAACCTTCTCACCCGTTGCCATGATTAAATCCATTCGGATAATGCTTGCGATAGCTGCATATTACGATTACGAAATATGGCAGATGGACGTTAAAACCGCTTTCCTTAACGGAAACCTTTCGGAGGATGTTTATATGCAACAGCCTGACGGTTTTATCGCACCTAGACTTGCAAACAAGGTTTGTAAGTTAAATCGGTCCATTTATGGACTGAAGCAAGCATCGCGGTCGTGGAACCAACGTTTTGATGAGATCATAAAAGAATATGATTTCATTCAAAACGAAGATGATCCTTGTGTATATAAGAAGGTTAGTGGGAGTGCACTGACTTTTATTGTCCTTTATGTCGACGATGTATTGCTTATCGGCAATGACATTCCCATGTTAACGTCGGTGAAAGCTTGGCTTTCATTGAAATTCTCCATGAAAGATCTGGGAGAAGCAGCTTTTATTCTAGGAATAAAGATCTACCGGGATAGATCTAGAAAGCTACTTGGACTCTCCCAGAGTACATATATTGATAAAGTGTTGAAGAGATTCAACATGGATCAGTCCAAGAGGGGACTGTTGCCAATATCACATGGCGTCTATCTATCTAGGGACATGTGTCCTAAAACACAAGATGAGAGAGACAACATGAGTCGGACTCCGTTCGCCTCGGCAGTCGGATCGATCATGTATGCCATGATATGTACACGACCTGATGTGTCCCATGCTTTGAGCATGTGCAGTCGATATCAGGCCGATCCAGGTAAAGATCACTGGATGGCGGTTAAGAGTATCCTTAAGTATCTTAAAAGAACTAAGGATGCTTTCTTAATCTATGGAGATGGAGAACTTGAGGTATCTGGGTATACCGATGCAAGTTTCCAAACCGACAGAGACGACTTTAAGTCGCAATCCGGGTACATATTTTGTTTGAATAACGGAGCAGTGAGCTGGAAATCTTCCAAGCAAGATACTGTTGCCGATTCAACAACTGAAGCGGAGTACATCGCAGCAGCTGAAGCAGCAAAAGAGGCGGTTGGATCCGAAAATTCCTAATTGGATTAGGAGTAGTTCCGTTAGCAGCTGAGCCCGTTCCATTGTATTGTGACAATAGCGGGGCTATAGCACAGGCTAAGGAACCAAGGTCTCATCAACGATCCAAACATGTTCTTCGACGATTCCATCTGATTCGAGAGATCATACATCGTGGCGATGTGAAGATCGAAAAGATCGCATCAGAGGACAACATTGCAGATCCGCTGACGAAAGCAATTCCTCGGGAAAAGTTTGAGCGACATGTACATAGTTCAGGTATTAGATGCTTGAGTGACTGGCTATAGGCCAAGTGGGAGATTGTTAGACAGTTATGACCCATAGCGTCACTATTTTGTAAATGATATTGTATTATTGTACAAAATTAACTATGTAGTAATGAAATTGCCTTTTACCGTTTTGTAATTTATTTACTTTGATATGTAAATGGTAAAAGTCCCTATGATTAGTTCCGGATTGAGATGATATGAGACAGTATCAATCCATAAAGGTTTAATCATTAAATATCCCTAGTCGTAGTATTATCGAGATTGGACATCGATAATGCGGAATAGACTAGTACTGCACTTGTGCGTGTTGTGAGGGCACAACGGCATAGTTCTCATATATTTAAGTATAGGATACTTATGCAAGTGCGGTAGGAGGTTGTGTTTTACCGATGGTACGGAAAACAGCTTCGCTCTGGATAGACCCCGCGGAATCCCATTGGTAGTATGTCTGCGTGTCTATGGGAGTCCGCTTCAGGGTAGGTGCATATGGTCTTAACCTGAGACTTGCATCGCTAGTACTTGCGACAATCGGTAGACTTTAGTTTTGGTCGTCCAGGGCTTTAACAGGTTCTGTGTACACCTCTTCTAGGTTTATCGAAGTCGTAGTGTATTGGGTGTGATGTCAAGACGGAAGTATCACTTCAGACATATGGAGATGATGATCGCGCAGGATACAGAACTAGTACTCTATAATGGTTGCAACCATCGGGATAATATGACAAGGTCAGGATTATCCGATTCAAAGAGACTAGTTGCTTGATGTCCGATATATGTTTCGTACGGGGCAGACACATCTCCAGCCCCAGGCCTTACATGTGATCATCCGATACTGGATCAGTATACACTATACTACGGTATACTACGCCTGTTATAGATCTTATATTCCAGTAAGAATATTTCTGGAGAATTGGGTAGGCATGGCGTTTTGCTAGAGGCTAACCTTGTCTTGTAAATCGGTAAAAACGTAGTACTTGGTACGTACGTGTTCGGATAGTCCGACGACCGTATTTACTGCCAACATATCCAGAGATCTCTTGGGTCGCTTCCCGAAGATTCACCGATGACGTATGAAAGTATTAATTAATCTGGGATTAATTGCGGAGAGACTTTATCTTGGATAAAGTACTATTTGAAGAGAGAGAAAGATTAATTTGGAATTAATCAATAAAATAATATATTTGATATATAAACGAAATTCGATTTCGACGCGGAATTAAAATTAGATTTTAATTCGGGCAAACGAGTTAATTTAGAATTAATTCATTAGCGACATGAATAGTAATTATGCTAGGCATAATTATTTAATTAAATTCGATTTAAATAACGTCGCGACGGAAGTTCGTTAATTCGGAATTATCGAACCCGAGCCCGGGAGTGTTTGCGGGCCCACTCGCATTTGGAATCAAGTGGGGCCCACATGTCACATCAACCATCACATCACTAGTCAAAGCATTAGCTTTTTGGTGATGGAATTAGGTAGTGGTGTTGTGTGTTCAACACTCAAGTTGAGGATGAGATGGGTTGCTTCTTTGACTTTTGATTTACCAAATATTTGGTATATAATCATTTTAATTTTGAAAAACAATTGATTAACCGAAGAACAAGTCAACAAAATCATCTCCTCTCTTTTTCTCTCAAAGTGGCGTGAACTGCCACTATTCACAGCTCTCTTTCTTCAATTTTTCTTGTAAAACTTGAAGATAAAGTGTGTTGTTTTGGAACTAAATCAAAATCTTGGCTAGCACCAACTTGATCATACAAAGGTGTTATGGGAAACTAATTCTTGAGCTTGGGAGGATCAAAGAAAGCTTGGAGCTTCCCCACTCACCTTGGCCGAAACCCTCACTGCACAAAGGAGAAGTTTTATTTCATCAACACATCCGCATTCCAATCTTTGTGAGTATGATTCCGCCATACTTCAATATTGTTCATTCATATATATATTTGTTTGCTCTTTTGATCTTGGGACATGGATTAGAATTTCCAACATCTCCCACTTGCCTATAGCCAGTCACTCGAGTGTCTTACACCGAACTATGTACGGTTGGTCAAAATGCTGAGAAAAGGTTTTCGTCAGTGGATTTACATGATTATCGTTTGATGCGATTTATCGATCATCACATCGCCATGATGTATGATCCGAATGAATCAAGATGAAATCGAAGTATAATTATTTGGATCGTTGATGAGACATTAAATTCTTTAGCCTGTACTCGAGCCTAGACTCAGCTGCTAACAGAATTATATCTAATCTAATTAGATTTGTTTATCGACCCAGAAGGTTTATTCCGCTTCAATGCAGCAATAACCCACATCTATTGTTTATTCGGCAACAGTATCTTGCTTGGAAGATTTCCAGCTCACTGTTCGTTATTCAAACTTTATAGTACCGTTGTGACTTATAGTCGTCTTTATCGGTTTGGAAACTTGCTACAGCGATCCCAGTCACTTCAAGTTCTCCATCTCCACAGAATAAGACAACATCCTTAGTTCTCTAAGATACTAAGGATGTTCTTAACTTCAATCCAGTGACTATCACTCGGATTGGTCTGATTGTGACTCCATATGCTCAAAGCGTATGAGAACCAGGTCACGTACATTTTAAATGTACAATTTCTCAGAGAGTGTTAACAACTTTAAATCTATCCCAATAGATATTTATTCCTAGAATAAGGTTGTTACTCCTAAGAATTCTACGGAGATTATCTCGAAACCAAGCTTCGCCGATTTTTTTAAGGGAATATAATTTCCAAGAAATGACAATATTATCATTATTTTATACAGGACATTCATTGTCAGCGCGCTCCCCTAACCTCCTTATATACACAAGAATTATTTTCGTTTTGAATTAAATCATAAACCATTATGATTACATCAAAACGTCAGCTCCAAGAACCTATGCTTGCTTCAATCCAAACATGGATCGAACAAACCCGCAAACCTAGTTTGCTGGTTGGGTACGACAAAATCGTCAGGATGTTATATAACACCTCCAAAAGGTTTCCGTTTAAGGAAAGCGATTTTGATCTTTAACTGACACCTTTTCCACAAATGTAAAATTTCAGCAAGCCTTATCCAAATGGATTTACCGTGGCAACAGGAAAAAAAAGTTGGTTGGGGTTGGTGCTCAGAGCGCCAATCCGGGCCGTATTTATGTCTGATTCATGAATACGAACATCCCCTTATTCCATAATATTACTTATTTATGGTTGCACCTCTTGTTCTTATATACGTATTCGATTGATTACGATTAGATTGAAACTAAATGTGGTTTAGTGATATGTATATATTAGACAAAGGCCCGATAATATATAATGCAGTACACAGTTACAAAGTTAGTTTGTAATTGACATTGGGAAGTGTCACTGCTATATGTATATTATCAAACATAGTTCCTGGTCAAGATTTGCTAACACGGGTCGGTTAGTCAAATCCGTTGAGACCAGTACATGTCGTATATCGAGACTTGGTCCGATGGTTTATCCCAATGAACCATGAGTCTATGGAGACTCGTATAGACGTGTAGGTGTTTATAGTGGATAAACACTGAACGGCTCACCGAAGATTCTTAATGGATGGTACGCCAACGTCAATAAGAATCTTCTCGGGTTGAGTAGCATAGTGGTCCTTCGACTTGAGACACCACTGTGGATGTATGAGACATCCTCCACACTTAGATGGCAGTCACGTCACCGATCTATTTAGATCAGACCTCCGCCTGTTCGTTGGGTGTGGATCGATCCTCAGGATATCCTGTGTGTGTCAAGATAGGATCCGTCAGTTCTGTGTACAGAGCATAGGTAGTCCATATATATTTAGCAGTCTGTTAAATCTGTGGCCACAGTATACATCGGAAGTAAGTTCCGAGTGTTATTTAGAGATTGCTAATAGATACGTCGACGAGATAATACCTATAGAGATTTGACGTTTACATCTATATCTCTGGGATTATCTGGATACCTGTGACGGAGGGATTATACGTATGCAATGACCTCGACCTGTATGATTCAGCTAGTTTATCCGTGATCGTCATAATCTACGGGTGGATAGATTATGGACATGAAATTGGATTTCGTGACGGATATACCTGAATCTAGAGAGTCTCAATAATGAAACATACTCGTAGAGCACTAGAGCAACATTATGAATAATGATGATTATTTATAAATCGTTTAATCGTTAAACGAAAAATACATGCGAACGGGCCGAACCGTCATTTCCTAATTAATGTGTATTTGTATTTAATATATGATATTATTAAATACACATTAATAAATAGTCAAATAAAGGTATTTGACATATATCATCAATATATGTATTTGAGATATTTAAAGTAAATATAATACATATATTTGATATATTTGTATTTAATTAATTATTTAATTATTTAATTGTTAAATGATTAATATAATTAAAATATAAATATATCACCAAATGATAAAGTTAGGAAATGATTATAAGTGTAATGTTTGACTTTACATTAAAGGAAAAGGTTGTCAAATTGATTTTGACTTCTTAAGATATTTGTTCAAAATTGTTTGAAAAATAAAAATATCTTTTTCCTTTATTTCTTATAAATTTCGGCCATACACTTAAATATAAGAGTTATATTATTCTTAGTTGCATTTGTTGACTTAATTAAATATCTAATAAAGTGTTATTAAGATATTTATGCAAGTTGACTAAATGTAAAGTTAAATGAATTGAAATGAATTTGGTATATTTGTATACACAATTTCGGCCAAGGCATCTTTGTCCAAGTATATATTGTTTTCATTTCATTTCATTTGATAACCTAATACACTTTCAAAAGAAACTCCATTAATGGAAGCAAAGGAAGCTTGTGAGAAAGAAAGAAGAAATCAAAGAAAGCTTGGATTTTAGTGAGTTTTTCCAACTTGCTATTAGAAAGGAAAATGTTCCTTAGGATCTAGGCTTTAACATATGATGTTCTTAGGTTATTTCTTTCTTTATTCCTTGTGTTTTTGTTGATGGAAGTTTTGATGGAAGTGTTGAGCATGTATGATGAAGGAAGGTTGTGACTATTGTAGTTATAAGCTTTCTTTTAAGGTTTTGGAAACCATGTTGCTAATCTAGAGTTGTTGACCCACTCTTAGATGACCTAGATTTGATCTTGAGTTGTTTCATTGTGTTGAGACTTTGATTGGATGGAAGAAAGATGATTAAGTATTGATTTAACCAATTTGGTCTAATTTGTCCAATTTGATGAAATTGAAAAATTAGGGTTCATGACCAATTCCAAATTTGGGGATTTTCATATATGTTGTGTATTTGGATGTGTATATGATGCATATAAAGTTTCATGTTCATTGGATTACATCTTGATGTGTTTTGATGCATGAAATGACAAAGTGCACAAAATGGCACCTTGGAGGTGCATTCGGCCAAGGATTAGGAATTTGGGATTTTTTGTGCTTTTGGTGTTTTGATGTTTTGAACATGCTAAGTTCATCTTAGAAATGATTTAGAATCATTCAAAATTGATTAGATCAATTTCGGACTAAAATGGACAAAATACCAAAGTAAGGGTAATTTGGTAAATTCACTTAAATATGATTTATTTGAATTTTATTTCATAATTTGATTATTGGATAATAAATAAATATGTTTATTTAATTAATCCGAGAAAAAGTTTTGAAATCGGAAGATTCGATCTTCCGCCGCTTCCGCTGCGTTACCGGATTCTGCCCCTAAAAAACCCCTACAAAATGGTATCAGAGCGAGTCTGATTCTAGGCCTCCATAAATGATTAGCTTGTTTTATTCAATGTTTAATCATGTTTTCTTGACTTTATACATGCATGTTATAATCTAATTTGATTAGATTTAGGGTGTATGACACTTAATGGAATATCCCCGCTTAATAAGGTTTTAAAGTAACTAGTATTTGGAATACTTGTTTCTTGGTCCGTCTTGTCAATACGGTTTATAAATATCTTTTCGTTGACTACATCCGAGACCGTGCCTCTGCTGTGAGGTGTAGCTGATAGAAATTTATTTATGCCGAATGTATATTAGATACTAGATAAATTCAAGCGAAAGCGGAATCCTGAACGTGCCCTAGCTGTCAGGGTTACGCAAGTAACTTGAGTTTATCATTGACAAGTTTAACCTTGGTACGTCTCCTTGTGGGCCTGCCTTCGCAGCGACAACGAGAAACGGCCAGGACCGGAACCTTGGAGTCACTAGTGAGTGATTGACAATTAGTTGTCTACCTGTGAATATACGTAGGCGAGACCGTGCCTCTGCTGTGAGTCGAAATATATTCATGGGGTCCTCTTCCCATTATGGAATTCGATTTAATTATTGAATTCTCGTCTTTCCGTTGGGGATTACGGCATTACGTAAAAATAGTGGGAGGCACTGCTAAGTTTAAAATATTCCATAACTTAGGCAGTGTATGTTATTATGGAAATTGCCGCTTGTTTGTTTCCTTATTCTATTGTTTATATAGAATTAAACTTTTATTTACTGCACACATATTATGATATGTTATCTGACTAGACTCTTGGTTGCAGTTATTCTAGAATAGGTTCTAGATACTACTAGACTAGGATATTATTAGATTAGTCTAACCATCGGGAACTGTTGTTCCGATTTTCTTCAAAAATAAAGATGGTTAATGACTTAGTTTCTAAGTCATGATAGATAATCTAGATAGATATCCCCTTTAGGATATAATACTTTAGAGACAATAGTTTCTTATGCAGTAAGAATTGACTTGAATTAGTTCATGTCTCGAGATTCTTGACTGGCATTAAGAAAGCCCTATTAGGTATTTGTTTATCTAGTAATGACGTTTCTAAGCTTTAATTACCTTTAGAGGTAATGTGTCTGACACAATTTGCTAATCAGTTATTTACAATTGTTGTGAATAGTTGAATGCAAATAGTAAAGCTAAAGAAAGGAGATGCGTATATTTGTGTATAGAAAATATCGATTTTCACAATACTACAACTATAGGTATTGGATACCAGATCTCCCGTCTAGTTATTTGAAATATTGGTTAACGATTGTTTTGATATTTGATATCGGAACTTGCGACTATTGGATAGTCACTTGTTCTTTATAAACAATTGTTACATATTTTATAATAACTAGTAGTGTCATTGACGTAGAGATAAACATAAGAGAAATTATTCGGTAAAGTAAATAATTTAGAACGGTGCTTTATGAATTTAATCACTTAAGCATTGGATGCTTATTCCGTATGGTAAAGGATGGTTTGATACTAGATCACACCACACATCCTTATCCATTTAATGAATATTGTATTCAGGAAAGTGATTAAGATCTCGTTTAACCAATGATTGTCATTGGACCACCAAATTTATTTAACTGATACATTGGATGTATGTAGTTTATAAATAATAATTGCTTAAGGTAGTTTTCTTTATTTCGTAACTTAGTTGATGAATTGTCATAACTTAGTTACGTGTTTCTGAAGGAACACATATTGAAAGTCTTGAAAGTATCAAGTACTTTCAATCTGTTCTGATGAAACGTAGATTGAACATTTTTGACTTGTTCAAATATATTCAATCTAAAGGTTTTAGAGAATTCTATCCTCAAAATTCATAACATGTCTTTGAACTGTTCAAAGATCTTTGATACGATCAAACGTATGAATTTAAAGCAATTAGTTCTAAGGTTATTTAGTGAATATGATTCATATTCAATATTGTTCTTCCACGATTCCATCTTGATGGAATTGAGTAGTGGGAGCAATCGAATCTTATATGATTTGATTCGTCTGATATTGAAAGTTACCGAATTAGTTTCAATACTCTTGGGGTTATACTCCAGTAACACTAATTCATCTCTTTAATTAATGTTCCATTATTTTCTACAGTTGCATATATGATATGTATAGGTAGAAAATTTGAATCTTGAAAAGTTTGAGATTTCAATCTTTCTTTTATATAATAGTTATATAATGGAAATTACTTACACCTCGGAGGTATAAGTAAAAGTTTATCGTTTATTCTGTTTAATAGAATATTGTATTCTATTTAATAGAATATCTTTCCTACGATTCTAAGTAATAAAATCGTTTTATTACTTGGTGTGTAACATCAGATGTTAACTATTGTAGAAAAGACTTGACTTATTGAAGTCAAATGTGAGAATGATAAATTATAAATGGAACTATGTAATTAATAAGATGAAACAACCCTTATACATCTTCCGTGCAAGTCCAATAGGATAACAGAATCATTCACGAGTATTTGATACTTAATGGTTCCGTTGTTTTCTTATTGAAGAAAAATTATCCTATGACTTTTAATGGAAGCGATATTTGATATCGATTCTGGAAGTTCACCATTGAACCTTAGATCTAAGATTGTTCATAGCTTACTATGATCAAGTTTTGAACTTGATTACGCTTTCATTATGAATTAGTTCATGATATGTGCTAATTGTTTGCACAACGGAAGCAATGTGAGCTTATTAAAGGTTTGACCTTTATAGTATGACAGTGAGAAAAGTTATACTCAGCAATCTATTGTAGATTCTGAGAAAACTTATCTCTAGTCACACTAATTGAACAATTAAAGATATATTGGTTAATGTTGATAATAAACTGTATATTTTAGCTAAAGAATGCAAAGTGGCGTTTTTGGATGACTTATTCAGATAAGAGATCAGTTGTGATTTCCTTATTTGAAGAGTTCATTCTGAAATGGCCCTAGAGTTTGTGTTCTGCTGAGATCGCAGTTTAGTGTGCTAGCTTATAGAGCCTATTGTAGACTCGGATAAGTCTTCCAGAAATATGTGTTCTCTATTTTTGATATCGTCAGATTGTCTGATCTTGTCAAAGTATATAGAATACATATGTGATTAGAAGGGTTAGTGGGAGCGTACATATTACTTTCTAGTGTTATATATCTTAACGACATTGTCATTATTATAGTAATAATGAGATGTTTATGAGGTAAAAGATTTACCTAAGTCTTCTTTACTCCTCGTGAAAAAGTGGGAGTAGTCTCTTTTATATACGATATAAAGTTTTATATAAGATATAAAACCAAGAGACTTGTGAGATACTCCTATTAGTCGTACATTAGATATGATCTAATGAAGACATAACAAGGCTATCTGTATGACATTTAGTATAACTGTTCGACAGTTATTGTGTGTCTTATATAAAGTATTCATTTTTCGTAAAGGATGATTCCTTTTTCGAAAGAGATATTGATTAGAATGTCTAATCAATCTTATGTATCATTTGATGATGACATAATAAATACTTTATAATGTGCGATTATCGATTGATTTAATCGTAATTGTTACGAGTTATTTTGACATCCTATAGACCATATGATGGATCTTGAAACACGTTCTTTGTGATCTTTGAGATATTAAGAACGAGTTTCTAATTCATGGAGAATATAGTCTGCAACCATTAGGGTCATATTAGTTTTGAGACTAATTATGACGTTAGACAGTCTACGTCATAAAGAGTCACAAAGATGCAGTGTGTCACGAAGGATTCTACTACTATTTAGTCAAAATGCAACTTATGAAGTATTGACTTATGAAGTTGCATAGTGACCTTATAAAATAGAAGTTTTGAATTGTTATTGTGCTTGCGGTTGTCTTCATAGTATTTTGGATTTGATCCTTAAATACTTGGACAACTCAGTAGCTGTAGCACAATACTGATGTAGCATCAGAGTCATATTAATGTATAATCTAGATTCTACAAAATATGAATGATGCTGACTATGGGAAACGATAGAGTTTGTTTGACAAACTCAATATGTCATAGCGGACTTGTTTTTGTTGCCTACCTCTTAAGTACTGGGTGAGCTTTTGAGGACCATGTGCATACGATGCACATTGAGACGTGTATATGATACCGTGGATTGGCACTAGAGCAAGTGGGAGAAATTGTTGGGGTTGGTGCTCAGAGCGCCAATCCGGGCCGTATTTATGTCTGATTCATGAATACGAACATCCCCTTATTCCATATATTACTTATTTATGGTTGCACCTCTTGTTCTTATATACGTATTCGATCTGATTACGATTAGATTGAAACTAAATGTGGTTTAGTGATATGTATATATTAGACAAAGGCCCGATAATATATAATGCAGTACACAGTTACAAAGTTAGTTTGTAATTGACATTGGGAAGTGTCACTGCTATATGTATATTATCAAACATAGTTCCTGGTCAAGATTTGCTAACACGGGTCGGTTAGTCAAATCCGTTGAGACCAGTACATGTCGTATATCGAGACTTGGTCCGATGGTTTATCCCAATGAACCATGAGTCTATGGAGACTCGTATAGACGTGTAGGTGTTTATAGTGGATAAACACTGAACGGCTCACCGAAGATTCTTAATGGATGGTACGCCAACGTCAATAAGAATCTTCTCGGGTTGAGTAGCATAGTGGTCCTTCGACTTGAGACACCACTGTGGATGTATGAGACATCCTCCACACTTAGATGGCAGTCACGTCACCGATCTATTTAGATCAGACCTCCGCCTGTTCGTTGGGTGTGGATCGATCCTCAGGATATCCTGTGTGTGTCAAGATAGGATCCGTCAGTTCTGTGTACAGAGCATAGGTAGTCCATATTATTTAGCAGTCTGTTAAATCTGTGGCCACAGTATACATCGGAAGTAAGTTCCGAGTGTTATTTAGAGATTGCTAATAGATACGTCGACGAGATAATACCTATAGAGATTTGACGTTTACATCTATATCTCTGGGATTATCTGGATACCTGTGACGGAGGGATTATACGTATGCAATGACCTCGACCTGTATGATTCAGCTAGTTTATCCGTGATCGTCATAATCTACGGGTGGATAGATTATGGACATGAAATTGGATTTCGTGACGGATATACCTGAATCTAGAGAGTCTCAATAATGAAACATACTCGTAGAGCACTAGAGCAACATTTATGAATAATGATGATTATTTATAAATCGTTTAATCGTTAAAAAAAATACATGCGAACGGGCCGAACCGTCATTTCCTAATTAATGTGTATTTGTATTTAATATATGATATTATTAAATACACATTAATAAATAGTCAAATAAAGGTATTTGACATATATCATCAATATATGTATTTGAGATATTTAAAGTAAATATAATACATATATTTGATATATTTGTATTTAATTAATTATTTAATTATTTAATTGTTAAATGATTAATATAATTAAAATATAAATATATCACCAAATGATAAAGTTAGGAAATGATTATAAGTGTAAATGTTTGACTTTACATTAAAGGAAAAGGTTGTCAAATTGATTTTGACTTCTTAAGATATTTGTTCAAAATTGTTTGAAAAATAAATATCTTTTTCCTTTATTTTTTATAATTTCGGCCATACACTTAAATATAAGAGTTATATTATTCTAGTTGCATTTGTTGACTTAATTAATATCTATAAAGTGTTATTAAGATATTTATGCAAGTTGACTAAATGTAAAGTTCAATGAAATTGAAATGAAATTGGTATATTGGTATGACCTTCGGCCAAGGCATTCTTGTCCTAAGTATATATTGTTTTCATTTCATTTCATTTGTAACCTAATACATTTAAAAAGAAAACTCCATTAATGGAAGCAAAGGAAGCTTGTGAGAAAGAAAGAAGAAATCAAAGAAAGCTTGGATTTTAGTGAGTTTTTCCAACTTGCTATTAGAAAGGAAAATGTTCCTTAGGATCTAGGCTTTAACATATGATGTTCTTAGGTTATTTCTTTCTTTATTCCTTGTGTTTTTGTTGATGGAAGTTTTGATGGAAGTGTTGAGCATGTATGATGAAGGAAGGTTGTGACTATTGTAGTTATAAGCTTTCTTTTAAGGTTTTGGAAACCATGTTGCTAATCTAGAGTTGTTGACCCACTCTTAGATGACCTAGATTTGATCTTGAGTTGTTTCATTGTGTTGAGACTTTGATTGGATGGAAGAAAGATGATTAAAGTATTGGATTTAACCAATTTGGTCTAATTTGTCCAATTTGATGAAATTGAAAAATTAGGGTTCATGACCAATTCCAAATTTGCGGATTTTCATATATGTTGTGCATTTGGATGTGTATATGATGCATATAAAGTTTCATGTTCATTGGATTACATCTTGATGTGTTTTGATGCATGAAATGACAAAGTGCACAAAATGGCACCTTGGAGGTGCATTCGGCCAAGGATTAGGAATTTGGGATTTTTTGTGCTTTTGGTGTTTTGATGTTTTGACCATGCTAAGTTCATTTTAGAAATGATTTAGAATCATTCAAAATTGATTAGATCAATTTCGGACTAAAATGGACAAAAACTAAAGTAAGGGTAATTTGGTAAATTCACTTAAATATGATTTATTTGAATTTTATTTCATAATTTGATTATTGGATAATTAAATAAATATGTTTATTTAATTAATCCGAGAAAAAGTTTTGAAATCGGAAGATTCGATCTTCCGCCGCTTCCGCGCTTCCGCTGCGTTACCCCCTCCAATTTCTGCCCCTAAAAAACACCCCTACCTTTTTGCCCTTAATCAACACAATGTTCTCATAACCCTTTACCTTTTTTTCGCTAAAAGCCTAGCTTTGTACGTTTGTAAATTTTGCCATCCATATATGTCTTCCTTGAAGACTTATACTGTACCAGTTAGGCCTAATGCCTGTGCGGTACATCAACTAGTTCCAACATAGTTGGTCTACATGGAATCCATTTTTGGACTCATGGCAATTTCCATAAAAAGGGAGTCGATACCTTGATCAGTTCCTCAAACGTAGTCGTTGGTCTACCTCAACAAGATTGACATCTTTATGAGGTGAGATCAGAAACCCATACCCCAGGTTGTTTTCTGATTCTCTCTGACTACGCGGTTCTTGTGTATTCGAAGATTAATGGTATAGTTTCATCCTTGATGAACTATCTGTGTTCCATTAAGGACTTCGTGCCTTGACAGTAATTACTCCGACTTTCATCGAGTTATACCATCCTCCACTTACCACTGCATATCGGTATTCCTTTTAGGAAAACCGCATGGTGAGCAACAATAACATTGTTCTCTCGTGAGATGTATAAGTACTATACTTATGGTTTTCCCTATGATAACCTATGAATTGCACTAATCCGATTTGGGTTTTAGTTTGGTATCATCCAAACTTATGCCCAGCATTCCCAAATCTTCAGGAGTGTGAAACCCTGTTTCTTTCCTGTTCATATCTAATATGAATCATGTCAAACAGATTTATATGGAACCTTATTCTAAATAAGTATTGCACTGTTAATGCATATCCGTTGAAGGAAATGGTAGCTCAGAGCGACTCATGATTAACCTTATCATGTCCAAAAAAATTCGGTTTCTCCGTACGGACACACAGTCAAACTGACGTGTCTCGGGAGGAGTCCTCATTGAAAGAATACTATACTCTTTCAGGTATGTTTGAAACTTACTGCTTAAGTATTTTCCAATACGGTCTTACCGCGACTGTTTAATACTTTAGACGATCTGTTTGTTTACTTCGTGTCGAATCTCTAAAAGTTATCGATTTGTGTTCTTCAAAAGAAACACATAACAAACGTGATGCCACATCCGTTAAGGTCACGAAATATTCATATTCACATCTAGCATTGCTAGATATGGGCCCACTTACTTCACTATGAATAGGGCTAACAGATCGGTGGCACTTTCACTATTACCAAGTAAATAGTGTTTTCAGTACTTTACCTAATAAACTAGATTTGTAGACTTTATTTGAATAGTCAAATCAGTCCTAGTACCCACTCTTCAAAAGCGTGGATATACGAGTCTTGTTTAATTGTGTCCCAGACAATAATGCCACAAATAAGTCTCTACTGATCAAATCAGTTTGAGCTATATATTTGTCATTTTATGTGTTTGAGATTTTATTTATATTCAAAATATAAATTCTGTTACTCACATCTAATGTGTTTATCTTAATATCATTCTTTATATAATGAAACACTTTAGTGTTCTAGAATATAAAGGTCTATCCACAACGGATTAAACACTGATATAAAGATATGTTTCTAGTCAAACTAGTTACATTATAACAGTTCCTAATTTAAGTACATACCCAAAAGGTAGTTCCTAAACTTAGGATTCTACGGTCGAAACCAGCGACTTTCGTCCGTTTTCAGATTCGCAGATTAATCTCAGCTTGAAGTCAGTATCCTGCTCACAGCAGATTCTGAACATCAATCCATATATTTTATGTACCACACTAAGTATTTAAAATCCAATTTTAATACTAGTAATAGACATAATATTGACAAACATTCATAAAGTCAGAGCCTTGCCCTTTCTTTAATTCCTTCGTGTCTGCCATATCCAAACGGCAGTCACTTTAGGATATGTCATTTATCTCCCCAGAAGATCATAATGATTTTGCCTTTGCCCTTTTCCAGTATTTCAGAAGCCTTTGGGCAAGCCTTGGGTTTCTAGAATATTGAAGTATGGTGCGCCTTGCGCCACTTACCTAATTGCAAAGTTTGACTTTATCTCCTCGAGAATAGTCTTTAACCTCCAAGAGTTATTTATTGCAATTTTAATACTTCTTAAATCTAAACATAGATTTATGACAAGTATATCGAATTAAGCACTTAAGTTATCATCACATAAATCTTCCAAAGATCATGCTCTACTATTTGCTTAATTCTTGGCTTAGGCATAATAGGTATTTTATCAAATAAAGTAACTTATTATTATTATTTCCAGGACCATCCTGAAATTGTTCCCAATTTGAAAAATATAGTCGTTTAAATACATTTTCACCCAGGATTATGTTTTAAACACTAATCTTTCATTTATCTTGATTCTAATAGTCCAACTATTTAATCAACGATTTGTGGTACTAGTTATTATAATGATTATTATAGTCCAACTATACATCAAATATAATTTAAATTAATTAACCTCAATTACATTGATTACTATAATCCAATTATAAAATCAACTGTAAATTGAAATTAGTTAATTCAAATATATTGATTACTATAATCCAATTATATATAATCAAATATAATACAGTCCAACTGCTTATTAAAAACAACAATTTAAATATTAGTCCACTAACATTTAATCTAACGACGAAATAATTTGAATGAGCGCATATGGCAAGTAATTAAACGAATATTGCAAATCTAATACTTGCCTCCCACTATTTTTCGACGAGCCTCTAACCCTCTGTCGAGTCTCTCGGGAAACCGTGTTTCCTAGTGGGCTAGGATCCCGTTAAATAACACACAATCTTGACTTTGGCCAACAAATTGTATGATATTTAACTAGGTAGATCTCAAAGATCAATTGGATCCAATCCAATTCCTAGATCCAGTAGGCGGATATCCAAATCCTAAACATATATCTTATATATGCCAATACATCCAATGTATTACCTAACCTTTTTCCTCTGAATCAACTAAGCCTTGGCTTTGGCACAACAAACCTAGTGATCCCAGTCAAGCGCGACCCATTGACCATGGAAAGCTTCGTAATCAATGTCGATGGACAAGAAGTGGTCTTGACTTTGGCCAACAAACCACAACTTGGACAAGACACCAATATAGAACAAAACTCTCGTGATTCAAACACATCTTCGACGGACAAAGGGCTTGACTTTGGCCACAACCCAATGCCCATCTCGGATCTTGAGTAAGAATCACTCAATGGAAGGAAAAACGCTTGATATTTGATGAGGGTTTTTCGCGTGCAAATTGGCTACCAATTTATTATCTTTGTTAAGGTCTCATCATCATTCACCCTTAAACATGCATTCTAAACACATAATAAAGCGCATATGAAAATAAATAATAATGATATGCGGATGATACTTAACACATTGATCCTAGATCAAATCTCTCCCTTTCTCTCTCAAACTAGTACTTGTATTATTTCTACCCGTTACACTACACTTCTAAAGAAACCTCATTTACATTGAGGGGAATAGGTAAGAAGAGAATACAAAGAGAATAGAGGTGATAAGGCTGGACACACAGGTCCAATTTAATAAATCGAATATATTACAATAATTTCCAAAATTACCCCCACCCGACTAATATCCATCCGATATACATTATTCATTCATCACAACCATGTATTCACACAAGCGTTATCAATCAATCTAATCAAATTAATTAATCTGATAATTAGTGATTATCCAATGTTCAAACAACGATTTGATTTTGCGCGAGTCAAACTCGTTTTTGCGAATAAGTAATCAAAGTACGAATTCTCGAATTAAATTAAACTACAAAATTAAATCCATTTAATATGTATTTATTACTAATCACTATTTAATTCCAAATTAATATTACACTTTATTAATAAACCTTTTACGACTTAAGTTCCAAATTTAATCGGTACAGTCTCAAAGCCCGATTAACGTCCAACGTCAATTTAATTCAAGTCCAATGGGATTTCAATTAATTTCTTTAAGGCATGGGTTCGGCAACCAAAGCCCAATCAAGGAGTAACCCCATAAGCCCAGAAATCAATTTCGGCCCATTAGGCCCAATTAAACTTTAAAGGTTCATTAAGTCGCATTTGGGCTTTATGGAAGCGGTTTGGGCCCAATTGGATCCAATCCAATTTGCCTAAACCCAACTTTGTACAACAAAGCCCATAAGCCCATTTACAACTTTAAAAGCCCAAATCCAATTATAAGGCCCAAATAATTAAATTACCAAATTCCAAATTTCCAATTAATTACCAAAGTGTATTACATGATTAATTAACCAAATCAATATTTCCAAAACATCATTTTGTCCAATTAATCATGCTTTTATCATCATCACATGTCCAACATACTTTGATGAAAAATCAAACCCATTCATCATGCCATAAGTCTCGGCCAAGGTTCATTTCATATCCAATTCGGTTTCAACCCAATTAATCCACAATCGACATTAAATCAACTTCCCGAATGATTTCACACACATCCAATGTCCAAAAAATCAAAGATCCAAGACTAAATAGAGCTCATTGTATTCGGCCAACATTAGGAATTTAGGGATTTTGTTCAATTCAAAATTCAATCCAATTCAATCTTAAATTAACATCATCCAACATCATTACAACTCATCCAATGAATCAAAATGAAAAATTCCAAGAATTCCAAAAACCATAATATTCGGCCAAGGTAACACTTTTGGGGAAAAATTTTTCCAAACCATTTTAATGAAATTGATCCAATCAAACTTCAATAAAACATATATTAAGCATATTCAATCAAACAATTTAACCAAAACATGCTCAAAACAAGTTTACCCAATTTTAAGCCCTAAAAGTTTCATGTTTGAACCTAGGCTCTTGATGCCATTGTTGGTTTCTATTTTAGGTCCCAAGATCATAACAAGCATGAAAAAAAAGTGTGAATACATCAAATGAGACGATTTGATGAAGAACAAAAACCATTTTAGCCCTTCCAAAAACGCCACTGCAGTGCAGATTTTTCAGCCCACTATTTTCAGTTTTGAGTCACCATTTTGAGCTTCAAATCTTCGTCGTTTGATTCCCGGCTCTTGGGTGGGTTTCCCTAACACCTTCGTATAACTCTTGGAGTGCTAGCTCTCAAGTATTTTGCAACAAAATTACACAAAAATGGCTCACCATTTTCGGCCAACAAAGGCAGTTCACAGCCCCTTGGGCGTGAACTTGAGGGAGAGAAAAGAGAGATGAAAGAGATGTGTTAGGTTAGGTTAAAGTGTAAACCATTTCACTTTATATATTTTCCAAAAATAATAAAATGATTTTCATTTAATTTTACTTTCAAAAAGTCAAATTAAACTTTATACAATAACCTTAAGTGTTCCACACTCCAACATCAATGTCCATCAAGTCACATCAACTTTAATAAAGTGACATGTTGTCAAGTCACATCACCTTTAATAAAGTGACATGTTGTCAAGTCACATCACTCAAAGTGACAAGTGATTTGACGCTTGATGTGACGAATGATTTGACGTTTGATGTGGCTTGTGTGCCGCACTCGAATTCGAAATACGAATGTGCTCGCAATCACTCTCGGGCTCGGGTTCGCTAATTCCTAATTAATGAATTTTCCGTTGCGTCGTACTTAAATGATTACGCCTAGCGAATTCACTATTCACATCGCTAACGAATTAATTCTAAATTAATTCGTTCGCCTGAATTAAAATCTAATTTTAATTCCGCGTCGAAATCCAATTCCGTTTAATATATCGAATATATTAATTTACCCGATTAATTCCAAATTAATCGTTTTCTCTCTTTAGACGATATTTTATCCCAGATAAAATATCTCTGTAATTAATCCCAGATTAATTTTCTCTCTCATCAAATTAATCCCAAATTAATTAGAGTACGAGTCATACATCATCGGTGAATCATTGGGAAGCGACCCATGAGATCCCCAGATATGTTGGCAGTAAATACGGTCGTCGGACTATCCGAACACGTAAGTACCAAGTACTACGTTTTACCGATTCACAAGACAAGGTTGGCTTCTAGCAAAGCGCCATGCCTACCCAATTCTCCGGAAATATCCTTACAGGAATGAAGGATCTGTATCAGGCGTAATATACATCGTATAGTGCATATCGATCTAGTATCGGATGGTCACGTGCTAGGCCTGGGGCTGGAGTTGTGTCTGCCCCGTACGAAGCACATGTCGGATGTCTGGTAACTAGTCTCTATAATCGGATATACATGACCTAGTCATAATATCCTGATGGCCGCGCAGCACTTAAGAGCACTAATACCGTATCCTACGTGACATCATCTCCACTATGACTGGAGTGATACTTCCGTCTTGACATCACACCCAATACTCTACGATTCTCAATATACCCAGTATTGGCGTACACATAACTGGTTAAAGCCCTGGACAACCTCAACCAAAGTATATTGATTGTCGTAAGTATTAGCGGTGCAAGTCTCAGGTTAAGACCAAATACACCTACCCTGATGTCGGACTCCCATAGACATACAGTCATACTACCAATGGGATTCCGAGGGGGTCTATCCAAAGCGAAGCTATTTCCTGTACCATCGGTGAAACACAACCTCCTATTACACTTGCATGAGTATCCAATACCCAAATATATGAGAACTATGTTGTTGTGCCCTCACAATGCGTACAAATGCAATACTAGTCTTTTACGTATTTATCGATGTCCAATCTCGATAATACTCTGACTAGGGATATTTAATTATTTATCCTACGTGGACTGATATTATCTCATATCATTCTCCGTCCAGGAACAAATCATAGGGACCTCTCATCATTTATACATCTAGGTGATCTAATCACAAATGATAAGAGAGCAATCTCCTTTGTCACATAGTTAATTTGTACAACAACACCATGATCTGTACAAATAGTGACGTTATGGGTCATAATTGTCCAACACCAAATATATACTTCAATTATTTCATCTGATTCATCGGATCATACATCGTGGCGATGTGATAATCGAATAAATCGCATCAGATGATAACATTGCAAATCTGCTGACGAAAGTAGTTTTTCAGCAGAAGTTTGAGCGACCCGTACATAGTTCAAGTGTAGGACACTTGAGTGATTAGCTATAGGCCAAGTGGGAGATTGTTGGACAATTATGACACATATCATCACTATTTGTACAGAACATGGTGTTGTTGTACAAATTAACTATGTGACAAAGGAAATTGCTCTTTTATCATTTGTAATTGGATTACCGGATATATAAATGATAAAAGTCCATATTATTAGTTTCAGATTAATAAGATATGAGACAGTATTAATCCACTAAGGTTTAATCATTAAAATATCCCTAGTCGTAGTATTATCGAGATTGAACATCGATAATGCGAAATAGACTAGTATTGCACTTGTGCGTGTTATGAGAGCATAACAGCATAGTTCTCATATATTTGGGTATTGGATACTCATGCAAGTGTAATGGGAGGTTGTGTTTACCAATGGTACGGAAACAGCTTCGCTCTGGATAGACCCCTTGGAATTCCATTGGTAGTATGACTATGTGTCTATGGAAGTCCGAATCAGGGTAGGTGTATTTGGTCTTAACCTGAGACTTGCATTGCTAATACTTGCGACAATCAATATACTTTGGTTTTGGTCGTCCGGGGCTTTAACAGGTTCTGTGTACGCCTCTTCTGGGTATATTGAGAATCGTAGTGTATTGGGTGTGATGTCAAGATGGAAGTATCACTTCAGTCATATGAAGATGATGATCACGTAGGATACGGAACTAGTACTCTTATTTACTGCAGTCATCGGGAAAATATGACTAGTTAATATTTATCCGATTATAGAGACTAGTTACCAGAGATCTGATATATGCTTCGTACGGGGCAGACACAATTCCAGCCCTAGGCCTAGCATGTGACATTCGATACTGGATCGCAATACGCAATACTATATATACTACGCCTGACATAGATTACATATTCCTTAAAAGAATATTTCTGGAGAATTGGGTAGGCACGGTGCTTTGCTAGAAGCCAACCATGTCTTGTAAATCGGTAAGAACGTGGTACCGGGTACACACGTATTCAGATATTTCGATGACCGGATTTACTGCAGACATATCCAAGGATGTCATGGGTCACTTCCCGAAGATTCACCGATGACGTATGACTCGAACATAATTAATCTGGGATTAATTATAAGAGAGAGAAAATTAATCTAGGATTAATTACGGAGAATTTTATCTGGGATAAAATTCAATTAAAAGAAAGAGAACGATTAATTTGGAATTAATATTAAAATAATATATTTGATATATTAAATGAAATTAGATTTCATAAACGGAATTAAAATTGGATTTTAATTCAGGCAAACGAATTAGTTTAGAATTAATTCGCGAGCGACGTGAATAGTAATTTTGCTAGGCATAATTATTTAATTAAATTTGATTTAATTACGTAGCAACGGAAATTTCGTTAATTCGAAATTAGCGAACCCAAGCCAGGGATGTGTTGCGGGCCCACTCAGATTTTGAATCAAGTGGGGCCCACATGTCACATCACATATCACATCACTAGTCATTTATTCACCTTTTGGTAATGGAAGTTAGTAAATGAAATGAAGGTTGCTTGTTATTCACACAATGTGAAAATATGATGGACATATACCAACTTTGGTATATCTTTTATTATTGATTTTTTGAAATAAAAAACAATCAACACACTTCATCTCATCTCCTCTCTCTCACTCACGACTTTGAGTTATGTTTCTCTCAATTTTTTCCTTTGGCCGAGAGTCAATAGGAAGATCAAGGGGGTTTTGTTGCAATTTTCTCCATTGCTAGCACACAAAAGAGTCATTCCAAGGTGGTAGGGAAACTACTCCCATGAGTTGGAATCAACAACAAAGCTTGGAGCTTGGATTTCATCCCCAAAGAAATGAGCTTGGTTGAATTCATCAAGGAAACAAAATTTGTGTTCAACGCATCCAAAATCAGATCAGAGTGAGTATTTTCCACATTCTTACTTTGTTGTATTCACATCTTTCATTGCTTAATTTGATCTTGGTTTGACCTAGAAAACCCAACACTTTTATTATTTATATATCCAAGTAATCTAATTACAAAATGATAAAAGAGCAATTTCCTTTGTCACATAGTTAATTTGTACAAAGAACACCATGTCTTTTACAAATAGTGATGTTATGGGTCATAATTATCTAACATTCCTATGGTGCAAGGGATTGTGAAACTGCCAGGATCTTTCAACTTTGGGGGAAGCTTCCTCGGAATGATGGTGCTGCATTCTTCTGTCAATGCTACTGTCTCGTAGTCTCCCAATCTCCACTTTCATGACAGAATGTCTTTCATGAATTTGACATAGCTGGGCATTTGTTCTAACGCTTCTACAAATGGAATGTTGATATGCAGTTTTTTGAAGATCTCCAGGAATCGAGCAAACTGCTTGTCTAGTTTGTTTTTCTAGAGACGCTGTGGAAAAGGTGGAGGTGGAGTTAATCTTTCTCAATCATTTGATTTTGCCTCTTTTTCCTCCATCTGTGGTTCTGCTTCGCTGCATTCTTTTGGAATTTCCTCAGTGGATGGCTTGATTCCAATATCTTAGTTGATTTCAGTACCACTTTTCAAAGTAATGGCTTGACATTGCTCATTCCCTCGGTTCCTAGGATTTGGTTATGTGTTGCTAGGAAGGGTACCTTACAGTCTGTAACTCTGAGCATTAGCCAATTGTCCTATTTGATTTTCCAGTGCCTTTATAGATGCTGATTGGCTTTGATTGAATGCTTCTTGGGCTTAAAACATAGCATCGTACTTGGCTTATTTCTTTTTGAACATCTCTACAAACATTTCTTTTATTTCTGGTTCCTTTTCATACTCTTGGCCTTTGTTCTGCTATTGGAATCCGGGTGGTGAATTGTTCTTTTTCCCTGAATTATTGCTCCATGCTAAATTGGGATGATTCCTCCACCCTGGGTTGTAGGTGTTGGAATATGGATTGTTCCCCTGTCTGTCAAAGTTGCTAACATAGTTCACCGTCTCATTCTGTTGGTTGTAAGATTTTACTTCTGGTGCTCATCCATATGGTGAATTTATGGCACCAACAATGTTTACAACTTACGTACTCAGTGTTTCCATGAATTTGCACATCTGCTCCAGCTTGGCCTTCATTGCTGTGTTGGCTCTGACTGTTGGGAAGCGGCTGCGAGTGCGCAGCGGAAAATCAAAAAAACTTAATTATGATGCCACTAAGACCCATTTTTTTTTATTATTCTACAAGCCTAGGCATGTTAATGTATATTCTAAGCATAAAAACTCATAAAACATGCAAAGAACATAAACCTAAACATGCTAACTATCATAAGAACTCTAATTAAAATAAAGAAAAAAAAGACTTACTTGAACCGAAGACTCCTCCAGTCCTCCCTCCAATCTACAAGCTTTTCTCGAACTCAGCAAGCTCTTCCACGTTCCAAAGAGCCACCCAAGTGTGTGGCCTCCAAAAGTGCACACACCAAAGCCAAAACTCAACGGCAAGACTACGCTTTGAGTGCACAGGTATTTTGCCATTGGTGCTAGCCTAGGAAAATACCTCAAAACTTTTAACTCGAAGTTCCTCTAGTCAATTAGACTTAAGGATCCTCAAAATCAATGGCTTACTCTTAAACTTTAGAGTTGCTCACTTATATAAACCCAATATATGAAAGGTTTGGTGCAAAATTTTGTAAAGAATTCATTGGGTTTTTATAGGTGCTCCAAAGATAACAAAATTAATTAAGAATCCAATGTGGGATAAAAGCTAATTTAATCTTAGCCATTGGATCTTAATTTAGTGGTTTAATGAGATTATAAAACCCTAATAAGAGTTTGGGCCGAATTGGATTTCAAAACAAATAACAAATAAAAAAAATTACTATTCATATTATTATTCACGTTACGATTCACATTATTATTCACGTTTTATTTATTTATTTATTTATTCATTCCAATTCCCAAAGTGCCCCTATCGTCATTCACCAATCCCTAAGCCACTATGGAACCTCATAAATGTTCTTTGTTCATTTGGGATGTAGAACACGTATGCTCTTGAGTTCAAGGCATATCCTACAAACTTAAATTTAATTGCCCTATCATCCAATTGTTAGTTTGTGTGAGCTTAACATATGCGTCACATCCCCAAACTCTTAGATAATTAAGACTAGGACGTTTCCCAGACCATAACTCATATGGTGTTTGACTAACAGTCTTGGAAGGAACTTGGTTTAGTAGTAGTGTTGCAGTTTCTAAAGCAAGACCCTAAAATGAAAGAGGTAGATCCATGCCTAGCATCATTGATCGGACCATATCTAATAATGTCCAATTTCTCCTTTCGGAGACCCCATTATGCTGTGGAGTTCTCGGAGGAGTCCACTGGGAAACAATTCCATTTTCTCTCAAGTAATCTTGAAATTCGTTGCTTAAGTATTCACCACCTCGGTCAGACCTTAGTGACTTAATACTTTTATTAAGCTGGTTTTCTACTTCAGTTTTGAAGTCTTTGAATTTCTCAAAGGCTTCAGATTTGTACCGCATAAGGTACACATACCCATATCGCGAGTGATCATCGATAAAGGTAATGAAGTAGGAGAATCCACCTCTAGGGGTAACTGACATTGGTCCGCATACATCAGAGTGTATGAGTTCTAATGTCTCTGTTGCATGTTGTCATTTACCTTTGAAGGGTAATTTGGTCATTTTACCAAGTAAACAATACTCACAAGTTCCATAAGGTTCATATTTGAAGGGTCTGAAATACACATCCTTATGTAGCTTAGTTAATCTTGTTTCATTGATATGACCTAAGCGACTGTGCCATAGAAGTGATTCATTGAGATTATTCGAGTTAACGTTATATATATTAATGGTTGAACATTTTTTGTTAGTTTGTAAGACATATATAACATTCTTCAAAATACCATCTCCATATTTTATTTCATTGAAATAAATAGAACATTCATTACAACTTATTAGGCATGAAAAGCCTTTATTACATAAAGAAGAAATTGAAATGATGTTCTTTACTAGAGAAGGTACATAAATATAATCTTCTAAGTCTAAAACTAAACCATTCGGCAAAACTAATGATTAAGTCCCCACGCACAATGCAGCCAGTTTTACTCCATTACCCATGCGTAAGTCAACCTCCCCATGACGGAGTCTCCTACTATTTCTCAGGCTCTGCACATTGTTACACAAGTGAGTCCCACAACCGGTGTCAAGAACCCAAGTAGAAGGTTCAGAGTTTTGAGAATATAGTTCAATCATATACAATATACTTGAAGCATTGGGCTTCTTGGCCTCTTGGGCTTCCCTAGCTTCCTTGTCTTTCAAGGATCTGCAGTTTTTCTTCCAATGACCCTTCTTTCCACAAAAGAAACATTTCTCATTTCCCTTTTTCTTCTCCACCTTACCATTGGGCTTTAGGTGATTTAGAGCCTTGGCCTTGCCATTATTTTTCTTTGGGCCTTATGGCTTCAGGTCCGTACCCGTAAGCATGAAGGAGGTTTTAAGCTTCGGTTTCAAGTCCTTCTCTGCTTGCTTTATCAGATTATGCAATTCTACTGAAGTAGCTTCTTTATTAGACAGATGAAACTGCATAATAAAGTTAGAGAAGTCTTTTGGTAAGGACTGAAGAATTAGATCGTGACCTATCTCATGATCCATGATAAACCCGAGGTTGGCCAATTTTTCAATGTGGACAATCATCTTAAGCACATGTCCACTAACAAATCCTTCCTTATACCTTGTTTGGAATAAGGCACGTGACACTTGGAATCTCACGGTATGAACGGAAGTTGCATATAACTCCTTCAAGTGAAAGATGATGGTTTGAGCATCCATATCTTCGTGAGCTTTCTGAAGTTCATCCGACAAAAAGCCAAGCATTATGCAAAATGCTTGCTCATCATCATCGACGTGTTTCTTCCAAGCATCAAATGTATTTTGGTCAGCATCTTCTGCGGGTTCAGGGGGAAATGGTCTTTCAAGAACATAGAAAATCTTTTCTTTTCGTAAGACAATTTTAAGGTTTCTAAACCAGTCATTGTAGTTGTCCCCTTTGAGCTTATGCTCATCAAGGATGGAACGAAGTGATACTCTGTTTTCCATTTGAATGTTTGTGAAATATTTTAACCCACATGTTAAGAGAGAATGTTAAAATTATGAATATGTTTTCATTAATGTTTCATAATAACATGGGCTTTTAATATTATGAAGTTGTTCCCACTCAATTGTTTTAAAATTTTAAGCAAATCGCATCAACCCCAATATGATGGATTTCTTGCGGGCAAGGATCCCATTATCATCATTTCATAAACCGAGTAGGGCTGGTCGTTATAAAATACGATAATTAGGTAGGTTCCCAACAAATTTATGATATAAATCACAATTCCTTGATCATTGGGTTGGGCAATCAAACATGCCATAGCTTATGCTAGTCCTTGTGGACACCTAATCTTTCCCACTAAGTTATAAGACCATGCCTAAGGGTCGCAGCGTCTTATGACTCAGAAAAGTCAAACTATTGTCAATAGTACAATTTAGGGAAAAATTGGTATTGGTCAGTCTGGTAAAGCCTAGTCCTGCCAATACGGTTTAAGCCCTTTGGGTCTATACTTTACAATGGGAGGCAAATTTTAGACTTAAATTATTATTGAGGATTTTAGCATGTTTAAGTGAATAAATGTCAAATGGATTCCTCCATTGAAAATTCCCCAAAGGGAGGGTGGAGCGAACTCTCTTAAATACCTTTACCTCTTAGGCTCTTATTGCCTTGGTGATAGGAATAAACAATAGATCCTCCAAATTAGTCCAACACTTTAAATATGCTTTAAGGTAAGCTTTGAGTAAATGATTATCTAGATGTCTTCACAGCTTTTCCTTTTGGTTAAATTAAATTTAGTTTGGAAAGTTTTTTTAACGCCTTGGTCCCACCTCACTTGTATCTTTTATAATGTCTTTTATTATAAACAAGTGATTTATATTTATTAGCCTTAAAGGTAATAAATCTCTAAGTTCATCACAAAATAATTACTTAGCTAAGGGATACCACTATTGGGAAGCGGCCGCGAGTGCGCAACGGAAAATCAAAAAACATTAATTATGATGTCGCTATCCCTTTGCCCAAGACCCATTTGTTTTGATTATTCTACAAGCCTAGGCATGTTACTATATATTATAAGCATAAAAACTCATAAAACATGCAAAGAACATAAACCTAAACATGCTAACTATCATAAGAACTCTAATTAAAATAAAGAAAGAAAAAGACTTACTTGAACCGATGACTTATCCAGTCCTCCCTCCAATCTACAAGCTTTTCTCGAACTCAGCAAGCTCTTCCACGTTCCAAAGAGCCACCCAAGTGTGTGGCCTCCAAAGGTGCACACACCAAAGCCAAAACTCAACGGCATGACTACGCCTTGAGTGCACGGGTATTTTGCCATTGGTGCTAGCCTAGGAAAATACCTCAAAACTTTTAACTCGAGGTTCCTCTAGTCAATTAGACTTAAGGATCCTCAAAATCAGTGGCTTACTCTTAAAATTTAGAGTTGCTCACTTATATAAACCCAATATATGAAAGGTTTGGTGCAAAAAGTTGTAAAGAATTCATTGGGTTTATATAGGTGCTCCGAAGACAACAAAATTAATTAAGAATCCGATGTGGGATAAAAGCTAATTTAATCTTAGCCATTAGATCTTAATTTAGTGGTTTAATGAGATTATAAAACCCTAATAAGAGTTTGGGCCGAATTGGAATTCAAAATAAATAACAAATAAAAAAAATTACTATTCATATTACTATTCATATTACTATTCACATTATTATTCACGTTTTATTTATTTATTTATTTATTCATTCCAATTCCCAAAGTGCCCCTATCGTCATTCACCAATCCCTAAGCTACTATGGAACCTCATAAATGATTTGTTCAATAATTAAACATATTGAACCATTTATGAACAATTCCTACAGCAATCATATATGTTGTTAAATTTGTACTGTGCACTGTTAACCATTGATTTCGAATTTGTTGTGTGTGACCTTTTGGGTTCCCCTCAAGTTGGACATTAAATGAATCGTGATAATTTAATCAAACATAAATTATCCTCCGATAAGATGGTCGTTTGATTCAATGACCAAGATTGACATATAGCACTGATTACACATATCAACCCGTGAACTGGAATACTACTCTTATAAGAAAATTTTATCCAATAGAGTGGCGATTCTCTGTTGTATCTTTACAAACTTCATGTTTTTCAACAAATGACCAATCATACTCTTATGACCGGATCTTTTGAACCGGGGAAGGAGAATGCCAGAGTTATTTAATCCACACATAAGATTGTAAGGACCTCAAGTCTAAGGACTAGTCATACAATCGATACATGAAAGTTCTCACAGACACATGGGATAAACACTCCATGTGAAAACTTTCGGCGGTCAGTTCGATGGATACGAGCAACTCATGCATCCATGTGATACACCAAGCGAACGGATCTCCGCTAGTAGCCTATAAGATTAGCTACCCCACTTAAAGGCGGATCATATCATCATGCTAGTCTCTCCGCTTTATGAACGCCCAGATTATTCACAAAACTATGACTAGGAACGTTTAAGAGTAATGATTCTTATAAGGCGTGGAAGCCATCATCTTATTACTCCAAGGGCTTTATTACAGTGTTTGATGATTCATATAAGTTACGTAAGACACGGATAATAAAGATTTCCATTTTATTAATTAATGAAAATATTACAAATACATGTACATATAGCCCATCCACAAGTTGGGTATAGGGCATATCTCTAACAATGACTTCGTGTTAGGTTTATTCTAGGTCCCAAGATCATACAAGACATGAAATCATGTGTGAATACATCAAAGGAGGTAGCGGAATACTCACATCGATCGGTTGAGACGAATCGGCAAAAACAAAACAAGTTTTGGGCTCTCAAAGTGGCGTCAATCACTGCAGTTCACTGCCCTCCAAATCAGAATTTTGAGCTGCGAAAATGAGCTCCAAGATTGCGTCAAACGAATCCCGACTCATGGGTGAACCTCCCTACCACCTTCGCAAGTCTCGTAAGTGTGCTAGCACTTGATTTTTGCCACAAAAAACTCACTCTTGCTTCCCCATTGCTCACGGTTTTTAGTGTGAAACCAGTGTGAGTGTTTTGCCCAAATGGGCGTGAGCCATAGAGAAAGAATGGAGAGATGAATGTGTGTAAAGTTGTGTAAAATGTGTGTAAAACCTTTTCCAAAAAGGTTTATATATTTTTCCATAAATATATAAAGCATTTACAAAAAAATAAATCAAATAAATAAAATGGTAAATACTCCCACCAACTTTCACTATTTCAACCACACACATCAACTATTCATTGTCACTTTAATAAAGTGATGTAAGTCTTTCAATCAATCAATCACATCAATCAATCTCATCACTCAAAGTGACATTTGATTTGACGCTTGATGTGACGAATGATTTGACGCTTGATGTGACTTACGTTGCCGCACTCGAATTCGAAATACGAATGCGCTCGCAATCACACTCGGGCTCGGGTTCGCTAATTCCTAATTAGCGATTTTCCGTCGCGTCGTAATTAAATGATTACGCCTAGCGAATTCACTATTCACGTCGCTAACGAATTAATTCTAAATTAATTCGTTCGCCCGAATTAAAATCTAATTTTAATTCCGCGTCGAAATCTAATTTCATTTAATATATCGAATATATTAATTTACCGATTAATTCCAAATTAATCATTATCTCTCTCTAGACGATATTTTATCCTAGATAAAATATCTCCGTAATTAATCCTAGATTAATTTTCTCTCTCTACTATATAATCCCAGATTATTTAAGAGTGCGAGTTATGCGTCATCGGTGGATTATCGGGAAACGACCCATGAGATCCCCGGATATGTTGGCAGTAATACGGTCGTCGGAGTATCCGAATCACGTACGTACCAAGTACTACGTTCTACCGATTTACGAGACAAGGTCGACTCCTAGCAAAGAACCAAGTCTTCCCAATTCTCAGGACATATTCTTATAAGAATATTTAAGATCTATATCAGGCGTAGTCTACTAAGTATTGTGTATATCGGCCCAGTATCGGATAGTCACGTGCTAGGGCTGGGGCTGGATAAGTGTCTGCCCCGTCCGAAGCACATGTCGGATGTCTGGTAACTAGTCTCTAATCGGATATGCATGACCTAGTCATAATATCCCGATGGTTGCGCAACACTTAAGAGCACTAATACCGTATCCTGCGTGACATCATCTCCACTATGACTGGAGTGATACTTCCATCTTAACATCACACCCAATACTCTACGATTATCAATATACCCAGCATTGGCGTACACAGAACCGGTTAGAGTCCTAGACGACCTCAACTAAAGTATATTGATTGTCGTAAGTATTAGCGGTGCAAGTCTCAGGTTAAGACCAAATACACCTACCCTGATGTCGGACTCCCATAGACACATAGTCATAATACCAATGGGATTCCGAGGGGTCTTTCCAGAGCGAAGCTGTTTCCCGTACCATCGGTGAAACACAACCTCCTATAGCACTTGCATAAGTATCCAATACTTAAATATATGAGAATTATGCCGTTGTGCCCTCACAACGCGCACAAGTGCAATACTAGCCTATTCCGCATTATCGATGTCCTGTCTCGATAATACTCCGGCTAGGGATATTTAATGATTAATCCTTCGTGGACTGATAGTGTCTCATATCATTCTCAATCCAGGAACTAATCATATGGACCTCTCTTCATTTATATATCTATGGTGATCTAATCACAAACGATGAGAGTGCAATTTCCTTGTCACATAGTTAATTTGTACAACAACACCGTGATCTGTACAAATAGTGACGCTATGGGTCATATTATCCAACACTTCGTAAATTCCTGCGATTCGTTGGAACATGCTCATTTCTGTTGGCCACAAAGAATTATTGTTGGCCATTTCTTCGATTAGGTCCCAGGCCTGATCCTCTCATTTTTCCATTAAAGCTCCTCCAGCAGCAGCATCAATTTTGGTTCTCATCAGTCCAGAAAGTCCATTGTAGAAGGTTTGGACTTGTAGCCACTTTGCAATCTTATGGTGAGGACATTTTCTGAGCAACTCCTTGTATCTTTCCCAAGCTTCGCAGAGGGATTTCGAGTCATGTTGCACAAAGGATGTAATGTCATTCCTCAGCTTTGCAGTTCTAGCTAAGGGAAAGTACTTTGCATGGAATTTGGTGGCTAGAGTGTTCCAAGTTGTGATGAAACCTGCTGGTAGTGAATGTAACCAAGCCTTAGCTCTGTCTTTCAAAAAATATGGAAAAACACGCAGTCTCATTGCTTCTTCAGCTGGTTGGTTGTAGTTGAAAGTGCCGTAAACTTCCAGGAATTTGCTGATGTGGGCATTAGGATCTTCAGTTGCATTCCCCCCTCCCCCCAAACTGAACTGATTGTTGTATCATTTAAATGCATGTTTTGATGTCACACGCATTTGCTGGTAAGAGAGGAAGTACGATATAAGAAATGAAGCCATCAACCACCAGAATAGTTCTGTCTCGAATGGGAATTGGTGGTGCAACTTCCAACGGTTCATGTTCCATATTGATCAGTGCTTCTTGGCCTTCTCGCATTTCCCTTCTCAACTGTCTGATGGTTCTTTCAATTTCTGGGTCAAGCGGTCGAATTTCAAAGCTTCTTGTTCTTCTCATGTAGTGTCTGAGAACCTGAAACACAAGAAAACAAATATAATAAGCAAAAAGAAATTAGACACAAGTAAAGGTATTTAACCCCAAAATTAATAGTGAAAGATAAAAAAGTCCCCGGCAATGGCACCAAAAACTTGATCGGTGAAATCACCCACATTACACAAGTGCACATATCACTCAAGTAGTATAAAATGTATCAATCCCACGATGACTTAATACCTAGGCTATTAATTTATGACGTTGAATGTTTACGAGTATCTAATAGATTTCATTGTTGATTGGATGGTGATTTTAAACTAAAGACAATTAAATAAAACAGTGCGAAGGTGAATTAAAGGTAAAATCAATATTATAAAACTATCTAGGGTTCTGAATTCTTCCAATATCTTTTTAAAGATGAAGTGGTTATCTCATGTTTGTGCAATTTATCGGTTTATTAACCTGGAACACAAAATTATGCAAAAGCCTCTGTCAATGGTCAGGTAAAAATACCCAAATAACCCAACTAATCATATGTCTATGTCAACCAAGTTACCTGAATTCATTAAGATTAAGTTCCAATTGTGGCTACCCCCACCCGACAGGTATATATCTATCCTGGAAGGAAATCTATTAAGGGGTATCTAATCCTTAAGGGAGATCGTGGGCTATTAAGTCTAAGGCTGGAACATAAAATTCATTCGTCAAGTTTATTTTAAGTTTACCAGATCAATCTTATTAATGGCCAGTTAACAATAAGCATTAAGCTTAAGATGTAATAAATAAACATTTATAATACCCAAGATATAAAATAACCCCTTATAAACTGGTGATATTGGAATTCATCACAACCCCAGATTATGTATTTAGTTACAACACGTACCTAGGATTACTAAACACTTAAATAAACAAAACATCATAAAAATAACTTGAAGATAAATAAAAGTATAATTACAATAATGAAAGAAAATACTGAAGGTTAGAGGATCCACTTTTAATATTTCAAAATTAGAAATCTCTCTTATTGTGAATGTTTACCGATTAATTAATTATATTTAACCAGACCATAAAGGCGAAAATTCCATTTGTCTCAATTAAGTCCAATCGACCATATAGGCGGTAACAAAGTTATTACCTAAACCGACCATATAGGCGGAAACTACGTCTGGAATGTAAAACCGACCATATAGGCAGTAAATAAGGTTGTCACCTAAACCGGCCATATAGGCGGTAACTATTTAATCCAAATTTTAATTAAAATAAGTAGATTAATCTAATTTATTATATTAGAAGTCTCACCTTTTCACCCCAGCAGAATGAGATTACCTGCTCATGCTGTAAATAAAAACACACAAAATTTTATTAATTAAATAAAAACAAAATACAAGAAAACTTGAATAAATATACAAGACAATTTCCTTTAGGTTTTCATGGAAAAATTCCTCAAAGAAAGCATGAAAAATTTACAAAGTTTAGCTTGGTATTTATAGGCAAATCTAAAGGCTTCCACCAATTTCTCCATCAAACATGACACCAAACATGACATCAAACATGGCACCAAACATGGCATGTTTGGTGGAAGTTTGACAATTTTCATTTTTTATTTTATTTTATTTCTTTTGTTTTGAAAATGACTTTAATAATTACACATAACACACTTCCGGATATTTATCCATTTCAGTCATGCAAATTTCAGAACTCGAAATTATTATGAACATCAAAATTATAGATTTTGGAGTCTTCTTTAATCAGGAACTTGAATCACCTCAATCTTATATCGGAGTAGAAAGTTATGGCCAAAATACGAAAATTGCACAAAGTTGAAATTTCTTGTACTTTGTTAGAACGCCATTTCAAGTTTCCAACCTCCAAAATCCAAATGTAAAGTCCAGGTTTTGCCTTTATTTGTTCCACATTTCGTTCTGATTGATTCTATTGAGTCCCGATTTTATTTTATCTATAAAATAAACTAAAAACACATGAAAACGTTCAGAAAACTCGAGAAACTATACAAAATATTAAGTAAAAGGGGCGGTAATATTGATATATTTTCCGCTCATCAAGTACCTGGAACACCACAGTAAAATGGTGTTGTAGAAAGGAGAAATCGGACCCTACTAGACATGATAAGATCTATGTTTAGTTATAGGTCACTACCTAGTACGTTCTGAGGGTATGCATTACAAGCAGCAATGTATATCCTTAATGTAGTTCCATCTAAGTTTGTTCATAAGACTCCCTTAGAGTTGTGGAATGGTCGTAAAACTAGTTTACGACATTTCAGCATATGGGGGTGTCCAGCACATATGCTGAAGAATAAGAATACAAAGTTGGAGCCACGTTCTCGGGTCTGCCTATTTATAGGCTATCCTAAAGAGACTAGGGTTTGGTTTTTCTATAGTCCTGAAGATAACAAAGTGTTTGAATCGACAAATGCTACATTTCTAGAGGATGACTATATGAATGAGTTCAAACTTCGAAGTAAAGTGTTACTTGAGGAGTTACTTACTGGTTCGACCAGCACACCATCGTCAACGGCAGTTGACAAAAACATAGCACCTTCGACATATGAGCGTCATATGCAAGTTCATCAGAATGATCTGCCACCTAGACGTAGTGGGAGGGTTGTACGACAACCTGATCGATATCTAAGAGTTGGAGAGGCACGGGTTGTCGCATCCAGCAATGGTATAGATGATCCATTGACCTATCGTAGTGCAATGGATGATTCTGATAAAGGGGAATGGCTCAAAGCCATGAAGCTAGAGATGGAGTCTATGTACTCCAACTCAGTCTGGGAACTTGTAGATCAACCTGATGGGGTAAATGTTGGGTTTCTACTATAGTCCCAAGATCATTCAAGCAATGAAAATAATGTGAATACAATAAAGAAGTATGGCGGAATCATACTTACAATGAATGGATTTGCGATGCGATGAAACACAAAAAATTTCTTCACCATTGAAGCTCTCGGCCAAGCCTCCAATTTGTGCTCCATGTTTTGTCTTCAAGCTCCAAACTTGGATTTGTGATTCCATGCTCATGAATGGGTTTCCCTATCACCTTTGAATGACCCATTTGAGTATTAATTCGGAATTAACGAACCCGAGCTTGGGATGTGTTTGCGAGGCCACTCCGATTTAGAATCAAGTGCGGCCACAAGTCACATCGCTCGTCACATCGCATGTCAATCTAGTGATGGATGTGAAGTCACCTTTTGGTGAATGATAACTTATCACTATTCATGATGTTGGTTGTTGAGAGCTTTAATTGCCATTTTGGCTCCAAAATAGTTTTGACTTTTTGAAAGCCATATACCAAACTTTGGTAAAAAAAAAAATTGGCATAATTTTTTTTTGAAAACAAAATAAACAAAAGAAAAAAAACTCTCTCTCTTTCCTTAGCCCTCATTGCCGTGAGTCTCCAACCAAGAACAAGGAAATTGTTTTCTTTACTTGCTAGCACACTTCAAGAATCATTAAAGGTGATAGGGAAACCATCTTAAGAGTTTGGAATCCTCTCAAAGCTTGGAGCTGCTTCATCTTCAACAAAATTTGGGGCTTGGCCGTGACCTTCAAGGAGCAAAATTTTGTGTTTGACACATCCTAAAGCTGTTCATTGTAAGTATGATTCCGCCATACTTCTTGAGTATTCATTCTCTTTATTGCTTAAATTTGATCTTGGGACTATAGTAAAATCAACAGTCATCACATACGTATAATCCCTCCGTTACAGGCTATCCGTATTATACCTGGGATATAGATGAAAACGTCAAATCCGTTCGATATAATACAATTAACTTTCAATTTACGATCTCTAAATAACACTCGGAACTGGTTTCTGAAGTTATACCACAGCCATGGATTTACTAGATCATAAACACGTGAGGATGCCTATGCTCTATAGACAGGACTGACGGATCCTATCTTCATACTCACTGGATATCATGAGCATCAGTCCACACCCAACGAACAGGCAGAGGTCTGATCATGAATAGATCGTTGACGTGACTGCCATCAAAGTATGAAGGATAACTCATATATCCCACTGTGGTATCTCAAGTCAAATGACCACTATGCTCGTGAAGAATCATATTGACGTTGGTGTACCATCTATTAGGAAATCTTCAGTGAGTCGTTCAGTATCTTATCAAATAAACACCTATAAATCTATACGAGTCTCCCGAGACTCATGGTTCAATGGGATAAACCATCGGACCAAGTCACGATATACGACATGTGCTGGTCTCAACGGATTTTACTAACCGACACGTGATAGTAAATCTTGACCAGGAACTTTATTTAAGGATATACATCTAATAGTGCGCTTCCCAATGTCAATTACAAACTACGTTGTAACTGCGCACTATACTGTACATCCTAGGGTCTTTATCTAATATACATGTATCACTGATCCAGATTCAGTTTTGATCTAATCGTAATCATATATCTAATCGCAATTAGATCGAATAAGTGTATAAAACACAGGGGTGCTGCCATTAAATTAGTAATATTATGGAAAATAGAATTTCTCGTATTTATGAATCGAACATAAATACGATCCAGATTGGCACTCTGAGCACCAACCCTAACAGTAACAAGTATGAAAAACTATTGTGAGCAGTCTGAATCATGGGACCACATACATCAAAATGTATGAGTTCCAATAAGTCAGTGGCTCGATGTCCTACATCAGAAAATAAGGCTTTGTTCATTTTACCCCGAATGCAAGATTCACAGGTTGGATAGGGTTCAATGGTGAGATCCTAAATCAAACCATTCCTAACCAACTGGGTTGGGCGTCTCACGCCTATATGACCTAACCTAATGTGCCAAAGTTCAGTATTATTTATTACAGATAGTTTACGTTTATTAATTCCAGTATTCAAGATATCTCGAGAAGTATGTAAAATATAATGACCATGCTCATTTGGACACTCAAGGATCTGAATATTATTTATGTCATATAAATATAAGGAACACTTCTTAATATTTACATGATATCCTTTTGTATCTAATACAAAAGTGATATAATATTAGCTATACATCATGGTACAACATAGTAGTCATGCAACAAAAGTTTTCTACTGGGTAAAGGAATCTCGCATAATCCCACTACAACCGCATCCAGATAGTCACCACTCCCGAATTGCAACTGCATCTCTCCAGATTTCAGCCGTCGACTTTCCTTCGGCACCTGCAACAAATTGCAAATGTGAACAAGACAAGCAGAATATAAAACCCAACTAGATGTAACAACTTCAGAAGCTAAGGAGATATCAATAACAGGAAAAATAAGAGTACCTGATGTCGATACTATTTCCTTCATGATCTGGGCCAAGTAGTATGGACAATTCCTCTTCCAGTGCCCGATCTTACTGTAGTGGTGGCATTTGTCTTCAGAGGCCCTCTTGGACTTCGCTATCTTACCTTGCGGAGGAACATTGAAACATTTCTTTTTTATTTCCCTTCGTCTTCTTCCCCTTCGACTTGGAGTGGTAAGAAGCGGAAAGTAAAGTAGGTTTCGGAAGGCGATTCGGTACTCCATTCCTTAAATCCTCCTCCGCTATGAGAAGCATCAGTGAATCTCATTCATGTTGAAGTACATCACACACTGGAGATACGACGTTGGGAGCGAACCAAGAATGACACTTCATCCCAGAATATCATTCAAAGGGAAATTACTTCGCCTCAATTGCTCGATCAGATTAATCAAATGAAGCACATGTGTGCTCACAGCTTGTCCCTCATCAAGTTTTGAATGGAACAATTTCATTACAACTTTATGAACCAATACCTATTCTTGATTCATGAACGATTCCCAGAGTTGTGTCGTCATGCTTTATGCATCAGACATCTCAAAATATTGCATTTTTAGTTCCGAAGCCAGTGAACTGAGTATATATGATTTAACTCTTAAATCATCATCTTTCCATCCGGAAAATCTCAAGTTCCTCTGGTGCCGCATCCTCAGATACGGCAAAGGGCAGATGACCCTCTAACACATATCCAATTTTCTCAGATCCGAGGACAATCCTCAAATCCATATCCTAGTCAGCAAAGTTAGCAGCGCCTTTAAGCTTATTGTATCAAGCATACGAGCAAATGGGTTGTTTGAAGAAGTCGTCATCGCAAATTTATCACATAGATAGCGAAAACAGTTAGTAGACAAAATAGTTTCATATAATATCATAAGCATTAAATAGATCATGAATTTTTAAACTAAAAATGCCCATCCCACTATTTCATGCAAAATTGTAATCCCCAAACATAATACATAACATGCAATAATCAAATCAAATACAATAGTGAAAAGTGGACCCCATTGCTATATTTTAGCTCATAGCTTTGGCACGTTCTTGCCTACGTATATTCATTAGGTATACAACTCATTGTCAATCACTCACCAGTGACTCCTGTGTTTCAGTCTAGATCGTTTCTCGTTGTGACAGCATTGGCACGTTCATAAAGAGGCGTATCAAGGTTAAACTTATCAATGATAAATTCAAGATACTCGCGTAGCCCTGACAGCTTTGGCACGTTCAGGTTTCCGCTTTCGCTTGAATTTACCTAATATCATATATCTATCCGGTACAAATAAATTCCTACCGATTATATCCTCACAACTTTGACACGTTCTCGGATATAGTCGTAGAATATTATCTATAAACTGTATTGACAAGACGGGCCAAGAAACATGTATCAAATATATATTAATTATAAAACATTATTTTAAAAATGGATTTTCCGCAAAAGATGTTATACACTTTATTTTAATCAAATTAAATAATTACATGCATGATAAAGTAAAGATTAGACTAAATGTCAAAATTTAAGGGCTAACCATATCATGGGTTCATAATGAGACTCGCTATGTACCATTTTGTAGGGGTTTTTAGGGGGTATTACCAGGTAACGCAGCGGAACGCGGAAAATCAATTTTTTCCAATTTTAATAATTTTTCTTGGGTAATTAAAATAAAATAATTTATTCTAATTACTCAATACACAAAAATTCAGTTTTTACCCAAAATTAAGAATTTTTCCTTAATTACCGTGAGACCCCAAAGGTTTATATTTTGATCATTTTAGTCCTAATTTATCAAATACAAATTTAAGTGATTTTAAATCACTACCAAAATGATTTATATATGTCACATAAATCAAAATACAACTCACAATAAAAATCCCATTTTTTTTCAAATTACAGAGAAGACCATTATTGTGTATTTTGATCATTTTAGTCCTAAATTGTAAAATACAACTTTAGGTGATTTTCAATCAACACCAAAATGATTTGAATATCTTATATACATCATTAAACAACACATATATGAAAAACCCTAATTTTGGTTGAGGTAAGAACCCTAACTTTTCAATTAATCAAATTAACCAAAATTAATACAATCCAACACTTTAATCTAATCTCTACAACACCAAACAAGTCTCACCACTGTGAAACAACTCAAGAAAAATTATAGGTCATCAATGAGTGGCCTAAAAATTCTAGAATATCAACAAGATCATCTAATGACCAAAAGTGTGCTTATACACCATTTACAAATATACTTTGTTGACACACATGCATACATCTTTCATTCAAGCTTCCAAACATACCAACACAAACCTAAAAGATTAGAAAAATATGAAGACAACATATGTTGTAGCTAAGAATAATAGAAATATTTTTCCTATTAAAGAAAAGTTGAAATTACTTACTAATCTTCAAAATTTCTTTAAAAAACTTCTTAGCACTTCTCTTTTAATTCTCAAGTCTTTTGTTTTATGTTTTTTTTGGAGGCTTAACACTCGTGAAGCAAATGAAAAATAAAACCTTTATATATTGCTAGGGTTGGCTGAAAATGGCCTAAAAAAGAAAAAAAAAATTTTGTTAATTTTACAAAACAAAATTAAAGAATTCAAATCAAATTTGACAACTTTTTTTTTAATATAAAAGTCAAACATTTACACTTAGACATTTCCTAACCAAAATATCAACTTAGATATTTTATATTTTATATTTTTAATTATTTTAATTATTTAATAATTAAATAATTATTTAAATACAAATATTTAAATATATGTATTATATTTATTTTAAATAATCTAAATACATATATTAATGATATATTTCAAATATCATAATTTGACAATTAATTAATGTTTATTTAATAAAATCATATATTAAATACAAATACACATTAATTAGGAAATGACCAAAAGACCTCATATGCATGTATCTTTTGTTTAATCATTAAACGATTTATAAATAATCAATATTATTCATAAAAGTTGCCATAGTGCTCTATGAGTATATTTCATTAGTGAGACTCCCTAAGTTCAGGCATATCCGTCACGAAATCCAATTTCGTGTCCATATTTTACCCACCAGTAAATTATGACGACCACAGATAAACTCACTGGACCATACAGGTCGAGGTCATCGCATATGTATAATCCCTCCGTCACAGGTATCCGGATTATTCCAGAGATATAGATATAAACGTCAAATCTCTATATATATAATCACGTCAACGTTTCTATTAGCAATATCTTAATAACACTTAGAACTCACTTCTACAGTGTACCACAGGCCCATGGATTTAACAGATTGTTAATTCCATATTGAATGCATATGCTATGTACACAGAGCTAACGGATTATATCTTGACACACACAGGATATCACGAGGATCAGTCCACACCCAACGAACAGGCGGAGGTCTGACCTAAATAGGTCGGTGACGTGACTTCCATCAAAGTGTGAATGATATCTCATATATCCACAGTGGTATCTCAAGTCAAAGAATCACTATGCTACTCAACCCGAGAATATTCTTATTGACGTTGATGTACCATCCATTAAGAATATTCGGTGAGCCGTTCATTGTTTATTCGATATAAACACTTATATGTCTATACGAGTCTCCGAGACTCATGGTTCATTGAGAATCAACCACTAAAATCCAAGATTCTAATATACGATATGTATTGGCCTCAGCGGTTTACTTACTGACCAAGTAATGTAAACCTTGACCAGGAACTGTTAAAGAAATGATATTGTTATGATAAAACTCAATGTCAGTTGCGACGCTTTTGTAACTGTATCATAACTAATCATTCTAAGGTCAATTACGTCTTTACCATATATAAAGAGATGTTATATTATAGAAACTGTTGATTTTATTCATAATACAATATTTACAAAAGTATTTACAAGGAAATACATAAGAAATAGCGCTCTGATCACCAATCTTAACAAATTCTCCCACTTGCTCTAGTGTCAATATCGATTGTATCTCATACCCATCGACTCCACATGTTTATCAAATCCACTATTCCACCGTCCATAACGTCAATTCATGTCACTTTGTCATCGTTGCCCTATGTTTCTTTTCCCCACTCACTCAGCAAACAGTCATGTTGACACTTGATTCAACCACCCCATCAGCGAAAACTCATCATTCCAACCTTTTTGCCATTTCTATACGCTTTGTTGGTGTGACAGCCTACAACTCAACTGCTCCAATACTGTTCCGTCTGGCAGGATCCCTCCCAAAGGATAGTCGTTGACCAACTTCCATCACATGAGTCTTCTAGAAGCCCAAACTTCCAAGTAGGGCATATGTAATATGACTCCAATACAGGTAATCTTGTGATCCTATCTTCACTTCTCGGGTCGGCATACCGAAGCAAATGATACTTGTCAAAGCTCCTTATAGCTTCCTTAACTAGGTCAAGTTACTAGTATATACCACTCGGGTCGGTTTCCGCAAATCCTCAGATATATCCAAATCCAACACTTATTTTTTAGGTCAGATCGGCATGCCAACTTGCTTCATCATCAACTCATTTAACTCTCGCATGAACTCCTCTGTATGATAAGGTCAGGTCATTCTGTCAAACTCCATCAGCCTCTCTGAGCCCTTAGGCCTCTATTATATATTTTTGAATTAAGTACAATACCTATCCTACCCCTACTCGGTATTTAAATATTTCTTATGGTGAAAAAGTACCATCAACAACATTAATTATTAAAATTATTGAAAAAAAAGAAAAAAAAAATGTAGATGTAGTTTCACTTCACACATCAATATGAAAGTGGAACACAGAGACATTTTTGGCTGATCTTTTTCCTTCAAATTAAAGCCTAAATGGACCATCATTTCATGCTTTACATGAAAGAAAATTTAACACAAAGAGACAAAAGGGTACTCCTACAGTCCCCACTTAAAAAATTGGGAAAGAACCAATAGGGTTCATTTTGTAACTTTCCTTTCACAAGCTAACACTCAAGAAACTAAGACTAAAAATATTAAAATAAAGAACAAAATGTTATAAGAAGCATCAAATAGTAATATTGAATTATGAAAAAGTAGCAGCTGCAGCTTCAAAAAAATTGAAAATGATAATACTCAGGTGGTGTGTCATTGAGATCAAAATCATGAACTACTCTAGTACTGCTAGGAGTAATTACTTCACCAGCTGATGTTGTGATCTGGCTTGAGCTTGAGAATGCTTCAGCAAGGCCTATCCAGTGGCACCTTTTGTGTCCTCCAAGTGCTTGTCCTGTTGGGAAATTGTTGTTGCATTTATGCTCACTGCTGCTTCCAGCTGCTGCAACTCTTGATGACTCCCCAGTTTCTTCGTCAGATGCAGCTGCTGCTTGTAATTCAGCTGATTCTTTAACATTCTTGTTCTTGTTATGACTAGCTATATGACCTCCAAGTGCTTGATGTTTACCAAAAGCCTTATTGCATATAGTGCAAGAATATGTCACCATTGGCTCTGCATCATTCAATCTTGATCTCTTCTGTTTATTTTTCTTCACAATCCATGTCTCCTCCGAATTAGAATCATCAAACCCTGACACGTCATCAATGTTAACTTTTTTCTCTTGATGTTCATCATCAATCACCTTCTTCGGACAATCATTAGAACTAAGTTGAGCTAACAACAACAGGTGATTCACAGCATGCTGCATGGCTTCTTCTTCTTCATCCATTACTAATAATCTCTGGCCTCTCTTTCTCTTAGCGGACCACCCCTTGAATGACTCTCCATCATTATGATTCATCATCAACAAGCGCTTTGGAGGTTGAACGCCGCGCCATTCTCTCTCAGGATGCTTTCTCATATGCCCATACAATGACTTTACAGATCTAAAACTCTGGTGACACACATAACATATATTATTATTATTATTATTATTATTATTTTCTTGATCATTATCTCCTTCCAATTTCACAGCAACAACATTCCCACTGTTATTACGATTCTTGATCTTTTGCAAACAAGCTCGCTTGTGGCCACCCAAAGCTTTACCAGAAGTAAATTGCTTACCACACTCACAGCACGTTCTGAATACCCAGCGTTCTTCTTCGTCTTCTTCTTCTTCTTCTGCAGCTTCCATATACAGATCAGTAGCCTTTTTTCGGATCTTTAACTTCAAAGATAAAGACCTTTGAGTTTTATCATTTTCTTCAGAAGGATGTGCTGCAGCAAGAAGCGTTTGATTTTGATACTGATCTTCTTCAGCCATTTGAAACTCTCACTTTTTTTTTTTTTGCTTTTGGCTTTTGATGGTGACAGTGATTGAAAAGTGACGTGATCACAAACAAAAAGGTGAGTCTAATAATATAATGATACTTTGCTAATTAGATGATCAAATTAGGTTTAGATACCTCCTTCCTTGGCTAAGAAGCAACTCACTCCAGAATATAAACCAAATAATAATATTAATAAAAGAAATTGTTGATTTTATCTATATTTTCTCTTTAATTCAAAAATATTTCTCACCCAAAAACAAAAAATTTTAGAAACAAAACAACCTAAGAACTAGAAACCAGGCTGTAAAATTAATAACCAAAAATTAAAAATGATGATTATGATGAAGAGAGGAAGCTGAAAAGATTAAGCTATATGAGTTTATTCGAGTCGGTAGTGCACTAAAATTGGTCCATTTTTTTTTTTCCAATAGTAGTGGAAAATTGACCGACTGCACGTTGTTAGCCTCTTTACCTCTCATTCAGCATCATTATTGTATTTTAATTTTAATATTTTTTTTTTCCAAAAACAAAAACCCTATTTTGGATTTTATTTTTCTATAATATTAATTAAAATTCATTATTGATTTTCCTTTATCTTTTTCGTTTTTACTTCTATTGGGTGAATGTGTCATTAAGATTTGCATTAAAAATTAAAATATTTTCCTTAAGTAATTAGGATTATTTGGGTAATTATAAATTATCATTATGTACAATATCCTTGATTGGGATTCTTCTTCCCTATTATGGAGAGGAGGTAACAAATTAAAATACACACACACATGGTAGCCAAGTTGAAAGCATTTCCCACTAAAACCATAAACTATATGTTGAATTTGAGCTTAAAGGAAGCATATAAATCCTTACAACTACCAAAAAGTTGTCATTTTATTTGAATTTGCTTAAATTATAAAAGATATCTTCAATTTTTTTTTGAGCTTGTTCATATTGCATGTTAATAGTGTGTTTGTTATTGGTACCAATAGCAAGAGTCCAAGAGTTTCTGATAATTTTTGTTGACTTAGAGAGATGGACAAGAATTATTTATGAAATTTTGGCACAACAACTCAGTAATCAAAGACTTTGAGCACAACAATTTATAATAAATGTGGCACTTCATTCCAAATCTAAAAACCATTATTTTTTACCCATATTTGAAGAAAAAGAAACAAACAAACTTGGCTTATTCAACTAATAAATACATCACCATATTGAAGAAATTAGGAGTCAAACAAAATTTTCTGGCTTCTGGGTTCTCATTTTTTGGTAATTTAAAGAGAATTAAAGACTAATCTGAACATGGGTTGTTTTAATATTCTTTTCATCAATGCAATGGAATGTGGATTTAACCAAAAAAAGAAAATGGAAGGCTGTAATTATGTATGAATACAGCTGGGGAGATCTTACTAATTTATTTTATAATGACTAGATTATCTTGCTATAATTAATATTAATCTTATCTTTAAATACATGATTTTATCTTGATCAACCTTCTATAACAGTCCTACTGTCCTAGTCTTGTAGGCTTGTTATATAAGTTAATTACAAGTTTCCCCCTAATATTTTTTGTTTTTACCCTTGATCCCTTCAATTTTTATAATATTGCCAGAGGATAACTGTTTTTTTTTTTTTTTTTTTATTAATTAATGGTAAAGTTTTTGACATCAAAAGAGCAACTGAGCATTAAAAACTGCAGGATGTATGCCCTTTTTGAGGTCTCACTCAACTACAAACAGAATTGTTGAAATGAACTGTTGCTAGATACTGAAAATATGTGGTATCTCACTCAATAGTTCATCGAAAATAAGATCATTCATTTCCAGTCAATCCCATAAAAGTTTCTGATGGCAATGGGAAGTGCAGTAACTACTGTTCTACCAATTTAAAAGTTACACATGTTACAGAGCTGCCTCATTTCACCTCACTTTGTGTTTTGCAATGAGGCACAATCTTGAAAGAAGAAGAAAAAATTCGACGTCCTAATTCAAGCAGCAACATATTGGAGGTCAGGTTACTACTGGACTGGAGGATCTGTATTCCAACATCTCGGACTTGTACCGTTCCTTGTCCTTCAACCCTTTCTCCTGATAAACCTGCATCGTGGTAAGGATAAACATATAAGAGGCAACTCCAATTGCAAAATGAAATCTTCGTATCAAAGATTCCAATTTAATTGAATCGGTCTCTTGAAATGGTTACATGCACAAATGCTGTTCCTACTTAGATTGCAAAGTATATTGCTATGCCCCAAATGTGGATTCAACGAAAATTACATAATGCAATTGCAGTTAGATTAATTAGCGGGGAATAAACTTCAAGAAATGCAACCTCGCAGTATCTATCTACGTGTTGTTAAAGTATTCACTAAGCATATGAGATACAATTACAAATCGCCAGAAAGGAATTAAAAAGTTGCAAATTTTGTATACCTGTTTTTCAGCCTCTGTGAGATTGCTCCAAAGGACCCCTATCTTCTTGCTGATGGCTCTCTCTTGCCCATAATAGTGAGGCTTTAGTCGGGCATAGTGCTCAGCAAAGAAGAAATTGTACCCACTGCGGTTTGACTTGGGCCGAGACGGATCCCGTAAAGCCAATCGAGATCTCTTTCGACGACGGTGTGTAGGTGCAACTGAATTATTAGAATAAGAAACATCATACACATGAGGAATATGATATAAGACGCCTTTAAGTTGTTCAGAACCCAAGCTCATGGTGACCAGATATCCATTATCAAATTTCCCATCAATTACTCCAGTAACTGAACAGCCAATCTGCAATTTTGGACTCCCTGCCCGTCAAAAAATACAACAAAAGATAGTTCTTTTATATCCAATTATAAAATTAAATTTAAAAGATTATTTCTAAAAAGCTACTATGGAAGAAAATATTGATAAAAGAAATTAAGAACTATAATAATTTAAACTTTTTGAAACAAGTCGATAAAAGTTAATAGTCATATAAAAACAAATTTATTTTAAATAAAAAGTGAGTAATAACAAATCATTTTGAATTACAAGCAGAAAGAACTAAAAATAAAAAGACATCAAATAAACAAGGACAGATCATATAAATATGCATGGAAAAAACATACCGTGACCACCTAGCTGGTTCACAGTGAAGTCTTCCTCTGGGGATGCTGATCCATCGTCAAGGCTGCTCCTGCTTACAGCATCTGTAGACGTAGAACAGCAAAATAAGTAACGAAATCTAAACAAAAATTCCAACAGAAAATTCAAATCGATGTTTCCAAGTACCAGGCATTGTCAACGAAGGAGCTTGTTTGTGAAAGTAGTAGACTTGCTCGAAGTGGTAAAGTAACGAGAGATAATACTTCCTTAATACAAATGATGCACTGGTAATCGTTGTGGGAAAGTTGAAGGCCACAATCACTTCCTTCCATCTACGATCTCTAATTACCTAAGGATTTCAAGACAATTAGAGGAAAAAACAAAACAGCAAAAGGAACTCCTCAGCTTGTTGCAAAGGAAAAAAATGAAATATAACCTACTGAAGATGTTCCTACAGCCATCCACATTGCAGTCACTGGAAAAATCATGGACTAGACAGAAAATAACCAACACAATTCTTGTCATAAGAAAATGCAGACAGAATGTTAAAGCCATGCATCAAAATTAGCTGTGACTACAGCCCCTTTTCATCCGAAGATTGTTAAAAATACAAGATGGTGCAGGTCATATAGGAGAAAACAATACTTGACATGATCCTTAATCATCTCCATGGACTATGAGATTGTCACCACTTTCATTAGGCTAGGTTTTGCCACAGATTTACATGATCAATGTTGCAAACAGCATTCTCCTTGTTAAAAACAAGGTAATAACTTGTACCTTTTCGAGGCCACCACGAGATGTCACCTCCACAAAAAGGCGATGCAGATCGAGCGTTTTTCCTCCTACAGTGGGAATCCTAATCAAAGAAAAACCAAAATTGAAGGACCATCAATCATACTCATCTTTCTTGTTTTAATTTTTTTAAGAAAGCCAGCTCTATTGGTGGATTAGCATCCTGAACCAGCCCACTGATACAAATTTATGTATACGAGCAGCAGAAGATACAACATTACAAGCACCTAGAGGGAAAAATGGAAAAAAGAACAGACGAATTCATGAAAGGAGTCTGCTGAGTTAGGCGCAAACAACAAACATAATGATCTCAAAAGTAAATGTATACTTCTCTGCTCACGTCACACTGGATAAAGTTTTAGCCAAATGTAAAGAAGGCGGATAGGTTCCATAATTTGAATATTGGTACTTCAATATAGAAAACCAACACATGGAAACAACATAATAAAACCAGCAAATTGCTTAATATCAGTAGACCGATCATGGGGTTTAGTATCACATCATATTCCAACTTATCTAATAGAATGTTTATTCTGTCTCCTCAAGATTACGAATTTAACTCTCTTGCAATTGTCAACTAATTAGAAGAAACTGTCAAGTTGTAGATGTCTCAACTTGTCATTGCCATATCAACGGAAGCATTTACACTAAGAAGACAAGCTTCTACAAGAAACTCAAATCCCCACAAGTTGCCTCCATGGCAAACCTAAAAATTCAATGAAAGGCCTAATACTATACTAATAACAACACACCACCAATCCATCATTTTTAAAATGGAAAAATAAATAGAAACACCACATTACCACTAAAACATACTGCTCTCAATCACAGAGCTCAAAAACAGACATGAATATAATTTGCCACTTGGCCACATTTTCTTTCAATTTAACCAATCACCAATCTATGGGCAGATAAAATTACAAAGCAGAAGCCAAAAAAAAAACAAAACAAACCCAGATCAAGAAAACACAACAAAACGACTCACAAACAAAAAAGGAATAACTTTGAAAGATTTAAAAAAAAAAATTATTTAACAAGTGCAAAAAGTTACAAACTTGAAATTGTCACCAAAAGAGTTGTGAAAGACTTTGAGAGTAGCCCAGAAAAGATCTGAACTTTGAGCAACATCCTCGTACTTAGCCGTTGGTGGAGGGTAGTAACGGGAAGTCTTGTTGTTGTTGATGCTGATCCTGTTAGTGTTATTGTTGCTAGTGACTGATAATTTCTGGCCATTTAATGTGTGGGACGACATGTTTAGTGATGGAGGTAAAGATAGATAAGAAGAAGAAGAAAGATTAAATTTTTAAGATGAAACAAAAACTATAGGATAAAATAAATATAATTAGTAATTGTAGAATCAAAGTTTATGAATACTAATTAAAAATCAAAGATGGAAAGATCGAGGAGAAGAAGCAATGACATCTTTTCGTCCATTTTTTAAAAGGAAATGATCTCCGAGCTACCTCGGGGAAAATATATATAATCATTGTGGATTTTTAAGAATGACATTAGGATACATTTAGTTTGTGTTTTGTATCAATGATCCACTTTTCTGTTAATAGTGTTAAAATGATGTCGTCATAAGGATATTTTTATCAAATCACTATATTATAGTAGCTTTTTAATACAAAATCGAAATATTAAGAGATATAATAATATTTTCTCTTAGTGGTGTAAAAATAATCTGCAAAAAAATAATGAATAAATAATAAATAATGAATAATTAATATTTATTATAATAATTTCCAATTTAATAATAATACATATAATTATATATAATAAATTAATATCATTATTAAATTAAAAGCGCACAAACCTTAGCATCTCAAATCTCTCATTTTTATAATAGCGTGAAGACTGTTATGGTAGTGCTATTTCTAGTGGCTATGCATGTCGGTGTTGTTATTGGTTGAACATGGGAGCTTCGACAGGCGTGCGTGTGCTGAGGGAGCTCGGTGTACGTGTGGTGAGGGAGCTCGATGTGCATGTGGTGGGGTGTAAACGTGTGTCTGTGTAGAAATTAATTCACCGTGTCTATTTATTGTCAGCAATTTCACTTATTATTTTATAATGGAAACTAATTTACTCAGCAGAGATTTTCTGAAAAGTTTATGTTTTATAATTTCACTATATTATTAATACTAAATAATATTGTATATATTTTTTGACAATATGAAATATTCGTTCGATTATTATTATTGTTGTTGTTGTCGCTGCTATTATTGTTATTTTGTTGTTATTTTTATTTTATTATTACCAGCAACAGTTTTGCTAAGCATCAGAAAATACTACCACCAGAACAATCCTCATGCTAGGACAAATTTTATGAAAATACAACCACCATAATAGAGATTTGAGAGTCTAAATTTTATGCATATTCAATTTAATAATAATATAAATTTATTATATATAATTATATGAATTATTATTAAATTAAAAATTATTATAATTATTCTTAATTTTTTTTAAATTTTTTTGGAGATTATTGACCGGCTTGATCATACACGTATAACGCAAGCACACATATTGTTCAAGTAGTATAAAATGTATCGATCTCACGAGGACTTAATACCTAAGCTATTAATTTATGAAGCCAAATGTTTACAAGTATCTAATAGATTGGATGATGACTTTAAACTAAAACAAGTAAAAAAAAATAGTGCTAATGTAAATTAAAAGAAAATTCAATATTATTAAATTATCTAGGGTTGTGAATCCTTCCAATATCTTTTAAAGATGAAGTGGTTATCTCACGTTTGTGCAATATATTGGTTTATTAACCTGGAACACGAATTTATGCAAAAACCTCTTCCGATGGTCAGATGCAAATACCCAGAATAACTTAATTAATCATATTCCTATGTCAACTAAGTTACCTGAATTCATTAAGATTAAGTTCTAATTAAAGCTACCCCCGCCCGACAGGTATATTCCTATCCTGCAAGGAAATCTATTAAGGGTTATATATCCTTAAGGGAGATCGTGGGCTATTGAGTCTAAAGCTGAAATCTAAAATCTATTTTCCAAGTTTATTTTAAGTTTACCAAATCAATATTATTAATTGCCAGTTAACAGGAAGCATTAAGCTTAAGGCTCAATAAATAAATTTTTATATTACCCAAACCATAAAGTAACCCCTTATAAACCGGTGATATTGGAATTCATCACAACCCCAGATAATGGGTTTAGTTACAACACATATATAGGACTAGTAAAAACTTAAATAAAGTAAATGACACAAAGTAAATGTTTGAAAGTAAAAAGGTAAATAAACAATAAAGAAAATGTTGGGGTTAGAGGATCCACTTTTATTACTTCTATTTTAGATATCCCTTATTATAATATATTAACTTTGCGTGATAATTACCAACCGACCATATAGGCGGTATCCTGATTAAGTCAAATTTATAATTAAGTCCAACCGACCAAAAAGGCGGTATCCAATTTAGTCAGGTTAAAATCAATTTAATTAAGTCCAACCGACCATAAAGGCGGTATCCCATTAAGTCAGGTTTTAAATAGTTTATATATTATATTTAAGGGATATTAATCTAAATATTAGTAATAAAAGCTTGACATTTAACCCCAGCAGAGGGGAGTTACCTCTTTATACTGAACAGTAAAATAAATACTGAAAAGTAAAGAAAAGAAAGAACTATTGCGTAAAATAAATAAAATTAAATACAGAAAGCTGTAAATAAACAAACAAGATAGTATTCTTAAGGAATTCCTCAGAAGAAAGTATGAATTGGAATTCTGAAATTGGCCTCAATTTATAGGCAAATCCTGGCCTCTCGCGTCGCGACGCGTGGAACATTGCGCGTCGCGACGTGCTGTAGATTTTGGACGCATGGCCCGTGCTTCGCGGAGATGGTGACATGTGGCATCGGCAGCGTCGACATCTGAATTATTGGCTCGGCGTCGCGACGTAGAATGCTCTGCGCGTCGCGACGCTGACGTCAGTAATGATGTGTTCTGTCGGCAGTATGGGATGATTGTTGGACAGTTATGACCCATAGCGTCACTATTTGTAAAAGACATTGTGTTTTTGTACAAATTAATTATGTAGCAAAGGAAATTGCCTTTTATCATTTCGTAAATAGATTACTTAAATGTGTGAATGATGAAATTCCTTATGATTAGTTCCGGATTGAGATGATATGAGACAGTATCAATCTACGATGGTTTAATCATTAAATATCCCTAGTCGTAGTATTATCGAGACTGGACATCGATAATGCGGAATAGATTAGTATCACACTTGTGCGTGTTATGGAAGCGTAACAACATAGTTCCCATATATTTAAGTATTGGATACTTATGCAAGTGTGGTAGGAGGTTGTGTTTACCGATGGTACGGAAACAGCTTCGCTCTGGATAGACCACTCGGAATCACATTGGTAGTATGACTATGTGTCTATGGGAGTCCGCATCGGGGTAGATGTATTTGGTCTTAACCTGAGACTTGCATCGCTAGTACTTGCGACAATCAATACGCTTTGGTTTTGGTCGTCTAGGACTTTAACAGGTTCTGTGTACGACTCTTCTGGGTTTATTGAGAATCGTAGTGTATTGGGTGTGATGTCAAGACGGAAGTATCACTTCAGTCATATGGAGATGATGGTCACGCATGGATACAAAATTGGTTCTCTAAAGGATTGCAACCATCGGGATAATATGACTAGGTCATGATTATCCGATAATAAAGAGACTAGTTGTTAGTGTTCCGATATATGTTTCGTACGGGGCAGACACTATTTCAGGCCCAAGCCTTGCATGTGACATCCGATACTGGATCGTAATACGCAATACTACGTATACTACGCCTGACATATATTATATATTCCATTAAGAATATTTCTGGAGAATTGGGTAGGCATGACGCTTTGCTAGAAGCCAACCTTGTCTCGTAAATCAGTAAGAACGTAGTACGAGGTACGTACGTGTTCGGATAGTCCAACGACCATCTTTACTGCCAATATATCGAGGGATCTCTTGGGTCGCTTCCCGAAGATTCACCGATGACGTATGATTCGAACTTTATTAATCTGGGATTAATGGCGGAGAGACTTTATCTGGGATAAAGTACTATTTGAAGAGAGAGAACGATTAATTTGGAATTAATCGATAAAATAATATATTCAATATATTATACGAAATTGGATTTCGACGTGGAATTAAAATTGGATTTTAATTCGGGCTAACGAATAGATTTAGAATTAATTCGCAAGCGACGTGAATAGTAATTTTGCTAGGCATAATTATTTAATTGAATTTGATTTAATTACGTCGCAACGGAATATTCGTTAATTTGGAATTAACGAACCCGAGCCCGGAATGTGTTTGCGGGCCCACTTCGATTTTGAATTAAAGTGGGGCCCACAAGTCACATCGCGAGTCACATCACTTGTCACTTTAGTGATAGATGTCAAGTCACCTTTTTGGTGAGTGACATGCAGTCACTATTCATGATAGAAGTTGGTGTGGGCATTTAATGCTATTTTGGAGCCAAGACTTTGTTGACTTTTGGAAAGGAAATACAAAAATTTTGGTAATTGATTTTATTATGTTTTTGGAAAACAAATAACAAAAGAATTAAAACTCTCTCTCTCCCAAAATAGACCAAAACCGTGAGCCTCTTGGAGAAGGAAGAAGAATTGTTTTTCTTCCTAACTTGCTAGCACATTCAAAGGATCAATATAAGGTGTTAGGGAAACCAATCTAAGAGCTTGGGATCCATTGGAAGCTTGGAGCTTGTTCATCTTCTTCAACAAAACTAGCATTGGCCGAATACATTAAGCAAGGAGGAAATTTTTGTTGATATTCGCATCCAAAATCCGATCTTTGTAAGTATGATTCCGCCATACTTTTTAGTTGTATTCATTCTTTTCATTGCTTATATTGATCTTAAGACCACCTTAGAAACCAACAATGGTATCAGAGTAAGGTTTAAGCATGAAAATGATTAGGGTAAAATTTGGGTAAAAAAGATTTGAGCACGATTTGATGAAATTGTTTGATTAAGTTTGCTTGAATGATGATAACATAGTGTTATGCATGATCAATTTCATGAAATATTGAATTGGATAATTTTTCCCCAAATATATGGCTTGGCCGAGAGTTTGGTACCCTAAAATGTCATGGTATTTTTTGTTCTTTTGATCATTGGATGAGTAAAAGACTTGGGTGATGTTGATTTAAGATTCAATCAGATTGAAAATGAAATCGGACAAATAAAACCCTAGAATGTCGTGAGTTGATAAGCATGTAATGAGATGATTTTTTGATTCAAAAATGTTGGACATGAGTTGAACAAATTAATACATGATTAATTGATTAAATTTGTATTTTGGAAATATTAATTTAAATAGTCAATTAATGTATTACACTTGAATTAATTGAATTTTGAAATTTGGAATATTGAAATTTAATTAATTGGGCTTGATTTTGAATTGGGCTTATAATTGTTGTATTTGGGCATAATGGGCTTGGTTGGGCCAAGTTGGTTTAGGCCAATTGGATTGGATCTAAATTGGGCCTAAATCATTCCATTAAGTCTAAATATAACAAATGGGCTTTAAATGTTTAATTGGGCCTAAATTGGTTTCTAGGCAAATGAGGGTGATTCCTTACTTGGGCTTTGGTATTTGGGTTTGACCCACATTGACTAAAGTCCATGCCTTATGAAATTAATTGAAAGCCCATTGGACTTTAATTAAATTACATTGGATGTTAATTGGGCTTTGAGACCCATTAAGATTATATTTGGAATCTGAGTCGTTAAAGCGCATTAAAAGTGTAGATATTTAATTTGGAATTAAATAAATGAATTAGTATTGAATACGAATTAAATTAGATTTAAAGAGTAGTTCGATATAATTCAAGAATTCGTACTTTGATACTTACTCTAAATCGAGTTGGACTCGCGCAAATCAAATCATTGTTTGAACATTGGATGATCACTAATATTCAAAGATTAATTAATTTGATTAGATTGATTGAATAACATGCTTGAATGAATACATAGATGTGTTGAATGAATAGCGTATATCAGATGAATATTAGAAGGGAAATGGCAATTTTGGAAATTTTTGTAAATTTCGAATTTATTAAATTGGACCTGCGTGTCCAGCCTTATCTCTTTATTGATTCTTTGTATTCTCTTCTCACCTAATTCCCCTCAATGTTAATGAGGTTTCTTTTATTGTATTATGTAATTGGGTAGAAGTTGGAATAGTGCCAGCCGGGGAGAGGAAATGGAGTGATTCATTCTAGGAACAATCTGTTAAATATCCATCTGTATATCGTTATTAATTTACTTTCGCGCCTTATTATGCTTTTAGAATGCATGCTTAAGGCTGTATGATGAGACCTAACAAAGATAATAAATTGGTTGCCAATTTACGCGAAAAACCCTCAAAACATATTAAGCGTTTTCCTTCCATTGAGTGATTCTTACTCAAGATCCAAGATTGGCACTGGTTTGTTGGCCAAAGTCAAGACCTTTGTCAATTGCGGATGTGTTTGAATCATGAAAGCTTTGTTCCATATCGGTGTCTTGTCCAAGTTGTGATTTGTTGGCCAAAGTCAAGATCACTTCTTGTCCAT
>SKCR01028351.1:0-135853 GCA_019454045.1 Zanthoxylum bungeanum
ACTTGTTTTCTCTTCAATGTGACAGGTGCCAGAGAACGGGGAATATTTCAAGGAGAAATGAAGGACCTCTGCAAAATATTCTGGAAGTGGAGATATTCGATATGTAGGGTATTGATTTTATGGGACCCTTTGTGCCGTCGTTCAGAAACCTGTACATATTGGTTGCTGTAGACTACGTCTCCAAATGGGTTGAAGCAATCGCACTGCCATCAAACGATTCAAAAGTGGCGATCAAATTCCTTAAAAAGAATATTTTCACTCGCTTCGGAACACCTCAGGCAATTATCAGTGATGGTGGCACACATTTCTGCAACAAATATTTCGATGCGCTCATATCCAAATACGGAGTTACTCATAAAGTTGCCACTGCTTACCATCCATAATCAAATGGACAGGTTGAAGTTTCAAACAAGGAGATCAAAAGAATCTTGGAAAGAACCGTCAGATCAACAAGGAGGGACTGGTCTACAAAACTGGATGACGCATTATGGGCCTACCGGACAGCTTACAAGACACTTATTAGTATGTCCTCATATCTATTGGTGTTTGGGAAAGCATGCCATCAGCCAGTTGAGCTTTAACACAAGGCGTACTGGGCAAAGAAGAAGTTGAATCTTGATCCACAAGCTGCAGGAGAAAAATGACTTCACCAACTCAACGAATTGGAGGAGTTTCGTCTACAGGCTTATGAGAATGCCAGATTATACAAAGAAAAGACCAAGAAATGGCATGACCGAAAAATATTGCGCAGACAATTTGAACCAAGGCAGCAGGTGTTGTTGTACAATTCACGGTTGAAACTTTTCCCTGGAAAGTTGAAATCAAGGTGGTCAGGTCCATTTGTGATCACTCAAGTTTTACCATATGAAGCTGTTGAGTTACTGGATCCCAACACCAACAACATATTCAAGGTTAACAGTCAGGGTGTCAAGAACTACTGGGGAGAATCATTTGAGCGCCAAAAAGAAAGTGTCACACTTTCAGATCCAGCCTAACGTTTGAGAAGTCACGTCTAGCTGACGACGTTAAACTTAGCGCTCGCAGGGAGGCAACCCATGAAATTTGTGTATATATTGTGATCTGGTGTGTTTACTTTTTACATGTTAAGTTATTTCAGGATGGAAGAAGTTCTCGCAAATCTTCACAAGCAATTTCCTTCTCTCCCTCAAAAATCTCTGATGAAAGTTTACAAAGCTCGCTTGGAACGGATGAGACTACTGATGATTAAAGGTATTCCTACTGACATTCGTTGGATAATCAAAGCACGGGTCCGATTAGCAGGTGAGTACTCTGATTCTTATAATTCTTATTTGCCTGGTTTTCGAAAAAGCAGATATGCAAAGAAACGTAGAGCTAAGCAAATGGGTGTTTTTTACAAATGTGCACGCTGGAATTGCAATACTCGTTGTCGTTCTTTAGGAATGGTGTCTGATAATCGCAAAGATAAAATTAAATTCATTAGGGATGGCTTGAGTAAGGAGTCTTTAGATGATATATCTTCGACTCTTGAGACGCATCCCAGTGGATATGTTCATATAGCTATCCGTAAATTACATACATAATTCCAAAAAGAAAGACAACAGTTAAGTCTCGGGAATCTGACTCAAAAAGATCATGTTTGCCAATTTATAAGAAAATTGGATGGGAAGCTTGTCCCTGACGCATAGACGTCAATCAAGCTGTAAATTATTGTAAATATTATATCTCTTTGTCTTTTCCTAATAATTGTGATTTGTTTTGTTATTTTCTTTTATTTTCTCCGACAGGATCCAGACCTTTTTGACCTTTCACGATTTATTTTACTGTTTAACTAATAATTGTCATTTGGCAGGTACTAGTGCTATTATTTTTACTCACCCTTTTCAGGTGTTATAAATTCAATTCATCATTGCACTTTTGAAGGCATCTAGATAAAAATGGAAGCCACTTCAAGAAGACGAGTTGAAAACATCTGTGTGTTTTGTGGTACTAGTGTTGGTACTAAGCCACAATACGTAGCAGCAGCACAGGAATTGGGACGAGTCATAGCTGAGAAGAATATGCACCTAGTATATGGCGGAGGCAATCTTGGACTAATAGGGATCGTTTCAAAGGCCGTACAGGATGGAGGCAGTCAAGTTCTGGGAATCATCCCAAAACCCTCGGCAGAGGCAGATCTTATAGGATAATCAAACAGAGAAGAACTGATCATGCCAGGTATGTCTGAACGATTGGTGGAAATGATTAACCGTGCTGATGCTTTTATTGCTTTGCCAGGTGGTTTGGGTACGTTGGAGGAGATTTTTACAGTGCTATCTTGGGCGAACTTGAACATACACCAGAAACCAATTAGATTGTTCATCGTAGATGTATTTTATGATTTTCTTTGTGTATTTCTTGATGATGCCCGGAGAAATGGGTTCGTGTCAAAACCTTTAAAAGAACTCCTCTTCACTGCCCAGGATTTAATTGACCAAATCTTAGCCTATGAACCACAAATTGACCCTATTCTTTCCAAGATAAAATGGTCTGATCATGATCGTGGTAAGAAGCGTCGGATAAATCTGGATCTTAACCTTTAAATTTCCCATTTAGATGTAGAATTTCAGCTAACCAGGTATTATCTTCAAAACTCAGCTTCTACTTTTTAAGACATTAGGGAAAATGTCTCATTTAGATTTTTGGGGTGGGGAATAGTTGATTAGTATCTTGTTTGTATTTTGTTTTTATTCTTAGTCCAAAATTTTTCGAAAATACAAAAAAATTGAAAAATTTTAAAAAAAATCAAAAAAAAATATTTTATGTTTTTGATTTGATTAATCGGGTGAAATTGGTAAGAGATAGTTGTGTAAAGAGTTTCCACTCCTGAGACGTATCTCAAACATATTTCGGAACAAGTTAATTTTTGTTTATTTCCTTTTAAATTATTTAATTTGTGAATTCTCCATAAAATTGACTAAAATGGATCTTCATATGCTTAGTTGGCAGGTATTATCAACATGCATGGTAACATACGGACATGAGCTATAATTGAAAAGTTTTTAATATTTAGTGCTCTAGTTTAATTGGAGGAAGCATCTATGAGAAGTGATGGAGAAAAAAAAACATCTGAGATCCGAGTTATTAAGTCTGTAAGGGCGTTTTAACACATAGTGCCCTAAAGCCAACTGGTTTGGGAGTCACTGGCCCAAAGCTCGCTACATGGATCGACAGATGTTGCAATATATATATATATATATATATATATATATATATATATATATATATATGAAGTCTGAGTAATTAAGTCCGTAGGGGTGTCTTAACACCTAGTGCCCTAAAGCCAACTGGTTTGGGAGTCAATGGCCCAAAGCTCGCTACATAGATGGAAGATATTGTATATAAATAAAAAAAATCAAAAAGAAGAAAAAAATCAGACTAATCAGCAAAATTATTCCATTGCTACAAAAAGGTGTGAATTCTGATAAAACTTTAGGACAAAAATATTACTATCTTATCAACTGCACTTGTGACTGTTGTGGGCAAAAATGAGTTGATTAATATTTTGTTGGCTGTGTATATGGAGAATGGTAAATATAATCGGAGAATTTACTTATTCGGTAATTTAGAAAGAAAGAAAACAACCAGTAACTTGGAGTAGAAGTTTCACTTGATTAGTCACTAACTTCTTTATTTTATCCTCTCTTGTCTTTTTTCTTTTGTGTGCATTAGTTTTACTATCTTTTTACTTTTGTAAAATGTTTGTGGGTATCATTGCTGTAAACCCTCACGAGACTACAACTCGTCCACTAGGGACACCTCGGGGTTTAAAGGCTTGTTGCATACGCTAAATGCAACCGTGATCCCTACGAAAGTGGCTTAGCTTAATTTTATTTTTAAGTTATTTTATTTTGTTGTTTTGCTAGAGGACTAGCAAAATGTTAGGTTTTGGGGTGTGATGAGTGGTAAATGTATCACTATTTCCCACTCATTTGACCTAATATTTTGTATAGTTTCTTGAGTTTTGTGAATATTTTGATGTGTTTTGTGTTATTTTGTAGATAAATAAAGTTTCAGGACATTCTGGAGGTGATTTGGGGACAAAACAGTGAAAAACAGAAAAAGGGCAAAATCATTTTGGCGCATCGCGCTGCGCAAGTCTTCTGCATTGCGACGCCTAACGTGCGCAGCTCCATGCTAACATGCGCCGGGGACATGTGTCAGAATCTGAGAAGTTTGACTTTGCTAACGTGCGCCGTGCCACGTGTCAACATCACAGCCCATCTGCTAACGTGTGCCGTGCCACGTGTCATCATCCTATGGTGCCGACAATCACCATCGCCATGTGTCACCACGTGTCACCCCACGTGTCAGCCACATCATCGCCATGTCAGTAGAAGACCGAGTCAACTTTGCCATATCACCGCCACGTCATCATCAGCTAATCACAGCACGTCACGTGTCGTAATCCTACGGTGCCGACAATCGCCATCGCCATGTGTCGCCACGTCATTGCCACGTCAGCTCAATCATTCAATTCCCAGCCGCCTCTACCACGTGTCACCTTATCACCTTATCCATTGCCACATGTCAAGCTCACCGCATTCCACGTCGCGACGCGTCACCACCACTGAAGCCTATAAATTCAGCTCATTCTTCTGATTTTAGATATACCTTCCTCTCTGAATTCTCTGATGTAAATAAGGAGTTTGTATCTAGTTTTCCTTAAATTTCAGTTTTGTAATTAATTCTTAGTTACTTTCTGTAATAATAATTTACTTTCTTTACTTTTTCAGTTTTTACTATTCAGCTATGATGAGGTAACTTCCCTCTGCTATGGTGAAAGGTAAAACTTTTATTACTGCTATTTAGATTAATCTCCCTTAATTATAATATATTCATTATTTAAAATTTGACTTAACAAGGATACCACTATATTGGTCGGTTGGTAATCAATTATAAACTGGTTTTAATCTGACTAAGCATGGATACCGCATGGTTGGTCGGTTGGTAATTTACCGCCTATATGGCTGGTTTATGGACAAATATTGATACCGCATTTATGGCAGGTCGGACTTAATTTGACTTAATCAGGTTACCGCTTATATGGCTGGTTGGTAATGTTATCACAAGTTAATATATTATATTAAGGGAGATATCTAAATTAGTAGTGGTAAAAGTAGATCCTTTAACCTTATCATTTTATTTTATTGTAATTTTATTTTTCAATATTTACTTTACCGCATTTACTTTTCAGCATTGTACTTTATGTCTTTTATTTTTAAGTTTTTACTAGCCTTAGATATGTGTCGTAGCTAAATTAATTATCTGGGGTTGTGATGAATTTTAATATCACCGGTTTATAAATGGGTTATTTCATAGTTTGGGTAATTTAAAGGTTTACTTATTAAGTCTTAAGCTTAATGCGTCTTGTTAACTTGCCATTAATAAGATTGATCTGGTAAATCTAAAATAAACTTGACAAAGAAATTTTAGGTTTCAGCCTTAGACTTAGTAGCCCACGATTTTCCTTGAGGATAGATAACCCTTTAATAGAATTTCCTTACATGATAGACATATACCTTTCGGGCGGGGGTAGCCATAATTGGAACTTAAACTTAATGAATCCAGGTAATTTGGTTGACATAGACATATGGTTCAATTGGGTTAAACTGGGTATTTGCATCTGACCATCGACATAGGCTTTTGCATAATTTTGTGTTCCAGGTTAGTAAACCGATATATTACACAAACATGAAATAACCACTTCATCTTTAAAAAGATATTGGAAGAAATCACAACCCTGGATAGTTTCTTAATATTGAATTTTCCTCAACCTACCTTTGCGCAATTTTATTCACTTATTTTTAAATTTAAAATCATCACCATTTCAAATCAATCAATCAATCTTTTAGATACTAGTAATCATTTAGCCTCATAAAGATTAATAGCTTAGGTTTTAAGTCCTCGTGGGATCGATACTTTTTATACTACTTGAACGATACGTGCCCTTGAGTTATACGCGTGTGAAAGCACCGGTCATATACTCAAAAACTGTCATCTGCTCGCCCTGAACCAACTGTTCAAACTCCCGGGCTCTAACATCTCTGATACTCTGTGGTAAAAATCTGGACAAGAAAGCTGTACTGAACTCAACCAATGTCAGTGGAGGAGCATCTCGTCGCCAACCATCTCGGAAAGACATAAACCATATGTTGGTGACTTCCCTCACCTGGAAACTAACTAACTCTACTGCTCTCTCTGATGAACACCCTAAAACTGTATATATGCGATCTGAATCCTCAATAAAATCTCAAGAGTCAGGGGAGGACTATACTCCCGAGAACGTGGGAGGATGAAGCTTCCGGAAGTAATGTAAGGACACTAGCAGCTCATGTCGCTGCATAACCTGAACTGTTACTGGATGTGGCTCATGAGGCATAGCAGAAGGTCCTGCTTGGAAGGTAGTATGATCTGGTCTATTTGGAGACACTACTGTTTGGTGAGCCATTGATAGTCCTATAGGTGGTGGTGGAACATGAACTGTGGGTTCTAAAGCTCTCGGCTCTGGGCCTAATGGCTGTTGCTGACAGGTAATCAACTGGGGTAAAGCTGCTACTGACTACTGAATATGCTATGAACCTGTAACTACTGGGTCATTAGGTTGAACCATCGATGCTGCTCTACCTTCCCCTACACAACTCTCATATACAGACTCTACTATCTGCCCCATATCTAGCTCTGGGGGAGGTGCTACTGATCTCTGGTCCGGATCTATACCCTGAGATGCCCTACCACTCCCAGGTCTACCTCTGACTCTGGTTCTACCTCTGTCGCTTAAGCCTCTAACTTGTGCAATAGAACATTTGCTCTTATCGTAATATTATGCAATCTTATAACTAGTTACACGTGCAAACTTAAAAACATAAGGTTAGCATAAGTGCATGATCATGAAATATATACATATCTAAAGTATTTATCGTACACACATCGTCAAACATATGACTACAATACATCAAAATGAAATCCCAGAGAACTACATTCTATATGAATATAGATCTGGAATGATGGACCCCATAACTAGTGACTGCAGCATAACTCTTGTCCTCGAGATGAGTCTCCAAAAATTGCATGTGGCTCACTAAAAGATGGATCTTTCAAAATAACTGGGAAATGGTGGGGGTGAGTCCTATGGAACTCAGTGAGTGGAGCTACAAAATCAAAGAAATTGTATCAGTGTAACTTTTTTAAATTACTTAAGCTTTAAAACGTTTCTGAAATCCTTGTTTGAAAACTAATTCTTTTCTTTAAACTTGAGAAAAACCATTTTGAAATGTTTACTACATAAAAATCTCTGGTACTTTAGAAAACCTAACGCATGGGGACGTTATGTATCGCTGTCCCCCTATATGTCTAACTAGTGATCTTGGGGCGTTACGTATCCCCGTCTCCCAAGCCACTGAACTAGAGTCATGAGTTCTAATCCATGCTACTACATGACCCCCGACACTAGGGTCTAGAGCTGTTACGTATCGACATCCCATTATCCTTGAACTACATGTGCACACGGTCTCTGTCCGTCAATTCCATAAGTCAGAGCTGAGGTGAGTTTTTCTCCTATGCCTCCAAAATCAGGTGTACTCAAGCTTTTAAATCTTAAAGTCACTTAAAACTTTCTTATTTAAGAAACAACTGAAAATCATTTTGGCTAACGCCCTAAAACATTTAAAAAAATAAGTCTTCATCAATCATAAGTAAATAAAAATCAACTAAAAAAAACATCCACTCACAAATTTGAAGTTCGGTCAACTCTGCTTCACGTCACCGAGGGAGAACGCGGCTCCTATCGAGTATCTATTTGGAATAAACATAGTTAGAAGATGAGTTGCAAAATATTGCTCGAAATTAAATTAAGTTTCTTAATCTAGTTAAATTATCCCATATACATGTCGTGCATAAGTTTTTTATCTTGATACACTTCCCTTAGGATGTCTTCTATCCCTTTGAATAAAGTGGGGAAAACTAAATAATTTTTTAAACTAAACAGTCACGCGTCGCGACTCTGGAAGGCACACGTCGTGACTTCGGATAAAACAAAGGCTCTGATTTTTGATACGCGTCACGACACCGGCCTAGTTGCATCGCGACGCGAACTCATCAGGTCCAAATCTGAGGTTCTACCTCATTACGCATTGCGACACAAGCCCAATGGTGTCGCGACAGGGAATATGTCACCCTATCCCAATGAGCCTCTGACATTATGACTGTGATCCATATTACAACTCTATTTCAAATGTAAACTCATACATGGGACCATTGCCCAAATCAACAACATGCAATGTATTTTGATACTTATAACGGTATACTCAAATACACTTCTTTTTACATCTTTATTCATGAACACTTTTAATACACTACCAAGACTTATACATTATTAATGACTGACATGCAACTTTACTTGACACTGACTATGCTGAACCTCTGTAATCGACTTAGTGAACCTAGACACCCTAGTGATTGCAATCAGTATCCATTCTCATGAGCTCGTTCTACGGGTAAACCTGCAAAACAGAAAGCTATGAGTGGGGGTTAGATTGTTTGAACTATCTACTAAGTGGACAGTTTCAAAACGAAAACTGAAACAAATATTTGTTCTGAAATCAAAATCATCATATCAAAAATGATCTTCTTTGAAAATATTTTCTTGTCTGAAAACACATTTCTTTTCTGAAAATCTCTTCTGGAAATTCTTTTTATTTATAAAACTATGAATTCTCACAAACTGATTTTCTTGAAAACTATTTCATAAAACTATCTTTTCTGAAAATCATATCTCTGAAAATCTAATCTTTGAAAACCAGTCTGTGAAAAACCTGGCGTATGAGGGCGTTACGTCTCGCCGTCCCCCAAGCCACTGAACTAGAGCCAGATGTGCAGATCAATGCTACCATCTCGACTCTGAATCTAGGGTCTATGGGCGTTACGTCTCGTCATCCCCCCAGCCTTGAAATATAGGATCTAGGGGCATTTGTCATTCATAGTCTTGAATCTGTATCCGTCAATTCCATATCCGTTAATTCCATATCTGTGTCAAGTTACATCTAAGGTGGGTTTTTCCCTATGCTTCCAAAAATCATAAAACCATGCTTTTTAAAATAAAAAATTTCTAAAACATTTTTCAAAATATTTTTATTCATAAAACAACTGAAATATACTTGGCTAACGCCATATTTGCTGAAAAGTAAGTCTTTAAATCAATAAAATAAGTAGAAAATAATTTGAGAAAATGGTCCACTCACTGATTGAAATCTGGCTGGCATTACTTTTTTTGGCCGAACAAAGTTGCGGTTCCATGCTTGGAAATGTGCTTGAATGGTTCAAAATGACTTGAGATTGAAGACAATAGAGTGATGAGAAAATGGCATGAGAAGGTCCTCCCTTCTTTTCTCTTCACGTTTCTTTTGGTGAGGGAGAGAGTGAATAGTGTTCTACTTATAGGTAAATGACTGATTTTTTGAATGAAATGAGTGGCTAAGGTTGTGCCATATCACCCTATTCTAGCTCATTCTCGAATTTCACTATAGTAGCCACGGAAATCACGATTTCGAACCTGGTTCCGATCTGAATTTGGAAATATATCCAACATAAAAGTTGTAGGTCTCAGTCTTAGATTTTCGACGATATAAAATTCATAAAAATCAGAGATCGTATGAAAATGTTATAGCCTAAATAGTAAGGACTGTTCGGAATGAGACGTAAGCTAAATTACACATCGGAACTGCAAGGAATTTGTCGAATGTCCAAAAAAAAAATTCATAAGCATATACATGTTTGAACATGATTTATATCATGTATCATGCCTCCCTAACGTAATAGTCATCGGGATTACCGGGTGTTACATAATTTCTACAATACTTTTTATTATTAAATTATAAAATTAAAATATCTCTAAAATTAATTTTTTTAATTATAAAATTAAAATAATAAATTATTAAAATACGAAACTTATTGTGATATAAAAATAGAATCTCTTATTTATTATTAAATTATAAAATTAAAATATCTTTATATTTTTTATTATTAAATTATAAAGCTAAAATAAGAAACCTATTACAATATAAAAACATAATTTATTATTAAATAATTAATATATTAATTTAAATAATTAATAATGTAATTTATTATTATTAAATCATAAAAATATGTCTCATTAAAATAAAAAAACATATGTGGTACCTAATCTCTAAAATTAATTTTATTATTAACTATTATAAAAAAAAAAATATTGTAATCTCCTATTAAAATAAAAAAACATACGTGATACCTAATCTTTATAATTAATATTTTATTAGTAACTTATAAAATTAAAATAAAAAATCTATTACATATTAAAACATAATCTCCTACTAAAATAATAAACATAAATAGCAGTCGTCTACAAAAACTAGTCGATTTTTTAATTTTTAGGTATATTGTTATTTATTATTTTCCTTTGAATTAATTCTATAAGTTCTTTTCATAATTTTTTTTATTTATTTATTGTGTTTTATGATGCAGCTCTGATCATTAACTTTTGCAATGACGATCAAGATTTCAAGTCCGATAAGAAAAGTTAAGCTTAAATTGAATAAGTTATATTTAATTTCATTGGAATTCATCTGAAAGAAAATTAAATGTTTTAAAAGTTATTTATAACTAGGAATATATTTTCAAATAAGAGAGTAAGGGGCGAGAGAAACTCTCATGTGAATTAGAAATACTGTTTGAAATTTGATAGACAAATAAATGAGAAATAAATATTAAGTGTAAGTAAACCAATTTTCTTATTTAAATTGTAAAACCAACTAGATCTAAATCATTTATAATATCAATACCTAAAATCTTATTAAGTTTTTTATCATGATATGAAATTATAGTTAAATATGTGTTTAACCCACGTAAAGTACAGACCCTATATTAGGAATTGTTAAAATCCAACTATTCTAGTAATGCAGATAATTACTAGAGATATGTAAAACCACTCAAATTAAAAAACACCTTAATGAAAAATAAACAATTTTATTTTTTTATTTTATTTTTTTTGCGTGAAGAAAATAAACAAATTTAGTCTAGCTAATTCTTCATCCTTTTTCTTCCAACAGCAAGCAAAAACCGGAATGGCATTTACAGTATTATTGCAGGTATCTATGATCGATCTTTTCTTTAAAATACTTCTATGGTTTCTGGGTTATTTATTTATTTATTTTTTATTTGCTGTATTATTTATTTTTCTTTTGATTTTATTATTTATTTTTTATTTTGTGCTGCTAATCGATGATCATTGGTTTAAACATTTATTTCCATTGGTTTTAGTGTTTTTGAGGTGGGTTCTCTTTAGTTTTGGCATCGGTTGATGATAATGGATTTGTGTGATGAATCATAATAACCATGTTTCATTATGAATCATTGACAGGTTTCTTATGCTTGCTTCATATGGATCGATCAACTTAAAATTTTAATTTTGTTTGCTCGATTGATGCTTCTAAATGCATCTGATTTCATAAACAAATTAATGCAAATACACTGTTTTAAGTTTTAAGTTTTAACATATTCCTTTAGTTTCCAAAGAACAAGATCCCTTCTTTCCTAATAAACCCTTTATGCAGGCTAGGTCGATGCACAAGTATTTGTTCTTGCAATTTTATCTGGTTAAATTGTATGCAGATTTTAGCACTGAAAAGTTTAGCAAGATCATTTTAAATTAGTTACATTGAAAAGTTTTGCATTATGTTGATATTCCTATAGTTGAAGATTGATGTAGAAAAAATGGAGTTCTTTTTTCATCGATAGAGTACCATGTTAGGAGTTTGATTTTTCTCTAGACAATTGGATTAGTATTTTATTAGCCGAGTTTACAAACATTGGCTATCACCTTGTCTCCCCATGGAGATTATTTGTGTTTTATTCTACATATCTTTCAAGTCCTTATCAATAGTTGAACCTGTTTAAAGTTTTTGCACCCATAAACTTATCGTGAGGACTGGTTGGAGAGCAAAATGCTTGAAATTTCTCCAGACTATATCTTTGTCTACCATCGCCATGGTGTTACTTGGAGTTATTCCAAGATTTGGATTCATTTCTTAGCTTTGAACTTGCGGTGCTCCTGGGTTTTACATGGAATACCAATTACTGAGCTGTTTTGGTTTGAATAGAGAACTGCCGTGTCCACGAGCAGTAGGAAAGTATTACTTCTTTGACCTTGTTATAGTGAAGATTTCTTGAAATTGTTTGGTTAAATATGTTTGGTAAAAATGATAGAAGATTATGAACCCAGAGTCCTGTTTTTGATTTTATAACTACTTGTTTGATGATGTTACTTAGCCATTTGAACCAAAGTCCTTTTCACTGGTTTTCATTATTGAATTGCTAAATGCCAAAACCTTGTCTGCGCTTCTCTATATTACTGCTGTATGTAAAATTGTCTGTCTCTGTGTAAACTATGACAACCTGTTTAAGACTCTAATTGTCTGCTTTTTGTTTAAATTTGCTTGTAAATGCAGGCCTCTCGGACATGCAATCAAATTAAAACTTTCCTGAACCTCTTACCATTGTTTGGAATTTGGATATAACGGAAGGTTTGTATTCATGCAAATGAAAATATTCAACTGGGTATGAAATACTTCAATGTTATTTTTTTATTATTCAGTGAGTTTCCTAATATAGCAAATACTAGGGGAATTGCGGGATGCACTGTTTCATCCTCATGACCTCTAGACTTTGCTAATATCTGATATCTAACAAATGGCAGTATATCAGCCAAGAATAAAAGACTGAATTAAAAGTTAAAACTTGTTGCTTTCCTTAACTTGTACTTTGTCATTGTATATCCCTATTTTTGACCTATTAAGATTTAAAACCTGATTCTTAACCTAGCCTTTTGTATTGTATTTAGTCATCTGTAGTCATATAAATTTGTATAACCCTATTTTTGAACTATAATTTCTTGCTCTAGAGTGGTCCAGGCGGACTGTGTTGTCAAGTTTAAGGCACTCTTCAACCTAATTATTTATCTTCTTTCATGGCACTAACCCTAGTTTGATAACATATTGAAGTAGGGTACTGTTCATAATTTAAATACATCTAAATACATACTGTAATGTCCTATGAGTTTCATCTTTTACCACTTCAGTTAATTAAGGGTTTATTCCTTTGTGCTTTGATTTTCCAGGATTGATGGATATGCGAGTAAATTACCAATAGCTAGATGTTACTACTAGAAGGAACGTGCAGCAGCATGCACGGAAAGCGGAAAGGTAACATCTGAGTGGAGAAATTATACTGGAAAAACATTCTTTACGCTGTTAGATGATTTCAATGATTTTTACATTTCTCAAGCTACACCTAACATAGACCAGAGCCATGAGCTCATTTCCGGGGGGAGTTTGCATCTAAGTTAAGCGTAACCTATCGTATCGTTGAATTTAGAATTTGATACTCAGATGCAATTTTCAACTTCAGAACTGTTCGCCCTCTTCAACAATCGATGCTGGTCTTGAGGCTTCTGAACCAGATAAACAAGACTTGCCATCATTCATGATCCATTTGCAGCTGCCCACGCAAGACTGGCTGTTCTCCATCTGATTTTAAGCCAAAAAGAGAAGAGTGAATGATTGAAATTACGTGGGATTAAATACACAAGTATATATATTTGTTTTCAGTAAACTGGAGAATAATTTTTTATATGCATGGCACTCGGCTACTTTCAAGTCAGAAAATTATTATTATAAACGTATTTATTACCACTTTCACCATCAGGTGCATCTGCAAGTCTTGAAATGGCATCAATCAGGGCCTGCTCATGCTCCTGCATTAAATGATACAATGCTCAAACCTGTAATGCCCAAGAAGGATAGATAGTCAAAACTTTGATTGGCATATAACGCTGATCTTACTTTTAGCATTTTCTTTGCTTTGGCAAGCTCAAGAGGATCTGGATGAGTAACATCAAAAAGTCTCTCTACCTGTAAAAGGTTGGATGACAAACGTAAAAAACTGACACAATAATAAATCAATTGGCTCAACTCCATTGCGTACCTCCTTTACTATTGTCTCTGTGTTAAGTAATTCGATATCACCTGAAACTTTTTCTAGCCTATTTTGTGTCGGTGTAAATTGTTTTCTAAATTGACTCTGATCCTTCGAGAATCCTCTCCCTTTACCAGAACCTGGAATAGTACCACCGTGGCCCAAATGTCTCTTAATTCCACGACCTTGCCCACCAAACCCTCGTCGATATGTTAAGCCTGGGTCCTCACCTTCCCACCGGATATCCTCAAGAGAAATCTGTAACCAATAGGATAACAATATTACAAACCCAGCTGGACATCAACATTATCCTGTCTCAAGGAAATTTTAATATTCAGGAAACAAACATTTTCTTATAAAAAGAAACTTAGTTCATTCACTTGCATCTGTTTTGAACTCATTCACTATATAACACCCAACTAATCTAGCATTTCACCAAATAAATAAATACATTGAAAACCTAATCTTACCAACACCCAACTAATCTAGCATTTCACCAAAGAAAGAAATACAATTTAATCATGTCATATCCAATCTAGTCCCAAAAGAAAACCCAATCCTGCTAAATGCGCCAAATGCAGTCCAAAGTTGCTCTCTCACTGTACATAGCGGCACTAGAATTGACTCACAACAAATGTAGTTCAGTGGGTAACAAGAATTGTAATTGAGATACAACTACTCTATAGGATAGGGAAAATGACATGTATCTAGTATCTGGGAAGAATATTGATTTCCATCTTGTTCTTTAGGCTATAGGCCTATACCTGCATGGAGATTGGAGTTTTTGAAAACATTAAGTTAAAGGTGCAAGCATATAATTGGTAACAATTCAGCAATTTATGTAGGAGTGAAAGATACGAGACATCGAAATGGCTGCTGCACCAAGGAATTTGGCTAGGAAATGTGCAAGAACATTTACCTCTTTGAGATTAACCCATTCCCAGGTCTCATTTGCTGTATTCATATCATAAACTAGAGCATGCCGGCCCTGTAAACAGACAAAATTGGGTGAGCATGATAGAACAATCCACCAGTGCTACAATTTTCATTACAATGTAATAAATTGTCAAACATAAATCAATAATTCTATGAGGCCAGCCATTTTGCAACATGGGTCACACCAAAGGGCATAACCCCTTTAGAATTATCCATGTATAGTTATTTATTTATTTATTTTGAGAGAACACTACGTATTATCAAAATGAAAAATGACACACACACATAGTCCAGCGAAGCAAAGGGCAAAAGGATAGAAGGTGGGTCATCGGGATGGGGGTTGAAAAAAAATCGATTTAATATATCAAAAACAAAGGAAACATGTCAAACAACATTAGTAGCTAAAGAAAAAAATGCTTGACCCTCTAGAATAAAACATTAAAAAAATGTAGATTAAAATGTGCAAAGAACATACGTCGGTAGGGTTATAATCAGTGATGACAGCCTCATAGAAGTTCTTGTCTTCAGGCCATCTTGTCCATACTCTCCTTCCAATTAAAGGAACAAATGTTGCTGCTTCACCAGGTTCGTTTGTGGAAATGGTACCGGAGGAACTGTGATTAATAAATGGCCTATTTGCAGCAGGACCCGTGGGAGGGTACTGCACAGAGTTCATCAAGGGTAAATTACAAAACAATTACCCCTATTAAATGAAAAAAAGGTCAAGTTACAGTCTTAAAAGAAAAAGAAAAACATGTCAATTTGCATCCATATTTTCTCTATCATTGCAAGTGATAAACATAATAATTTAAGCCTTTTTCCTCAAAATCCTAAAGAAGCTCTCCTTAATATGAAGGCAAAGATGGAGCGGCTGAAAGAGGTTAAAAAGCAGGTGTAGCACATTAAACGATAAAGAAGATACCAATTGGGATGTCTTCTGTCTCTTGCGTGATGCTGAAACACTAGGGCTGGGCAGAAGATCATGAACAGGCTGAGATGTGGCAAGCCTGGCAGCTTGGTGTTCACCTGACTGTCTCCAATCCCTGATAAAATGTCCAAAAAATAACCTATTAAAAGACAGAAGTGACAGATTTCTTTACATAGTAATCACAAATGATCGACTATGAAACTCTCTTAATGAAGCATCCAACCTTATCTGTTTGATCAGCTCATCACCATGGACCTTGGTAAGAAGCTCTCTGTGTTCATCATCTGACACTCTGAGCTCCTTCCTAAGTTCTGTTATTAGACCTTCCTTTTCCTGTAGAAGATGAATAGAATGAAACAATAAAACTAGATGGGCAGGACAAGAAATGGGAGTATAAAAAGACATTTGAAAAATGCAAAAGTAATTACCCAAGTAATGGCATCAGCCTGAGCTTTAAAAGCCCGCAGAACAGCACAGTACGCTTCTTGCTCAAGTTGATGGATTTGGGCCTCCATGTCAGTATGCATCCTAGAATATGGGGCAGAACCTATGTCAGATCTTCCATTTAAAACAAAACGGCTGCTTCTTGGAACACTACTTTGATGTGGGGGGAGATCATCATCAGTACCTGCAATGCAATTATATCAGATAAAGCCTAAATGTTGACATGGCATAAGCATCTAAAGAACAGCGGTAGGTGGTCTTCCAAAGCTCTAGTTCATGGGTTTAAGATACACCGTGAAATCAATATCTTTGAAGTATTATCTCAAATTCCACAAGGAATGTGGAAGTTAGCAGAACGATTATATATCCCAAAAGTTATATACAATTATACATACAAAAACAAACCTGGTTAGAACTGATAATTTAAGAAAATCTGGATTCAGGCAAAAAAAGTTAATTCAGAAGTATGAAAACCAAATATCACCTTCCTAATGTAAAGCAACTGGGAAAGAAATATCTCAAATCCACCTCCAGGTTTCTAATTCTGAATTTTGAGTTCTATAATCAACTTTAGTTGTAAATAATCTCTTCTCTCCTTTTCATCTCAGTCTTTAGATTTCATAAACTTCGTGTAACTGATTCATTAGTTTCCACGTACCATCACACTAATAGTCTTGTTTTGTTTGCATTGTCGCTTGCGCCAAATACTCCTACAAGATATCATCGTTTTCTTCACCATTCCAACAAAATCCTTTTTCAGATAAGCATGATACTAGTTTCAACCTGTTCACATTACACAACACACCTTGGCAACATAGCCAACTGGCACAATCCAATTGACAGCAAAACAATAACACTAATTCCAAAACAGTTCCATAAAAACTGAAGTTACTATTAATGTTCTCTTCTTTTCCATTAGCAGAATAACAAGCAATACAAATGGTTTCTTTTTCTCTTTTCTTCCATTAACACAAACAGAATAACGAGCAATGCAAACACGTCTAAAAGAAGTCAACATTTTCTCCTTTTCTCTTCTTTCCCATTGAACGAGTAATGAGCAATGCAAACATGTGTGAAAGAACTCCACAAATCGTCACTTTAATTATTTTGTTATCAAACAATCTATATTTTTTAAATAAAAGTTTAAGGAATCACAATAACAAATCTAAAGTCCCGAATTGCATTGAGTATTTTTTGAGCAATTACAGCACACCAGCTACAAAGAAGCTAACATAGCCAAAAAAATAAGGCGAAGCAAAGGCAAGCCAAAGGAAGCAAAATCAAACTCTAACCCTAAAAATTACCCAAAAGGATTTCTTTTCAACAAATAATCAATCAACCCTAAATTCACAAACCAACCTCATAAACACAACAATGCGCACAAAAACCCAAAACCCTAAATTCACAACCAACCTCATAAACACAACAATGCACACAATTTTTCAAAACTAAAACCCTAACCCACACACAAAAAAATCACCAAAAATTGAACAGAAGAATTCGAATTCATCATAAAACTCACCACTACTATAGCCAACTTCATATTCCATAAGAAGGGCCACCCACAAAATCTCCCACGAAATCAAAAGAGGAACTTTTGCCCAAAATTCACAAGAGCTGGAGCTAAAAAGCGGTAAATAAGAAGAGTATGCCAGAGATTTAACGAATTGTAGTGGGAAATTTAAAATATCGTTTTTTGTTTCTTTTGTGATTTTGAAAAAAAATATTAAAAACTTTTTTTTTTTGAATTATTTGTCAAATGAAAGGGGTTATATATACACACACACGAGAAACCAGGGATTTACACTTCAGCCCCTTTCTTTCTTTTTCTTTTTTCTTTCTTTTTTATTTTTTTTTTCATTTAATGTATTTTATAGTTTCTTTTAAGTTTATTGATAGGAAGTATTGGAACATGAATTTTGGGGAAAATGAACATGTTTTTGGAGCTTAAGGACGCATCGGAAGCACGCGGGAAGGTTAAAAACGCAGAAAATCTATCTTGGAATTTTGGCCGCGCGTCGTGATGCTCAGACAGGATGCAAGACACAAAATTTCCTGAGAATTGGGCGTTGCGACGCCAATTCCGGCGTTGCGACAAAAGCTCAAAATCTTCAGAAATCATTATTCTATAAGTATCAGGACTCCAAGACCTCACTATAAATATGTAAGCTCGTCCAAAACCCTAGAGAGGAGAAAATTACACAACTAAAGAGTTCTAGACCTCACTATAAATATGTAAGCTCGTCCAAAACCCTAGAGAGGAGAAAATTACACAACTAAAGAGTTCTAAACACATATTTTAGAGAGATACAGGGAGGAAGATTGAAGAGCGACAAGAGGAGACGAAGACGGTGACGTCCCTAGACGAAGGGATTTGATTCAGGTTTAACCTTCTAGTTTTTATCTTTAAACTTTAATGATTTCCATTATGTTCCTGACCCTGCTTTCATTATTTTTATCTTTAGTCATGAACTAACTCTATTATTCTAGAGGATGATGTAGCCTATGCTTGAACCTATGTGTTGTTTGCCAATTTGATTTGTTATAAAGTTTTGATTCAGTTTATTTATATTCTCTTGTGTTTAATGCTTCTAGTTTGTTGGCCATAAATTAAGATGATGCATGTTTAGAAACTATCACTCGAGAGAGGATTTTGATTAGGATCTAGATAATATAACCTAGGAGATTTGTAGAGTTGGGGAGAATCTATATTCCATTTGAAGTCGTTAACAAAGAATCGCATGGTGTAGTGAATTGTTAATTACTAGATTTCTATATGGATATCGAAGTCTGTAATTGATAATATATTCACTCGGCACTCGGGAGAGGGAGTAGAATAATTTAGGATTCTTAACTTATAAACAACGCAATTGAGTAATAATTGATTGGCATAACAAATACATAGGGGATAGTTAGGTGAAATCAGACTCTACAATCTCTCTTATCTTGGTTTATCATAATTTAACGTTTTGAATTCTCAGTTTTTAGTTTTTAAGTTTATTTTAATTTAAATTGCTTTCTAAATAAAGTTATGTTTATCAATTATAATATTTAGTGAGAATTTGATTGCAATCTCTGTGGGTTCAACACTCTTTACTTATCTTTTACTAAAACTTGACACCGTATACTTGCGGTACGATAATCTCGCAACAAGTTTTGACACCGTTGTCGGGGATTGTTAATTTAATTCACATTAATACTATTACCAAATAACCTTAGCTTTAATTTAGATTTTTATTTTTATTTTAGTACTTTTTCTTGTCTTTCTATGCTTTAGTGAATGCGAAGATCCATAAGTCTTGACTCGCTTATGCTTGATCCGAAAATAGAAAGAACAACGAGGAGACTACGGAAATAAAGGAAAATTGAAAAAGAAGCAATGAAAGCTGAAAATATAGAGAACGACCCACGCCAGGTGGCAATCCGAGATCACTTCAAGCTGGTCGTAGACGATAATTATTCTGGGATTGCACACCCACTAATCAGTGCCAATAACTTTGAGCTGAAACATGCATTGATCAACATGGTGCAAAAGAACCATTTTGGGGGTTCAGTTGTAGAGGATCCCAATGTTCACTTAAGGATGTTCTTGAAGATGGCAAATATGATGAAGATGAATGGCGTGACCAAAGAGACCATCAGACTACACTTGTTCCCATTCTTTTTAAGGGACAAAACGAGGGGTTGGTTGCAATCAATACCGATGGGGAGCATCATGACATGACAAGATATGGCTACAACATTTCTTGCGAGGTTCTTTCCACCAGCTACATCAGCCCAATTGAGAACATAATAAGCATATTTAAGCAGTTGGAGATTGAGAATCTGTACGAGGCAGGAGAACGCTTTAAAGATCTACTCAACAGATACCTACAAAATAATTTTGAAGACTGAATTCAGATTCAGTTATTCTACAATGGGTTGAAGGGTTCTAATAGAACCATGGTCAATGCAGCTGTTGGAGTAACCATGTTCAAGAAATCTGCTGAAAATGCCTATGCTCTACTAGAGGTGATGGCCTTTAATAATTTCCAATGGCCAAGTGAACGCAATATTGTGCCTAAGGTGGCTGGTATATATGAGGTGGATCCTATTGTTGCACTTACAGCTCAAGTGTCATCCCTCACGACTCATCCAACAACATTGACAAATCAAAAAGGCCAACCATCTATTAAAGCTACTGCTACTAATAGAATGATCTTACCAGATGGAGGAGCAAGTTTGGAGCAAATCCAGTATGTGAATAATCGAAACTTCAAAAACTATAGAGAAAATCCTATGCCTAACTATTATATTATGAACTTGTCATATGCTAATACAGAGAATGTCTTGAAACATTTTTCTAGCTTCAACAATCAAATATCAGAGCATAAACATTCCCTAGAAGACCTCATGAGCACGTTTGTTACTAAAACTTTAGAGAGATTTGAGTAGAATAAGTCGAGGCTGAATAATATTGAAACACACATGGGCAATATCATAGTAGCAATGAAGTCTTTAGAAGTACAAATTGGGCATATTGCCTCTTCCATGGCTAATCAACAGAAATGAGCATTTCCTAGTAATACTAAGGTCAACCCTAAAGAGCAGTGTCAGACCATTACTCTTAGGAGTGTATTAGAGATTATAGATGCCCTTAAGGACCAAGTCAGTCAAGACAAAGAAACAGCAATTCAAGAGGAAGCAATAAGGAAATAATAGAATAATGCAAAAGCTCCTCCATATGAACCACCTCTCATCCCAAAGACACATATGTCATATCCTCTAGAGGTGTTCACGGGTCGGGTTTTTTGAAATTTTGTTAGACCCGATCGGGTCGGGTCAAGGGAAAATCAGGTCGCGGGTCGGGCGCGGTGAGCGGAACCCGATCGGGTTTGGGTCGGGTCGGGTCGTCGGGTCATTTAAAAAAAAAACAATTTTTTTAAATGAATTAATTATTTTGAAATATTAATATTAGTTATTTTATGTCCCAAAAATATCATATATATAAAGTTTTAATACAAAAAAAATAATAAACAATGAATAATAATAAAACTTTAAAAACTGCATACATCAGGTCATACTTAAAACCTTGGTTATAGTCACATTGGATGAAAATGCTTTGCATGCCATAATGAAAATGAAAGATTATTGCTTATTGTAAGTGGCAAAAAATTTGAAGCATATTTACGTATGTCTTTGTTATATATTTAACAGATGAAGCATTTGGGGCCAATAACTTCATTAGCAATCAACGTTTCTGATGAGACCCTGTACTTAGCTTCCCTTGACAAAACAATAAAAGTATGGAGGATAAGAGACTTCAAATGCATTGAAACAATTCAAGCACACTCAGAGCCAATCAACGCCATAGTCGGAGCTTATGACGACGGAGTCCTTTACTCTAAAAACTTTAATAAAACTTTACAAATGAAATAATAGTAAAAACTTTAAAAATAATAATATTTATGAAAAAAAAAAAATTTTAGAAAAATAATATATTTTTATAGAGTCGGGTCGGGTCAAGGATAACAAACCCGTTGAGCAACCCGAAAATTTCGGGTCGGGTCAAAATTTCGCAAATTTTTTTATGAACTCGCGCGGGTCGGGTCGGGTCGGGTCACGTCGGGTCGGATCGGGTCGCGGGTTGACCCGACCCTATGAACACCCCTAATATCCTCAATGCTTTTAAAGGAAAAAGTTGGATGATCAATTTGCCAAGTTCATAGACATATTTAAAAAGATCCACATCAACATCTCATTCGCAGACGCTTTGGAACAAATGCCTAACTATGTGAAGTTTATGAAGGAGATGATGTCCAAGAAGAAGAAGCTGATTGATTTTGAAATAGTAGCACTCACAGAAGAGTGTAGTGTTATCATACAAAAGAATCTCCCACTAAAATTAAAGGATCCTGGCAGTTTTACCATACCATGCACTATTGGGAATCAATATTTTGGTAAGGCACTATGCGATTTGGAGGCAAGTATCAATCTCATGCCTTATCCATCTACAAATAGTTAGGCATATGTGAGGCAAAATCAACCACTGTCACATTACAACTAGCAGATAGATCTCTCACCTACTCACGAGGAATAGTAGAAGATGTGTTGGTTAAAGTGAATAAGTTATATTTTCCTGCTGAGTTCCTTGTTCTTGATATGGAAGAGGATCATGACATTCCAATCATCATTAGAAGACCTTTATTGGCAACAGGCAAAACGATCATTGATGTGCAGAAATGTAAACTAAAAATGAGAGTTCAAGATGAAGAAGTCACCTTTAGTGTTTTCAGAGCCATGCCGAGTCCTCAAGGTGATGAAGATTGTCACATGTTAGACATTGTAGAGAAGAGAGTTGCAAGGGATAATGACAATCTCTTAGGTGCGTCTCTATATACTCAAGCTAACATGTAGGAGGAACCAATAGCCAAACAACCTATGAACATAGTAAAGACATGCAAAGAAAATACTCCACAGCCAAAACTACAGTCATTCCCAAAACGCAACAAAAAAAGGAAATCAAAAGTCAGTACTCACCTAAATATGATTCTTGGAAAGCTCAAAAAGTGGTCAAGTCAATTTTTCCACATGTGCAGTCCAAAATTTCAAACATCAGTGGACCTTGGAGGACCATCCATGCATAAATTGCAACAGCTAGCCAAAATACTTTTTTATGTCATAACAATTGGTGGATACCAAAGAAGAAGGCAAATGAGACTATTAAGTCCGCTACATTGAAGCCACCATGACCACTTGGGTGGTTGCGTCTAGCTGAAGATGTTAAACTTAACGCTAGCGAGGAGGCAACCCTTGCATTTGTTTATTTTTATTTTTCTTTACTTTATTTTTATTGTATTGTGTTCTATGGCTTGTTTATTAGTTTGTATTTGTATTTATGTAGGTAACAGCGAACCCACACACCCTCGTAACTAAATTCTGACCAGTAGGAACCTGATCAACTCTATGCACGGTAGTGTTGTTACCCACTATTGTTTCATTATATTTATCTTACATTGATGACAATGCACATTTTAAGTTTGAGGGTGTGTGCATGTAGTGATAGTTCATGCTATTAAAAAAATTATTTTTTTTTAAGTCCTACGTAGTAAAGTATAAGTTTAATGATGGATTGTTTTTTTTGCTTTAGATGAAATCTTAGAAATGATAAGTTCTCGATTGACTTTTATCTAATGCCTTAAGTAGGTGATATAGTTTAGATTCGTAAGCACCTAACAAATGATTTTAGCAATTAGAACCTATGTAGTTGGCAAAGTGACTAGTTGAAGAAATTGCATGCCGGTGAATGACTGTTTGCTTAGATATCTATCTCAAAATGCTATAGTATGGTTAAAAATAAAAGAAAAGAAAGAAAAACAAAATTTGGAAAAAATAAAATTGAAAAAAAAAAGAAAAAGAAAAAGAAAAAGTTAAACCACCTATAACCAATAAATATGAAGCTGCCTATGGGCGAGTGTTAGGACCACCATGAGGAGAAATGCTACACTAATGGTAGGAGTGTTGAAAAAAAACAATGATGAAATGAAAAAAAAAAGGAAAAAAATCATATCATACTGAGCAAAGAAAGATAATTAAATAGCACTTTTGAGATATCTAGGTTTGTTTAACCCATCATATCTCAATTTTTTAGACGAAAATATTGAGTTAGCTTACTTAGGAGTCGAGTTGTGAACGAACCTTTACACACACACACACACTTTGAGTCTGGCTTAGATGATTTGTTCAAAAACTTAGATTTAAGTTGAATTGAGTACTTTGAAGGTTCTCTGATTTCATTGATAAACATTCTTTGAGGACAATATTATGCGTAACTATCGGGAATATTTTATTTTATTTTATTTGATTTGATTTGATTTTATATTTTCCCATGATTGCATGTGTGGGAAGATGTTTATGGGTGTCGTTGTTGTAAGCCCTCACGAGACTATAATTCGTCCACTAAGGCCGCCTAGGGGTTTAAAGGTTTATTGCATACACTAAATGCAATCGTGATCCCTACGAAAGTGGCCTAATTAATTTTGTTACTTTTGTTTGTTTATTTTTTATTTAGTCTTTTGCTCGAGACTAGCAAAATCTTAAGTTTGGGGGTGTTTGATAAGTGCGATTTATACTCACTTATTCTTACATTATTAGCTTATTATTTTTTTTTAGATTTTGTGCCATTTAATGTATTTTATAGTTTCTTTTATGTTTTATTGATAGAAAGCATTGGAACATGGATCTTGGGGCAAATTGACTTATTTTGGGAGTTTAATGACGCATCGGACACGCAGAAAGTTAAATATGAAAAAAAAACCTATCCTAGAAATTTGGACGCATCGGACAGGATTTAAGGTACAAAATTCCAGAGAGTTGGACGTTGCGATGCCAATTCCGGCATCACGAAACTACGATAGAAGCCCATAATCTTTAGAAATCATTATTCTATAAGCACAATGACTCTAAGACTTCCCTATAAATATAGAAGCTCGTCCAAAACCTTAGGGAGGAGAAAATACACAACCAAAGAGTTCTAAACACATATCCTAGAGAGATTTAAGGAGGAAGATTGAAGAGCGACACGAGGAGATGAAGACGGGGACATCCGAATTGACAAAGTTTTAAAAAATGGATTCGTTTAATAAATAGTCAATTCGATTCGATTCATTTATTAAACGATCGAATACAAATATTCAATTCGTTTCGTTTAATAAATAGAGATGATACTTACTGAAACTTCATTTTTTCTCCGACCCTAAGGGTTCCACATCTGCCCCAACAGAATCCACCATAGTCTCATATGAATAGCCTACAAATAAGCACACATGTGAACGTGGCTCTAAATTTATAGTCTTATTCTTTAGCACATGTGTTGGACACCATCATAAGCGGAAATGTCATAAACTTCCTTTACGACCACTCCACAACTCTAAGTGAGGTTTTATGAATAGACTTAGATGGAACTACATTAAGGATATACATTATTATTTGCAATGCATATCCCCAGAATGAACTAGGCTGTGAACTGTAACTAAAAATAGATCTTATGATGTCTAGTATGGTCTGATTTCTCCTATCTGTAACACCATTTTGCTATGATATTCCAGGTGTTGTGAGCTGGGATACTACCTCATGCTTAACCAAGAAATCCACAAAATCACTATCAAGGAATTCTCCTCCATGATCTGATCGTAGAGTTTGATCATCTTACCTAATTGGTTCTCACCTCAGCACGATACTCTTTGAATATTTCAAAAGTATCTGACTTGTATTGCATTAGGTAAACGTACACATATATTGAATAAACGTACACATATCTGACTTGTGCTGCATTAGGTAAACGTACACATATATTGAATAATCGTAAATGAATTTGATGAACTATTCATAAATGACACACTCATAAAGTGATTTTTTTACTCCCAGTATAAAAGTGTCGAAGTAATAAAAATAACCTGGTAAGTCCGGGGTCGATCCACATGGAATAAATTTAGTAAAAAAAAAAACAATTCGAGTAACAAAAAAATAAAATGGTTAAATTATTTAATGAATAATTTTAAATTGGACTACAATAATAAAATAAAATGCTGGAGCTAGAGGATCCACACTTGATAATTCAAATTTAGAGAAATCTTACTTTTTATAATTAATAAATTGTCATTATTACATAGTGAATTTAATTCAGGAATTTATTATGCCAAAACATATAAAACCAACCATATATGTGGTGACAAAATTTGTTTACAACAAGTCCAGTTAGGTACTAAATTTTATCAAATATATGAAACCAACCATAAAGATGGTAATAAAATTTGTCAATAATTAGTCCAAATTTAAATTAAATATTTATCTTTAAATTACAATTCATATATTATAATATAATAAGATTAATCTATATTATCATATTAATAACTTCACCATTTACCACCCCCAACATGATGAAATTAGCTACTCATGATTTGAATAAAAACTTGCATAATTATATTACTGAAAGAAAAAGAAATTACAATAAATCTTAAAAAATTAAACACACAAAAGTTTGAACTCCACAAATTCTCAGAGAGAAGTATGGAGTAGGCTGAATGAAAGAAGTGTTAAGCATTCTCTATTTATAGAGGTTGGTCTGCATCTTCAACAATTGTACTAATGCAATTTTTGAAGACATTTGCATCTGGAGGGAACCATCCATCGAAAGATTGATGGCAACCCTCCACCATATATATTTTTCTTTAATAATTAAAATTATATATAGTACGTTTTGGTTTTTCATCAATTTTGGCATTGAAACCCTCATAACTAGAAAAACTTATAAAGAGAAAAGTTGTAGATATTTAAGTCTTCTTTCATCTGGAATTAGAATTTCCTAAATCCGATATCAGAGTAAAAGGTTATGGGTCAAAATACAAAAATTGCGCAAGGTTGGAATTTTCGAAATTGTACACTATTAGAACACCCTATAAGTTTTTGCCTCCAAAATCCAAATATCACGTCCATTTTTCTAGTTATGCATCCAAATTATTATTTCACATGCATAAGAAATAAAAATCACAATAAAAATATTTAAAACATAAATTTAATTATTACTTCACAAATATGCTAAATAAAGAGGATTAATGAAACAATAAATATAAAATGATTATTTTTCCTTTTAATAAATGTACATTTTTTAGTGTTCATCATACCCTCAATCACCTTATTACTAGTCTCTAGTAATTTGAGCGAAAACTAAAAAGATAAATTCTTATCCAAGTTAATAATTTTTTTTTTATTTCTTTCTTAATTACAAATAATCAAATTCTCCTGTGCTTTTTAACCCTTATGGCATACACCCATAAGAGAAAGTACCAATCAATTTATTGTGCCTACAATATTCACAAGTTTTTTTTTTTTGAAAAGAGAGTAATATTTTTTTCTTAAAATTATATCATAATTCACACACCTTTTGGTATGTCAGTTTATTTATATACAAAAATATTTTTTTATTTTTTATTTCTTGTAATACATCTTTAACCCTTGTAATAAGTTTTGGATGAGTGACTCATAAACCAGTTGGCTTTAGGGAACTAGTTGTTAAGACAACCATACAGACTTAATTGTTCGGATCTCAGATATCATAAAAGGTGTTCAATTCCCTTAAGCTTTCTCTTTAACCAATGTAACGAGCTTTGGATCAGTGACTCCTAGAACAATTGACCTTAGGGCACTAAGTGTTAAAACACTCATACAAAATTAATTGCTTGACTAAGTGAGGTTACGAAATCGAGCTTATTCACAAAGTTTTTTTACAAACTCATGCTCTACCGTTTTATAATGCGAACAATCACTACTTACTGAGGTAAGATGTCTGGTTACTAAGTAAAAACATGATTGTTCTTATTATTATTATCATTTTTCTAAAACTAACTTAAGCTTTAACCGTTTTACATGAACAATCACTACTTGTTGAGGAAAAATATCTGGTTACTAGGTAAAAGCTTGATTAGTTTTTTTGAATAAAAATAAATTCCAATGCCTTCAGGTGCTACCTCGAACAAATTAGAGAATTGAATATTACAAAATTTTAACTTACACCCACGATCATATGTTACCGTATATGTTGATAATACTTGTCAAATGAGTATATGAAGATCAAATTTAATCAATATTTTGGAGAATTCACAATTTAAATGATTCAAAAGGAGTGGAACAAAAATAATTTGTTACGAATTACATTGAGATGCTTCTCAGGAGCAAAAACTCCTTACACTCTGCCATCTCTGAACAACAAGTCCACTTGGTTAGTTAAAAATTTATTGTTGGTTTGTGCATAGTTTTTTTTTTAATAAAACACAAAAGAAAATCAACACAAAATAATTTTTTTTCCAAACAAAACACAACAAAGGAAAAACAACATAATATTTTTTTTGAAAAAAAACAACACCACAAAAAATATTCTTTTTGGAAAAGGGAAAACAAAAAAAGGGACTATTTAGTCAATTATCCACTCCATCCAACCAAATTGAGACATTATCCCAATTGTCCTGAATAAGAAGAAGTAGAGTTTAAAACATATCACCCGATTAGTGTGGAAGAGACAATCAATCAACAACATTACTATTTAACCTAGAAAAATTAAAGATTAAGATTCAAGTCCACTCTACGCTTTTTTCCACAATCGTTATCTGACCAGTTCAACTTGGAAAGAATTGGGTCGATTCTTGGTGCATAGGTTAAAAGTTGGTCGATTAATTCAACATCGTTTCCTGCAGTAAGAAAAATATCTTTTGTCGGTTTTGAAATGAACCCGAGTCCTGTAGTATCTTCTAGAAATATTAAAAAAATCAAAAAAGGATATATTAAATAGTTTAATGGGTTTTTAGTGAATGTTCAATTTTGGCAATAATGCAACTGTGAGTATTTCTTCCAACGTGCCCAGCTAACCTAGTAAAGCAATAAAAGCAGCAGCATGATTAATCATTTCAGGAAGTCTTTCAGACATACTTGAGACAATGTATTATTCTCCATTTGATTTTCTGATGAGATTTCCGTATGCCAAAGTTTTTGGGATGATTCCTAAAACTCGACCGCCTCATTCTTGCACGGTCTTTGAAACACATCCCATCAATCTAAGATTGCCATCGCCATATACTAAATGCATGTTTCTTTCCGCCATAACTCTACCCAATTCTTTTACAACCGCGACAAATTCTGGTTTAGTTCTAGAGCTAGATCCATAAAATACACAGTTATTAGTGAATCTTTATCTTGAAGTTTTCTCCATTTTTACGCTCTCTCTTATTTGGATGTGTCGAATAGAGAAATAACGAGCTGAAATGTCATCATATGTCCCGACCCTTATGGTATAGTCTCTTTCTGCAAGGTCCCTCCATGAGTTAAGTAGCCACAAAGAAGAACAAACATGGTTAGTGGCTTCAGAATCAACAATCTATGCGGATTTATCATCCTTCACTAGTAAAGACTCAATTACAAGTAAATCATATTTACTTACGGTTTTTTTCTCCTTTAGTTCTACAAGGTATTTCAGACAATTCCTTTTCCAATTCACATCATTGTTGCAATGGAAACACATTCCTTTGGGCTTGGCATCCTTGGAGCTTCTTTTGTTCTTCTTTATGGGCTTTGCCTTAACCTTCCAAGTGTTTTTCTTCTTCTTCTTTACAGATTTGGTAACATTTTCCTCTTCACTAGGCTTACGAGAATCCACCAGTATGGACTTGTAATGCATGAGCTCATTAAGTAGCTGGGTTTAGAATAAAAGTCAACGTGTTCATAACATAGTTGTTTTTAAACTATAAGAAACTCTTTGGGAGAGTTTCTATGATCATGGTCACTTGGCTTCACTTGTCAATATGAGTTCCATTAGTTTCTGGCCGTGTTGAGATAGGTCATCATCCTTAAGACGTGCTCTCTCGGACAAATATCCATTCCTTTATCCTTGACATCATCATTGAGACCATAACCTCATGATGTTTCCGTTCTGAAGGCTGTTCGAACATGTCCTGTAATAATTCCATCATCAGAGATGATGTACCCATTGGCTTATAGTTTGCAGTAAGAGCCTCAGACATCCATATTCGCAAGTAGCAGCAGAACTTTCGCATTGACTGTGACCTATTTTTGGTAGGCATCATTCACAGTTTGGCCAAAATTTATGGCCAGTTAATGGATGATATTACCCTGACAGGAAAGTACAAATTTAAGATATTCACAGACCAAAATGCGTTCATGTTACTTTTCCATTTAATATATTTTTTCCCAATTAATTTATCATTTGAGAGGATTGAAATGATAGGAGAAACCATGGTTGAAAATAAAAAAAACATGCATTTTAACATTCATTCATCGCATATTAAAATCACAGCAAAATATTTTTGACATAAAACTAAACATGATGCATGTACCATGTATAATGAATCAGAAACCTAAAAATAATTACTAGGCCATGGAAACATATCATTCCATAAATAAGTGTCGTCGTAGGGTAGGTCAAATATTTGCATGGTAGATCAAGATAATCTCAATCAATGAATATGCGGGAATAAAAATTATTCATATATTAATCAACCCGGAGTTTGATTCGATTAAGGATTTTCGATTATATTTAATCATCATTCCTTTGTAAGTCTAACCCTTTATTTTGAAATGGACTTAACAGTGAAGTGTCGTTGTAGATAAGTAAGTTCACCAGATATGTAACGACCAAAAAATCCCACTACTGTTACAAATCGTAGAACGAGTGTTACATAAGATAAATCATCTTTGTACACATATACATTCATGAAATGACTTTGGGGACAATCAGTGAATTCCTCGAAAATCCCGAGATGAAACTGTATAATGTTCGAGAAGAAGAAATAAGAAGAAGAAGAAGAAAAAGAAGAAGGAAAGAAGAAGAAGAAGAAGAAGAAGAAGAAGAAGAAGAAGAAGAAAGAAGACGAAGAAGAAGAAGAAGAAGAAGGAAGACGAAGAAGAAAGAAGAAGAAAAAGAAGGAAGAAGAAGGAAGAAGAAGAAGAAGAAGAAGAAGAAGATGAGGAGAAGAAGAAAGAGAAGAAAAAGAAGAAGAAGAAGAAGAAGAAGAAGAAGAGAAGAAAGAAGAGTCCGAAGAAGAATAATCCTAAGAAGAGAAGAAGAGCCTCCGAAAGAAGAAGAAGAAGGAGCAGAAGAAGCCTCCGAGAAGAATAAGAATGAGTACTTCCAACAAATAATAGGAGGGAGATAAGCCGAAGAAATTCTACGTATCCGAAGAAGAAGAAGCAGACTCCTACTTCCGATCCTCCTCCTACTCCTCCGCCTCCGGACGCTCATCAGAAGACTCACGAAAAGACGAAGCCTCCTCCCCACAGAAGAAGAAGGAGAATCCTTCTTCTCAGAAGCAGAAGAAGACTTCTCCGTCATACAGGCTCTCCTCCTTCTCCTCCTCCGCCTAAGCCGCCTCCTCCAAGCCTCCGCCGCCTCCGAGCCTTCTCCTCCTCCGCTCCTCCTCCGCCATCCTCCGTCTCCGCCTCCTCCGACGACGGCGAGGACGACGTAGACCGCCCTCCTCCTATCCTTCTCCTCAGAACTCTCCTACCTCCTCCTTCTCAGGCTTCTCCTCCTTCTCCTGATCCTCCCTCTCTCCTTCTAAGCCGCCTTCTCCTCCTTCGCCTCGACTCCTCCTCCGCCGCCTTCTCCTCCTCATCCTCCTCCCCTCCTCCTCTCAGCGCGCCTCATCCTCCTCCTCCTCCTTCTCCCTCCTCCTCCTCCCTCCTCCTCTTCCTCCTCCCCCTCAGCCTACTCCTCCTCCCTCCACCTCCTGCCCCCTCCTCCCTCCTCTCCCTCCGCAGAGCCGCCCCGCTCCTACGCCTCCTAAGCCTCCGAAAAACCTCCTCAGCCTCCTCGAAGAATCCCTCCCCCCCTCTCCTATTTGAAAGTCTTGACCTAAACTTTCCCTATCTCTTTTTTTTTTATTGATGCCTTGCTAGTGTTATTGGCATGTAAATGATTGCATTTACGTGGATAATAGAATAGGAAAATAATTATATTATGAATGGCCAATTCATGGACATATTAGATTTTGGTAATTTAAAACTATGGGATGAAAGAGTTGTTGATGATGAAATGATGGTTTAGTATATGTAAAAAGTATTGTGATGGATTGTGTATTTGTGGTGCATTTAGGTAAAGAAAACTGGAGGAAGTAAGCTTAGAATCCTGGAAAAATGGCTCGCATCGCGATCGCGACGCGTACTAGAGATTTTGTGTAGCATTGATTCTGGTTTCCATGTGTCGTGACGCGCAAGGACTTGTGTCGCGACGCACACTGGAAATTTTCTGGAAATCATTTTTGGAATTGTGAGCGTCATGACGCGCAAGACGTTGCATCATGTTGCGTGCCCAAAACATCACCAAATCAGTTTTAACTCATCCCAGTTTCACCCTAGTGTGTTAGAGGCCACCCTAAGGGTCTCGTATCAGCTCGCATACATATGTTACATCATAATATATATATCATACGCCTTGAAGTGACAACAAGTGTTCAAATGGATAAATTTAACCTAGTTCCGAAGCATATTCCACGACTTATCGTAGGAACCGCAATTCTCTTCGACGATAGCGAAGCACCAACCAAATTTCAAACCAGTGAGTGGACACTTTCCATTTTAGTTGATTTTCATTACGTATTTTTCATATCAGAGTTTTTTAAGCACTTAGTGCATTAGCCATATCTTACTTTCATTTGTTTTAAGAAAAAACTTGTTTAAGAAATATTTGATTTAAAAGCTTGAGATTTATGATTTTCGAGGCATGAGAGGATAAACCCACCTCAGTATGTAACTTGTCACAGATATGGAATTGACGGAGATGATGTGTGCACATGTAGAGGACTGGGGGGACGACGATACGTAACGCCCCCAGATCCTAGTTTTGGACTAGGGATTACAGATGCCTCTAGATTCTATTTTCAGAGCTTGGAGGGTAGCATAGATCCGCACCCCCAGTTCTAGTTTGGTGGCTTGGGGGACGGTGATACGTAATGCCCAAGGACCACTAGTTTCAGGGTCAGGAGTGGCATGCTTTGGGGGATGGCGGTACGTAACACCCAAAAGTCATGGATTTGCACTCTTGGCTCTAGCTAGGCGTATGTGGGGATAACGATACATAATGCCCCCATACGTCAGGTTTTCAGAGACAGATATCAGTTTTAGAAACAGTTTTCAGATACATAACATAGAGTTAGTTTTCTAGAGAGAAATTTTCTAGAAAGAAAAGTTTTCAGAAACAACAGATTTATAAGAGACTTACAGAAAAGATAAGTTTTACGAAAGAGATTTCAGACAAGATTTTCAGAAAAAGATTTCAAGGTTTTCCGATAAGAAAAGAGTTTTTATATAAGACTGTTTCCTGGGAGAATTTTGGTTTTAGAACCAAGTATTTTCATAATAGTATTTCAGTTTTTGTTTAAATCGTCGACTCACTTAGATCGTACAAATGGTCTAACTCTCCACTCTATGTTTCTCTATTTTATAGGTATTCCCGAAGGATGAGCTCGAGAGGATGGATACTGATGGCAGTCACTAGAGGGTTTGGTCTACGAGGTCGAGTCAGAGTTCAGTACAATCAGTGTCAGAAGATGTCATGTAATATATATAATTGGTTTAGAAAAGTATACACATGCAAAAAGTTATAAGTGTTCATTATAAGGTTAAGATGTGAAATAAATTTGAGTATTTAGTTAAAAAGCATTATGCATTTATGATGATAAGTTGAGCAACGGTCTTGTGCCTGAGTTTATACATGAAATGAGTTTCACAGTTAGAAAGTCAGCAGCTCTGGGGGATAGTACGACCTTTTCCCCTACCGATAACAGCTATCGGATCGGGGATACTATAAGATACATATAGAGTTCTTATCCTCTCGGAATCTAAACTTGATATTGACCCAAAATGGACACCATCCGTAGAAGTACGAAAACAAAAAAACCGTCTCGAGGCTCATCTTGAATCTCATGTTTTCACAGTAACAACGGAGATCGTGAGATATATTATTGTATATTCCTCTCGCACTCACTATTTTTAAAAAAATTAAGGTTTCTACTAAAAATATCTAATATTTTAATCCACTAGTTTCTACATGTTTATGCGCGGCTAAAAACATAACTAAATTTATACTAGTGTAAAATTATTGACATATCTAATTTAACTCTTAAAATTTTATTCACTAATTCTTATTAGTCTAAACTAATATTTCACTTAATTAAACTAATTTAACTAAGTGTACTTTAGTGACCTAATTAATTTTAACTCTAAATTTTTTAGCTCACTAACAAGTTTAAAAAATGAAATTCATATAAGGACAAAAATTTAATTAAATCATTTAATTAATATAAACGTCTTATAAATTCCAATGATACGTGAATTGTATCATAAGTTCAGACCACACTACCGTCCATTCAGAATTGACTATGGAATTTACGTATGAGTTTTCATCCGATATACCAAGGGAAAATATATTGCACTTATAAAGCCCATATAATAAAAACCGAATGTTTTCAATTTTAAACCATTAAAATTAATTATCTAATTAATTTATTTTCATACATAATATCTACTAATTTAACGCCTTTAAATTTTATAAATCAAATTTTATGACTTAGAATAATTATGCATGTCTAACATGTTATGAAATGTGAATGCAAGAGTCCTAAGCTATATGACATGTTATTCAAATATTTCGAATAAAACATAAATATAACATAGGAAAATTATATTGACCATGATCTTATTTTTTCTATACTAATCTAATTAGTACAAAAATTACCAAGGCGTCAATTGATCTTCAAATATTACTCCATGGATTTGGGAAAAACTTTTGATGTTGTAGTTGACTGCATCGGCTCTCCAATTTTCATAAAAAGTGCCGCAACTCAAAAATTTACATAAAATTATTTACAACCCTTTGTAAAAGTTGGACTTTTGTCCTTAAATTCCCAAAAAAAAATAACATAAGAAATAAAAGCCGGAGATTTACGACCAATGCAATACATTCATCACATGAACATAATCAAAAATAAAATTCATCTCATGAACATAAGAATTTGCTTACTCATCACAACATGCAAAAAATTTTTATCATATATAAATAAATAAAAATAGAAAAATTTTCATAAAAATAAGAAAGATTAAGATGACTTTTCAACCTCGCTCTAGATGACAATTGTAGGAATCGAATTTCTGCACGGTGGAAGCGACTTAGGCACTAGGGATTGACTTGCATTTTTTTCCCGCTTTTCCCTCCTTATTGCCGAAACAATCCAGCCTCTTTAGCCCATGTTTTATGTTATTTTTAATATTTTTAACAAGACAAAACCAGCCCTCGAACAACCCTAACACAACAATGAATTTACAAATAGAAATCACACACTATGAATATTAATCTTTCTATTCGTAATAGAAAGATTTGAGCGCTCTAATCATCTAAGTACCGAATAAACTCTTAAGGAATATACTCTTCTACTTCTCGTAAGAAGGAGTGAACTCCATATCTATGTAAAACATCCCCAGCTACACACAGACCATGTCCCCAAAGTACACAACTATTGGTCGAGATTTCTAAACCAACCTCACCTTTGTAAATCAAAGGTCACAACTGCTATGCAAGAGTTCGTAGTGCACTCAAGATTAAGGTCAATCCACATATCGCCATCTAGTAGATCAAAATAAATTTCTTTATTTAAAGTATATTATAAGAAATTCATTTATATTTGGGTCCAGTCCTATATGATGACATCATATAAGGTGCATCTATTCTCATGTTACCACATAGATAATCTCAGATCAAGTTTGCGATATATTTATAGAATCTACCACAGCTATAGATAAACCACAAATAAAGTACCCATTTTGTTTGCTCTTTATGGATTATTTTAGATTACTAACTTCAGTGTATGACACTCATACACTAATTCTGAAGATAAATAAGTAATCAAGGGTAAACTAGACAATTATAATACTTGATTTAAATTAAAATAATTGATAAATGAATCATGCATCTTTTATACAAATGAATTTACATATTACATGAAGCTCTATGGCACATGTCCCAACATTACGGTCACAGTTCATGATTTGCAGTTAAGTTTCATGAAGTGCAGTTACATATAAAAATCTTACAGTTTATGATTTATGCTTTATAAGTTATGTTCCATTGACGTATAAGGTTAATGTTTTTATCCATGTTTCATGAATTAAGAAATTTCATGTCCAGGTATATGTTATATTTAAATTGTCATGATTATGCTTTGTATTTAAATTTTTCGTTTAGATGTATATGTCTTGTTAGAACATGAGACATTAAAGATCTAGCAGTTTTACATGTTAAGTTATTTTGTGTTTTATTTCACAGTGTTCACTCACTAGGTCGTTTGTATGACTTGCCTCCACTATTCAATTTTTGTGTTGTAGGATTATTTATCACCAACCACTTGGTAAAGATTTCATGCATGAAGAGGACAAGCGTTGAAAAAGATCGATAGCTGCTGCAGTCATTAGAGAAAAAGTGTCATTGGTTTTGTGTGTGCTATTCATATTAAGCTTCAGGGTCAAAAGACATTCTTGTATATGGATCATTTCCTATAAAAATTACTTAATGTAATTTATGTGTGAGTTATGTCAGTTATGCATGTTTCCAGAAAATGTCATGTTTACAAGATTATATACATGTTTATTCAGGTCAAGACATTGTCATATACAAATTATGGTGTGTAGGGATGACAAAATCCGGACCAAGGCCTGGGAAAAATTATCTGGATCCGAACCCGAGTATACCCGATTTCGGATCAGAGACCCGTATAAAAAAATTAAATTTATCAATTAACATCATGAAAAATCCTAAATTATCACAAATTGAAATTCACTAAAATAATTTAAATTCATTAATTCGGATCCATGTAAAAAGTATTAATTAACTTCATAATATATCCTAAATTATATTTATTTTTTTAAATTTTTCTTTAAAATTAACTAGATCTGGATTTTCGGATCCGGAATTATATAAACCGGGGTTCGGACACGGGTCGTCAAAATCAAGACTCGGGTCTGCAAAAATATATTGCGAAACCAGGTCTTTCCGGACCGGGTCATTCTGGGTCTTCTGGATTCGGGTCGGATTCGGGTAATTCCGCCATCCCTAAATTGGTATGTCATGGATGTACATGTCAGTGGCTTATGAACGTTGTGGTACTATCTTCTGCCGGTCATATCCTGAATATACTGGGATATGATAGCTACTGTGAATTCAACAATAATACGGGTCAACTTTCTCACTTTCAACTGGAACCGCTGTAAATGAATGTGTCTTGTTGCTTCTTAATCAACTTCGCAATAACTCCACTATAGGGTAACATCTTATGTTTTGAACTTCAAACGTCCCCTTGCCATTAATCCCAATTAATGGCAGAATAATAATAAAAAACCTACCTTGATCATTTTCAATGGCTGAATCGCCACTCCAAAAGTCCACTGCTTCTCAATCCGAACTAATATATATATATCATTGTAATATCCCGAATATTTTTCGAAACGGTTATGGAAGATTTCCGAATTGAAGTTTAGAATTTGGAACTGAATGATATTTGGAAATAAGACTTTATGTGTTGGAAAATAAGTTGGAATATTTTTAAGTGAAGTTTCATCTTGTTAAAAAACGCATGGTTTCGAGAAACGATTACATGGTTTCTGTTTATATCGTTATACGTATAAAAAAAAATTTATTTTCGGCTATAAAAGTATCAAACGAATTCCGATTGAGCTGATTCTTGAACCATCAGACTAGATTGTTCGAGACGAACAACTTTCCTGTTTAATATGGTAGATACTTGATTGCAATTTCGCAGGGGCCTGAATGTAAATTTTGAAAACTTCATTATAAATACCCATAGTTTCCCTTAATTTCCAAAATGGCATAATTTTCCAAAACTCTCAAGTTGGCCCCAACCCCCAAAATTGAAGCTACTAGTTTCTGGTTGCTCTGACGGCCAGTCGGCACTGCCGATCAACGCAACGGGACGTCCAGTTATCACGCATCAGATGGTGACCGATGACAAGACAGAGACGCTGGTGAACGGTGAGAGAGAGGAGAGAGACGTATATGATGGGTTTTATCGATCACGATTTGTCGCTTCATTTCATGGCCCGAGCCACCAGCCAATCGAAGCTCTTAGAGAGTACTACAAGTTAGTGATGACAGATTTTCTGTTACATGCACAGTTGCACACGAAATGAGGAAGGAAGATTCAGATGAGTAGTGAACCATAGTGAACAATAGATCCGATAGGAATTCCCTCAATTCCAGCGCGTTCGTGGGATCGTTTGGAGTCTGTATATGGCCTCGAAATCTCGATAAGACCTCCCGGTAAAAAAGTCACTTATTTTAAATTTTTCGTTAAATGTTCGGATGTATCCAGTAGCTTCGTAGAGTAGAGTATTGATATAAATTAAATTTTTGAGCATAAGTATATTGGATATTGAATTTTGTAGAATCCGAGCCAAAACAGAATGAATTAGATCAATCCGATAGAGTTTATCGGTAAAAGGGATTTTTCGTGTATTAATTCATTTTGATCGTAATGATATATGTGAGTTTTATATGATAATATGATAATTTTTGGATAAATCCTTGTAGGTTCGAAGGATTTGGGACCCTTCCGTATCGTTTGTGAAAACCTTTTTCGAAAGATTTTCCAAAAATGCACAAACTGAAGATTTAAGTGAACTAATGGCTTGAAATAGTTTGTAATGATATTTTAAGAGTAATGGAACAGAAATCATTGAAATTGGACTTGATTTCGTTTTCCTAGAAAGATCCAGAATTTTATCGTGATTAAGTCGAGAATATCGTAAATCGCGATTTTGACGACATTTCACCATTTATTTTGACAGCTGTGACTAGGACTTGGAGTGGTCACGATGTCAGGTAAGTAACCACATGCGATGAGAACTTAAATTGGTGAATTCACGCTTTGAATATATATATATATATGATTGACATGTTAGGTTAAAAAAATAGGATAGTTAAGAGGTATTTTGCAAACGGAGTTCAAGACTATGTTTGGTTAAGTGAAATGACCATCGCAGGTATGACTTTTGTTATTGCCATGATATGAAGTGAGAGGTTAAATGATCTTAATGATTGTATGTATATATTGATTTATTTTGAAGTGAAATGTTTGATAAGCTTAATGTCTATGTGTATGTATGAATGTACATAAGGGTATGAACCTGTAACAATATGAAAGTGTGTATGTGAATAAATACATAAATGTATAATTATATGAGTATGTATTTGTATATGCATATGTATATGATGATAAGATATGTATAGATGGGGTATACGAAATCGATAAATGGAATAAGTCAAGATTTCTGATTTAGTATTAGCTTATGTATATGTACGCTATATGAATAAGTTGTTATTGTCTTACACATGTAAATTATTTGTATAGATATTGGAATGGTTAAGTGCGATAAGAAAAGATTATAAGCTAAGTTCTTCTCAAATGAATATGTTTGATCGATAAAAGAAAATATATGATGACTATTAAAGATATGACATTTGAATTCACAGCAAGATGTATATTAATATGTGTGAAACACATATATGTATGTGAGTGTTTGAATGACATTTTGGAGTGTTCGTCATTGATGTGTTTGTGTATGAGAATTCGTGCGATGATTTTGGTGTGTCGTGATATGTATGCATTTATGTATTTTTAATTGGTTGATATTCCGTGGTATATTAGTCGAGCTGGTTAGGGATTCGTCGGACAGAATTCATCTCATACCTATTCTAAAATAGATAATGAGTCTCGTACGAGCATTGTATGTATAAGCCAACCAGCCATATGTATGTATTGTTTAGTTATATTTTCTCTGATGATCAGTTGTTATGTATGCTTCGTTGTCGGTTGCACGATGACAGTATGTATATTTAAGTGTTTTTGTGTGTGATAGAATTCATGATTTTTTGAACTGTGTATGTTATTGTATAATGAATAAATGATTTGAAAACCAGTGGGTATAAGATGCTGTAAAATGAGTTTGCTAAGTTATTATCGTATGTACGTATATGTGTAAGAATTATAAAATTGTACTTATATGAGTATAAGAGAAATAAGTTAAGCTATGTATGAATGCATATGAATCACACATGTTAAGTCATTGTAAGGCTATCAGAATTGAAGGAAGTTTGCATTGAATTGAAAGAGTTTGTTTCAAAATGAAGAAAGTTTGATTGACTTGTCGATTTGATGATATTCCAAAGATGGATATTTGTGATAAAACTATAGATGCATAACTTCATGTTTCACGTGATTGAAGTAGATTTGATATTAAACAATATACTCTATGATATTCGAGTTTTGCTTTGTATGTTTTGGATGTTAGCTATTAGATTGACACATATATAGATATATTAATATGAAAATTTGACATGGATTAATTATAAAGGATAATAACAAGTAATAAAAATGCTGATATATTTGATTTTTTTTGTTTCAAGTTCATGTTTGACTTGTTGTTGTTGTAATACTAGCATGGTTACTTACTCAGTTTTGTAACTCACACCAAACTAGTTTGGTAGTTTTGTACGTTGGCTACAAGATGGGTCAGCTACTTCAGCTTTTGATAGGTGAAATCACTCATGTAACGCAAGTGCACGTATCGTTCAAGTAGTATAAAATGTATCGATTCCACGGGGACTTAATACCTAGGCTATCAATTTGTGAATCTAAATATTTACAAGTATCTAATAGATTGATTGTTTGATTGGATAGTGATTTTAAACTAAAGGCAAGTAAATAAAACATGTAAATATAAAGTAAAGGAAAATTCAATATTATTAAACTATCTAGGGTTGTGAATCCTTCCAATATCTTTTAAAGATGAAGTGGTTATCTTATGTTTGTGTAATATATTGGTTTATTAACCTGGATCACGAAAATATACAAAAGCCTATGCCGATGGTCAGATGCAAACACCCAAATAACCCAATTAATCATATGTCTACATTAACCAAGTTACTTGAATTCATTAAGATTAAGTTCCAATTTTGGCTACCCCCGCCCTATAGGTATAGATCTATCATGTAAGGAAATCTATTAAGGGGTATCTAATCCTTAAGGGAGATTGTGGGCTATTAAGTTTAAGGCTGAAACCTAAAATTCATTCGTCAAGTTTATTTTATGTTTACCAGATCAATCTTATTAATGGCCAGTTAACAATAAACATTAAGCTTAAGACTCAATAAATAAACCTTTACATTACCCAAGTCATAAAATAACCCCTCATAAACTGGTGATATTGGAATTCATCACAACCCCAGATATGGTATTTAGTTACTACACATATCTAGGACTAGTAATGACATAAATAAAGTAAATGACATAAACAAAGCTTGGAATTAAAAAGGTAAATAAAGCAATAAAAAAATGTTGGGGGTTAGAGGATCCACTTTTATTACTTCTATTTAGATTCTCCCTTATTTTAATATATAAATTTTGCATGACATTACCAACCGACCATATAGGCAGTATCCTGATTAAGTCAGATTTATGATTAATTCCAACCGACCATAAAGGCGGTATCCAATTTAGTCAGGTTAAAATCAATTTAATTAAGTCCAACTGACCATAAAGGTTGTATCCCATTAAGTGAGGTTTTTGTTGGGGTTGGTGCTCAGAGCGCCAATTCCCGGTTGTATTTCTGTTAAATACTTCTGTAAAACATTATTATTATGAATAATATATGCAGTTTCTATAATATAATCTATCTTTCTATATGGTAAAGACGTAATGACCCTAGAATGATGATTATCATGATACAATTGCAAACGTCGCAATGGACATTGAGTAGTATCATGACGTTGTCATTCTCAGAAAGTTCCTGGTCAAGGTTTACACTACTTGGTCAGTATAGTAAACCCGTTGAGACCGGTACATGTCGTATACTGGAATATATGATTCCAATGGTTTCTCAATGAACCATAAGTCTTGGAGACTAGTATAGACGTGTAGGTGTTTATAGTGGATAAACACTGAACGACTCACCGAAGATTCTTAATGGATGGTACACCAGCGTCAATAAGAATCTTCTTGGGTTGAGTAGCACTTGTGATTCTTAGACTTGAGATGCCATTGTGGGCATATGAGACATCTTCTATACTTAGACGGCAGTCACGTCACCGATCTATTTAGATCATACCTCCGCCTGTTCGTTGGGTGTAGATAGATCCTCAGGGTGTCCTATGTGTATCAAGATGGGATCCGTCAGTTCTGTGTATCAGAGCATAGATAGTCCATATGATTAGCAATCAGATAAAACCATGGGCCCGTGGTAAAGTTTAGAAGCAAGTTCTAAACATTCTTTTAGAGATTGCTAATAGAATAGTCGACTGGATAATCCTTATAGAGATTTGACGTTTACATCTATATCTCTGGGATTTATCCGGATACCTGTGACGGAGGAATTATACATTTTCCATGACCTCGACCTGTATGATTCAGCAAGAATATTCGTGATCGTCATAATTTACGGGTGGATAATTATGGACACAAAATTGGATTTCGTGACGGATATGCCTGAATCTAGAGAGTCTCACTATGAAATATACTCGTAGAGCACTAAGGCAACTCTATATAAATAAAATTGATTATTTATAAAGTCGTTTAAAGGTTAAACGCAAAATACATGTGATGGGACCCGATAGTCATTTCCTAAATTTTATGTATTTGTCTTTAATACTTGATTAATTCAAATACACATTAATTAATTGTCAAAATGAGTTTTTTGACTAATATCATAAATGAATATATGTATTTAATATTTAATGTGAATATTATACATATACTTAATGTATTTGTATTTATTTATTAATTGATTATTTAATTGTTAAATGATTAAATTAATTAAAGTATAGATATTTTAAAGTTATGATATTTGTATTAAATGGCTAAGTTGAAATTGTTGACTTGGTTGAATTTATCATTAATTGTAATGATCATTTAATCAAGTTGCAAGTTGAAATTCAAATGAAATTAAAACAAAATTCTTGTTAATTTCCTTAGGCAATTTTCGGCCAAGGCAAAATGTGAGCAAGTATATTATTTGTTTCATTTAGGGTTTCAACACCTTTCACACTTTACCTAAAACTCCATTGAAAGAAGACCTAGAAGCTTGAGAGAAAAAAAAGCAAAAACAGGAAAAGCTTGGATTTAGTAAGTATTTCCAACTTGCCATTAGAGAGAAAAATGTTCCTCTTGTTGTGGTCTTCATCTTGTGATGTTCTTATGTTTTTCTATCTCTTTATTCTATGTATTTTTTTGGAGAATGGAAGTTTTTGGAAAAGGTTGAGCATGCATAAAGATCATAGAATGTTACTAATGAGTTAATAAGCATTCTATTGATGGTGTAAGAAATTAGTTGTCATTCTAGAGTTATTTACCCACTCTTAGATAACCTAGAATTGTTCTATAGTTATTTCATTATGGTGAGACTACAAAATGGTGTTTTAGAAACTTGATTTAAGTGTTGGTTTCAAGTTTCTGACCTTGTAACCACCTTTTGGCTTTTCATTTATGTTGAGTATTTGGATTTGTATATGATGCATGTAAAATATCTTTCTGTTTGACTGTGGTCGGCACTTATGTGGTCGGACCTCGTCTGGTCGGACCTAATTGTGGTCGGCAATTATGTGGTCGGACCGGTCGACCTCGGTCTGGTGGTCGGACCTCATCTGGTCGGACCTAATGTGGTCACTACCCATATGGTCGGCAATAATGTGGTCGGCACTAATGTGGTCGGCACTAATGTGGTCGGACAAAGGGCCTTTAGTGCTCGGATTATTACTTCATCTGATTAGATCATACACATGAGTAATTCATTTTGGGTTTAGGTGAAATCCGGATAGATTATTCATATTAGATATTGAATAATCTACTCGGTATTTTGAAAAAGTTTTTTGAACCGTTTCCGCTGCGTTACCGGATTCACCCCCTGAAAAATCCTACAAAATGGTATCAGAGCGAGTCTGATTCTAGGCCACCACCAAAATGATTAACCTTCATTGAATCAATGTTTAATCATGTTTTCTTGACTTTATGTATGCTTATTGTAATCTATTTGATTAGATTTAGGGTGTATGACACTTAGCGAAAATCCCTAATAATAAGGTTTAAATGTAATTATGTAATTGATGCATGTTATAAGGTCCGTCTTGTCAATACAGTTTATGAATATCTCTTTATGACTACATCCGAGACCGTGCCTCTGCTGTGAGGGTGTAGCCGATAAAGATTTTTTATACCGGATGTATATTAGATACTAGGTAAATTCAAGTAAAAGAGGAATTCTGAACGTGCCATAGCTGTCAGAATTACGTAGTAACTTGAGTTTATCATTGACGAGTTTAACCTTGGTACGTCTCCTTGTGGGCCTGCCTTCGCAGCGACAATGAGAAACGGCCAGGACCGTTACTTAGAGAGTCATTAGTGAATGATTGACAAATGAGTTGTCTACCTGATGAATATACGTAGGCGAGACCGTGCCTCTGCTGTGAGCCGAAATATAATCACGGGATCCACTTTTCACTATTAATATTTAATTTAATTATTAAATATTTGTATTCTGTTTTGGGATTACAGTATTGCATGATTTAGTGGGAGTGGCATATTAGATTAAAAATCCATGATCTAGTTTATGCTTTTGATATTATATGAAACTGCTTAATTTCTGCTAACCGTTTTTCGTGATCTATATGATAGATTGGCGATGGCGGCACAATCCACAAATCAGTTTGCGCGTTGCTTGATGCGAACAAACTGAAAGGCACTGAGAACTTTGCAAACTAGGAATTGGATTGAGGATTGTCCTCGATTCCGAAAGCTGGTTATGTTCTTGAGGGTCCGTTGCCCCTTGCAGTGGGCGAGGATGCTTCGGAGGAGGAACGCCAAGTTTTTGAAACTTGGAAGGAGGATGATTTAAGGGTTAAATCATACATCCTTAGTTCACTGTCTCCGAAACTCAAGCAACAGTACTATGGTATGTTAGATTCATATAGTATGATGACGCAATTGAGACAATCGTTTGAGAACCAGGAACAAGTTATTGTTCACAAAGTCGCCATGGAACTGTTCCATGCGCGTCTGGATGAGGGGCAGAGTGTCAGCCCACATGTTCTTCAAATGATCGATTTGATCGATCAATTGAGGCAACATAATCTCATCTTGAATGACATTCTCGGTAGGAGTGTCATTCTTGGTTCACTGCCAGCTTCATTTCACCAGTTCGTGATGTACTTCAACATGTACGGGACTGTCTGTACCTACCAGGAGCTACATAGGATGTTGCTCACGGCAGAAGAGGACCTTAAGAAGAGAGTACCGACTCGCCCTCCTAGAACAACTTCTCTTTCGACTTATTCCCAAGGATGGTCCAAGGGAAAGAACAAGAAAGGCAAGAAGAAGAAGAAAATTTTGGTCCTCAACAACAAGCGAAGATTGCAAAGCCCAAGAGGGCTTCTGAAGACAAATGCCACCACTGCGGAAAAGTCGGGCACTGGAAAAGAACTGTCCTGATTACATTGCCCAAGTGAGGAGAGACAGAGCTTCTACGTCAGGTACTTTTAATTTTTCCAGTTATTGATTTATCTTTGGCTTGTGAAGCCGTTACACAACAAATCCAAGCTGGATTTTAGATTCTGCTTGTCCCATTCACATTTTGCAATTCGTTGCAGGTGCTGAAGGAAAGTAGGAATGAAGCCTGGAGAGATGCAGTTGCGATTCGGGAGTGGAGACTCTTTAGATGCAGTTGCAGTGGGAGTATGCGAGATCTCATTGCCGAATAGGACACTTTTGTTATATGACTGTCATTTTGTACCGGGATGTGTCGCTTAATTTATATCACTTTTTGTATTAGATACAGAATGCTTTTGTATTAATATTAGATAGTTCTTGTTTTATATGATAAAAATAATATTCAGATCCTTTGTTGTCCAAACCAGCATGGTCATTATACATTGCAAACTTCAAAAGATATATTAAATACTGGAGTTAATAAACATAGTTTACCTGTAATTAATAATACTGAACTTTGGCATATGAGACTTGGTCACATTGGCGTTAAACGCCTTACCCAATTGGTTAGGAATGGTTTGATATCAGATCTTACCATTGAGTCATATCCAACTTGTGAATCATGTATTCAGGGTAAGATGACCAAAGCCCCATTTTCTGGTGTTGGACACCGCGCCACTAACTTACTTGAACTCGTACATTCTGATGTATGTGGTCCACTAAGTCAAACTGCTCACAGTGGTTATTCGTACTTCGTTACCTTTACCGATGATTTATCACGGTACAGTTATGTGTATTTGATGCGACATAAATCGGAAACGGAAACCTTTGAAAAGTTCAAAGAGTTCCGAAATGAAGTAGAAAAACAAACTGGTAAATATATTAAAAATGCCTTCGATCAGATCGAGGGGGCAAATATATGAGTGGTGAGTTCATGGATTATATGAAGGAGAATGGGATTCTCGCTCAATATACTCCAGGTACACCACAGCACAATGGGGTATCTGAAAGGAGAAATCGGACTTTATTAGATATGGTCCGATCGATGTTGAGTTTCACAGATTTGCCCTATTACTTATGGGGCTACTGTCTCTAACAGCCGCACATCTTTTGAATAAGATTCCTTCAAAGGCTGTTCCTACGACACCGTATGAGATATGGTTCGGTAGGAGACCGAATCTTAATTATATTAAGGTTTGGGGTTGTCCTGCCTATGTCAGGGTAACTCAGCAAGATAAGCTTTCGCCTCGAGGGAAAAAGTTTAGGTTTGTTGGATATCCTTCGAATACGAGGGGATATCTGTTCTATGATACCGAGCATCGAAATGTATTCGTAGCTCGCTTCGCAAAATTTCTAGAAGTAGAATTTTTGTCAGAAGGTGGTAATCATAGACAGGTTGAGCTTGATGAAGTCCAACCTGATAACAACGAGCCAACGGAGGAACCTGAAGTTCAAGTAGATGAAGGACCTTCAACACACACACTCCGTAGGTCGGAAATGGTATCTAGACCTCCTGAACGCTTGTATTTGATACAAGAAAAGAGTCTGGATGTTCTCTTAGTTGAAGAGACAGATCCTTTCACCTATAGAGAATCGATGTTGGACATCGACTCCGTGAAATGGCAAAGTGCCATGAAATCCGAGATTGACTAATGCATGAAAATCAAGTTTGGGACTTGATTTCGCTTCCCGAAGGAATTGTTCCTATCGGTTGTAAATGGGTTTACAAGAGGAAGCGCGGGCCTGACGGTAAGGTTGAAACTTACAAGGCCCGACTGGTAGCAAAAGGTTACACGCAGCGACCTGGCGTCGACTACGATGAAACTTTTTCGCCGGTAGCAATGCTTAAGTCTATCCAGATTTTGCTTTCTATAGCTGCGTATCATGACTACGAGATTTGGCAAATGGATGTCAAAACGGCTTTTCTAAATGGATTTCTTGATGAAGAAATCTATATGGAACAGCCGGAAGGTTTCGCGTCCAGCGAAACCTCGGGTATGGTATGTAAGCTTAAGAAGTCCATTTATGGACTTAAACAAGCTTCACGAAGTTGGAATCTTCGATTCGATGAGATTATTAGATCGTCTAGTTTTCTCAAGAATTCGGAAGAATCCTGTGTGTATCAGAAGGCCAGTGGGAGCATGGTCGTATTTTTAGTCCTATATGTTGATGACATCCTAATCATTGGGAATGATTTAGGAATGTTGCAAAGCGTGAAAGCTTACCTCTGTAAGAATTTCTCCATGAAGGACCTGGGAGAAGCTTCCTATGTTTTAGGGATAAAACTCTATAGAGATAGACAAAGGAGGCTGATTGGGTTATCCCAATCAACGTACGTAGATAAGATCTTGGAACGGTATAGTTTTGGTAACTGTAAGACAGCAAACATACCGTTCAGACATGGGATTCATCTTTCTAAGAAGATGTGTCCACAAACAGAAGATGAGAAGGTTAGAATGTCTAACCAACCTTATGCTTCGTGTTTGGGTAGCATAATGTATGCCATTTATGTACAAGCCTGATATCAGTTTCGCTGTTAGCGTAACTAGTCGATATCAGTCCAATCCAGGTAATGACCATTGGATGGCCATTAAACATATCCTAAAGTATCTTAAAGGTACTAAGGATAAGTTGATTATTATGGAGGAAACGAACTGCAAGTTAATGGGTATACAGACTCCGATTTCCAATCGGATCCCGATGATAGAAAGTCTACATCTGGATTTGTCTTTACCCTTAACGGAGGTGCAGTTTGTTGGAAGAGTTCCAAACAGGGATCGACAGCTGATTCCACCACTGAGGCGGAATATATTATTGCAGCTTCTGAAGCTGCAAAAGAGGCTGTGTGGATAAAGAATTTATCACAGAATTGGGAGTTGTCCCAAGTATCGAGAATGCGATTCCGTTATACTGTGATAATACTGGAGCCATTGCGCAAGCAAAGGAACCGAGGGCGCATCAGAAGTCGAAGCATGTGGAACGCAAGTACCACATCATTCGAGAGATCGTGTCGCGAGGGGATATTGTCGTGTGCAAGGTACCGAGTGAAGATAATGTAGCAGACCCGCTGACGAAGGCCATACCTCCGAAGTTGTTTGATAAACACGTGGAGTCGATGGGTATTAGATACAATCGATATTGGCACTAGAGCAAGTGGGAGATTTTGGGGGTTGGTGCTCAGAGCGCCAATTCCCGGTTGTATTTCTGTTAAATACTTCTGTAAAACATTATTATTATGATAATATATGCAGTTTCTATAATATAATCTATCTTTCTATATGGTAAAGACGTAATGACCCTAGAATGATTAGTCATGATACAGTTGCAAAAGCGTCGCAACGGACATTGAAGTATCATGACGTTGTCATTCTCAGACAGTTCCTGGTCAAGGTTTACACTACTTTGGTCAGTATAGTAAACCCGTTGAGACCGGTACATGTCGTATACTGGAATATATGATTCCAATGGTTTCTCAATGAACCATAAGTCTTGGAGACTAGTATAGACGTGTAGGTGTTTATAGCGGATAAACACTGAATGACTCACCGAAGATTCTTAATGGATGGTACACCAACGTCAATAAGAATCTTCTTGGGTTGAGTAGCACTTGTGATTCTTAGACTTGAGATGCCATTGTGGGCACATGAGACATCTTCTACACTTAGACGGCAGTCACGTCACCGATCTATTTAGATCAGACCTCCGCCTGTTCGTTGGGTGTAGATAGATCCTCAGGGTGTCCTATGTGTATCAAGATGGGATCCGTCAGTTCTGTGTATCAGAGCATATGGTAGTCCATATGATTAGCAATCAGATAAAACCATGGGCCCGTGGTAAAGTTTAGAAGCAAGTTCTAAACATTCTTTTAGAGATTGCTAATAGAATAGTCGACTGGATAATCCTTATAGAGATTTGACGTTTACATCTATATCTCTGGGATTTATCCGGATACCTGTGACGGAGGAATTATACATTTGCCATGACCTTGACCTGTATGATTCAGCAAGATATTCGTGATCGTCATAATTTACGGGTGGATAAATTATGGACACAAAATGGATTTCGTGACGGATATGCCTGAATCTAGAGAGTCTCACTAATGAAATACTCGTAGAGCACTAAGGCAACTCTTATATAAATAATATTGATTATTTATAAAGTCGTTTAAAGGTTAAACGCAAAATACATGTGATGGGACCCGATAGTCATTTCCTTAATTTTTGTGTATTTGTCTTTAATACTTGATTAATTCAAATACACATTAATTAATTGTCAAAATGAGTTTTTTGACTAATATCATAAATGAATATATGTATTTAATATTTAATGTGAATATTATACATATATTTAATATATTTGTATTTAATTAATTAATTGATTATTTAATTGTTAAATGATTAAATTAATTAAAGTATAATATTTTAAAGTTATGATATTTGTTTTAATGGCTAAGTTGAAATTGTTGACTTGGTTGAATTTATCATTAAATTGTAATGATCATTTAATCAAGTTGCAAGTTGAAATTCAAATGAAATTAAAACAAATTTCTTGTTAATTTCCTTAGGCAATTTTCGGCCAAGGCAAAATGTGAGCAAGTATATATTGTTTTGTTTCATTTAGGGTTTAACAACCCTTTCACACTTTACCTAAAACTCCATTGAAAGAAGACATAGAAGCTTGAGAGAAAGAAAAGCAATAATAAGGAAAAGCTTGGAATTTAGTAAGTATTTCCAACTTGCCATTAGAGAGAAAAATGTTCCTCTTGTTGTGGTCTTCATCTTGTGATGTTCTTATGTTTTTCTATTCTTTATTCTATGTATTTTTTGGAGAATGGTAGTTTTTGGAAAGGGTTGAGCATGTATAAAGATCATAGAATGTTACTAATGAGTTAATAAGCATTCTATTGATGGTTTAAGAATTAGTTGCCATTCTAGAGTTATTGACCCACTCTTAGATAACCTAGAATTGTTCTATAGTTATTTCATTATGGTGAGACTACAAAATGGTGTTTTTAGAAACTTGATTTAAGTGTTGGTTTCAAGTTTCTGACCTTGTACCACCTTTTGGCTTTTCATTTATGTTGAGTATTTGGATTTGTATATGATGCATGTAAAATACTCTTCTGTTTGACTGTGGTCGGCACTTATGTGGTCGGACCTCGTCTGGTCGGACCTAATGTGGTCGGCAATTATGTGGTCGGACCTCGTCTGGTCGGACCTAATGTGGTCGGCACTTATGTGGTCGGACCTCGTCTGGTCGGACCTAATGTGGTCGCTACCCATATGGTCGGCACTAATGTGGTCGGCACTAATGTGGTCGGCACTAATGTGGTCGGAAAAAGGGCCTTTAGTGCTCGGATTATTACTTCATCTGATTAGATCATACACATGAGTAATTCATTTTGGGTTTAGGTGAAATCCGGATAGATTATTCATATTAGATATTGAATAATCTACTCGGTATTTTGAAAAAGTTTTGATATACCATTTCCGCTGTGTTACCGGATTCACCCCCTGAAAAATCCTACAGTTTTAAATAGTTTATATATTATAAATAAGGGAGATTAATCTAAATATTAGTATTAATCTAAATATTAGTAATAAAAGCTTAACCTTTCACCCTAACAGAGGGGAGTTACCTCCTCATACTGAAAGTAAAAAATAAAGACTGAAAAGTAAGTAAAGAAGAACTATTGTGTAAAATAAAAAATTAAATACAGAAAGCTGTTAATAAACAACAAGATACAATCTTCTTAGTATTCTTAAGGAAATCCCCAAAAAAGGTATGAAATTGGAATTTTGATTTCGGCCTCAATTTATAGGCAAATCCTAGTCCTTTGCGTCACGACGTGTACGCATTTTCCGTCGGTAGCTCAATTATAGGCTCGACATCGCGACGTGTGATGTTGTGCACATCACGACTCTGACGTCAACAATGACGCATGTCGATGATGATTGTCGGCAGCATGTGATGATGACACATGTCCGGCGCATGTTAGCCGATTTATTGTGATTTTGACACGTGGCAGACGCATGTTAGTAAGTGCGCATGATAGCAAGCTTCTCTGATTTTGACACGTGTCCAGCGCATGTTAGCGGTCGCGATGCAAAGGTGAAGCGTATCGTGACGCCGAAATGATGATTTTCCCCTTTTGTTCATTTTTCGTTGTTTTGGCCTCGATTTGATTCCAGTGAGCGATGAAACCTTATTTATCTACAAAATACACAAAACATATCAAAATATTCAGAAAACTCAAGAAACTATACAAAATATTAAGTCAAATTGGCGGTAAATATTGATATATTTACAATAACATTTTGCTAGTCCTCGAGCAAAATAAATAAAATACAATAAATAACTTTAAAATTAATTTAAGCCATTTTCGTAGGGATCACGGTTGCATTTAACATATGCAAAAAACCTTTAAACCCCTAGGTGTCCCTAGTGGACGAGTTGTAGTCTCGTGAGGGCTTACATCAATGATACGCACAAACGTCAAATGCACACAAAAGCAAAAAGACAAGAGAAAATAGAATACATATGTTAGTGACTAAACAAGTGAAACTTCTTATCCAAGTTCATAATTGTTTTCTTTATTTCTAAATTACCAAATAAGTAAATTCTTCGATTATTTTTACCATTCTCCATATACACAACCAACAAGGTATTAATCAAATCATTGTGCCCATAATATTCATAAGCGTAGTTGAAAAGAGAGTAATATTTTTGTCCTAAAGTTATATCAGAATTCACACTTTTTTAACAATGAAATTTTTATTTTTCTCTTATTTATTTATTTATTTATTAAGAATATCTTCAATCCATGTAGCGTGTTTTGGGCCAGTGACTCCCAAGCTAGTTGGCTTAGGGCACTAGGTGTTAAGACAACTTTACAGACTTAATTACTCGGATTTTGGATATCTTTATATATATATATATATATATATATAACATCTTCAATCCATATTGCGAGCTTTGGGTTAGTGAATCCCAAACCAGTTGGTTTTAGGGCACTAGGTGTTAAAACATCATTACGAACTTAATTACTCGGATCTCATATGTTTTTTTTTTTATAATTTTTATAATTGTTTTTGAAAGATTTTGACTAAAAATTGAGATATTGTTCCCAATGTCTAAAAAGTAGAAGAAGAGCTTAGAAGACAGTACATGGTTGGCTGAAATTCTACATCTAAAAAGAAAATTAAAGGTTAAGATCCAGATTTATTCGACGCTTCTTACCACGATCATTATCAGACCAGTCTATCTTGGAATGGATAGGGTCAATTTGTGATTCAAAGGCTAAGAGTTGGACAATTAAATCATGGCAGTTCTGGCAGTGAAGATGATATCTTTTACAGGTTTAATCATTAAATATCCATAGTCATAGTATTATCGAGACTGGACATCGATAATGTGGAATATACTAGTATTGCACTAGTGCGTGTTATGGAAGCGTAACGACATAGTTCTCATATATTTGGGTATTGGATACTCATGCAAGTGTAATAGGAGGTTGTGTTTACCGATGGTATGGAAACAGCTTCGCTCTGGATAGACCCCTCGGAATTCCATTGGTAGTATGACTATGTGACTATGGGAATCCGAATCAGGGTAGGTGTATTTGGTCTTAACCTGAGACTTGCATCGCTAATACTTGCGACAATCAGTATACTTTGGTTTTGGTCGTCCAAGACTTTAACAGGTTCTGTGTACGCCTCTTCTGGGTATACTGAGAATCGTAGTGTATTGGGTGTGATGTCAAGATGGAAGTATCACTCCAGTCATATGGAGATGATGATCACGCATGATACGGAACTAGTACTCTTTAGTACTGCAGTCATCGGGATAATATGACTAGGTCATGATTATTCGATTATAGAGACTAGTTACCAGAGATCCGATATATGTTTCGTACGGCGCAGACACAATTCCAGCCCCAGGCCTAGCATGTGACATTCGATACTGGATCGTAATAAGAAATATTACGTATACTACGCCTGACATAGATTACATATTCCTTAAAAGAATATTTCTGGAGAATTGGGTAGGCATGGTGCTTTGCTAGAAGCCAACCATGTCTTGTAAATCGGTAAGAACATGGTACTAGGTACGCACGTATGCATATATTCCAATGACCGGATTTACTGCCAACATATCCATGGATCTCATGGGTCGCTTCCTGAAGATTCACCGATGACGTATGACTCGAACATAATTATCTGGGATTAATTGGATGAGAGAGAAAATTAATCTAAGATTAATTACAGAGAATTTTATTTGGGATAAAATTCAATTAGAAGAGATAAAATGATTAATTTGAAATTAATCGATTAAATAATATATTTGATATATTAAATAAAATTAGATTTCATAACGAAATTAAAATTTGATTTTAATTCGGGCGAACAGATTAATTTAGAATTAATTCGCGAGTGACGTGAATAGTAATTTTACTAGGCATAATTATTTAATTAAATTTGATTTAATTACGTCGCAAGGGAAAATTTTTTAATTCAAAATTAACAAACCCGAGCCCGGAATGTGTTTGCGGGCCCACTCGGATTTTGAATTCAAGTGGGGCCCACGCAAGTCACATCACCTGTCACTTTACTTTACTCACTTTTGGTGATGTAATTTGGTGAGTTGATGATGACTTACCAAACACTCAACTTTGAAAATGTGATGGACTTTTTACCAAATCTTGATTTGGTATATGGTTTTGATTTATGGAAAATCATTACACACTTCACTCATTTTTCTTTTCTCTCCTCTCCATGCCTTGGGCGTGACCATCTCTCTCTCTTCCAATTTCTTGGCTTGGCCGAGAGATACTAGAAGAACAAGGGGTAATTTTATTGCAAAATTCTCCATTGCTAGCACATAAAGAGATCATACAAAGGTGATAGGGAAACCTTTACCATGAGTTTGGAATTCAAGAATCAAGCTTGGAAGCTCAACAAACATCAAAGAGAAGAGCTTGGAGCAACTACACAAATGTTGGATTTTTGAACTCTCCACCTACATCCAATCCGTTCAATGTAAGTATTTCCGCTACTTCTTTGTGTATTCACAAGATTTTATGTTTAATTGATCATAGGTTGTTCTTAGAGAACCCAACAATGGTATCAGAGCCTAAATTAAACATGAAATATTTTAGGGTTCTTAATCTTGAATTTAGGTATTTTTTATTTGAGCATGATTTGATCAAATTGTTTGTTTGAGTATGCTTACATATTGATAACTTAGAGTTATGTATGATCAATTTTCTGAAAAATTAATTGGATTAATTTTCCCCAAATTTGAGGGCTTGGCCGAAAATATGAACTATTGTAGCTCTTGGTGTTTTTTTTTACCATTGGATGTGTTTAAAATACAAGGATAAATTGATTTGTGATTTAATTGGATTGAAATAAAAAATTGATGAAAAAATTACCATATTGCCGAGAGCTTAGTAAACATGTTGGGATTGATTTTTCTTCAATTTGTGTTGGACATAAGTTGATTAATTAAATCATGATTAATTAGTGTAATTGGTGTTTTGGAAATATTAATTTAAATTATTAATTATGGCTAATACACTTTAATTAAATAATTGTGATATTTGGAATATTGTGATTAAATTAATTAGGCTTAAGTTGGAATTGGGCTAAAGCTGTTGTATTTGGGCTTAATGGGTTTGGTTGAGCCAAGTTTGGTTTAGGATAATTGGTTGAATCCAATTGAGCCTAAAACCATTTCCATAAAGTCCAAATATGATAATTGGGCATTTAAAATTTAATTGGGCCTAATTGGCCAAAATTAATTTTGTGGCAGAGGGTGATTCCTTAATTGGGCTTTGGTTGCCAAAGTCCATGCCTTATGAATTAATTAAAAGCCCATTGGACTTTAATTAAAATTGACATTGGATGTTAATTGGGCTTTGAGACCCATTAAGATTAGATTTAGAATCTAAGTCGTAAAGGCACATTAAAAAGTGTAATTATTTAATTTGGAATTAAATATAGAATTAGTATTTAATACAAATTAAATTGGATTTAAAATTGTAGTTTGATATAATTCAAGAATTCGTACTTTGAGTACTTATTATTAAACGAGTTGGACTTACGCAAATCAAATCGTTGTTTGAACTTTGGATGGTCATTAATCAAAGATTAATTAATTGGATTAGATTGATTGATAACATGCTTTGTGTGAATACATGGCTGTGATGTATGAATAATATATATCAGATGGATATTAGATGAGTGAGAGCAATTTTGGAAATTGTTGTAATAAATTTAGAATTAATTTAATTGGACCTGCTTGTCCAGCCTATTACCTCTTTTCTCATTGTATTTCTCTTCTCACCTATTCCCCTAAATGTAATGAGGTTTTTTAAGAAGTATTATGTAATTGGGTAGAAGTAAGAATAGTGCTAGCCGGGGAGAGAAAATGTAGTGATTTGTTTAAGGAACAATTTGTGAGATATCCATCCGCATATCATTATTAATTTATTTACCGCGCCTTATTATGCTTTTAGAATGCATGCTTATGGGTGTATGATGAGACCTAATCAAAGATAATTAATTGGTTGCCAATTATGCGAAAAACCCTCAACAAATATTAAGTGTTTTCCTTCCATTGAGTGATTTTCTCTCAAGATCCAAGATTGGCACTGGTTTGTTTGCCAAATTCAAGACATTTTTCCATCGCTGATGTGTTTGAATCATGAAGGCTTTGTTCCATATCGCATTTCTTGTCCAAGTTGTGATTTGTTGGCCAAAGTCAAGATCACTTCTTGTCCATTGACATCGATTACGAAGCTTTCCAAAGTCAATGGGTCCCAATTAACTGGAATCATTAAGCTTGTTGTGCCAAAGCCAATGCTTAGTTGATTCAGAGGAAAAAGGTTAGGCAATATATTGGATATATTGGCATATATTGTATATATGTTTCGGACTTGGATGTCCACCTACTAGATCTAAGAATTGGATGAGATCCAATTGATCTTAGAGATCTACCTAGTTAAGTTTCATACAATTTGTTGGCCAAAGTCAAGATTATGTGTTATTTAACGGGATCATAGCCCACTAGGAAACTAGGTTTCCCAAGTACTCAACAGAGAGTTAGAGGCTCGTCGAAAAATAGTGGGAGGCAAGTATTAAATTTTCAATTTTGTTTAGATACTTGCCAATACACGTTCATTTCATTTTTCGTCATTATTTAAATGTAAATATATTAGTTGGACTAATATTTAATTGTTGTTTTAATTAAACAGTTGGACTGTATTCAAACTACTTCATTTGTAGTTGGTTATATAGGTGGATTATAGTAATCAATACATTTGAATATAATCGATCAATTATAGTTGATTATATAGTTAGACTATAGTAATCGTTATATTTGATTGTACCCAAAATTGTTGATTGGATAGTTGGACTATTGGAATCAAGATAATTGAAAGATTTGGGTCAAATGACATAATCATAGGTGATAAATGTCTTTTACAGCTTTAATTTTCAGATTGGGAATAGAACCTCAGGATAGTCCTGGGAACTGAGAAGTTATTCTATTTGATAGAGAAACATCTCGAGCCTGAGCTCGGAGTTGAGCAAATAGTGGAGCATGAGTTTTGGAAGACTCATGTTGATGATAACTTTAGTGCTCAATCATTTATGCTTAATGCAATGACACTCTAATTTTGTCGTCAAAACTAAGGATTAGATCCTTATACCATGATGTTGAAATTAAAGATCTTCATAGATCTAATCTTAGATCTTAGATCTTAGAAGTACGAATTTCAAAAGAAGCTCTTTCGCTCGCGTATGTCAGAGGGTACATATGTCGAGCATTTGATGTCGCAAATGATTGCTGACATCGATCAGCTATGTTAGATGAGCATTACCTACGTGGCCGAGACTACCAACGATTTGATCTTATAGTCTCTACCCGAAAGCTGGGGCATGTTCATTATGAACTAAGAGTAAACTCTTGGAGAGTTGATGGCTATGATCAAGGAGGCAGAGCTTCTAAAAAGGGTAAAGGCAAAATCATTATAGTTTTCTGGGAAGACAAATGACATATCCCAAGATGTATGCCTAAACTGTGGAAAATGGGGTCACTGGGTGCGTGACTGGCGTATGGACAAGACAGACATGAAGGAAGTGAAGGCGGAGCAAGGCTCCGACTTCAAGCATGTTTGTCATAAACATGTTCACTACTAGTTTCAAAATTGGATTTTTTGATACTAGATGTAGTACATAAATATGTACTGATGTGCAAAATCTGCTGATGAGCATGATACTAACTTCAGATGAGATCTACATGTGAGTTGAAAACGGGACGTGAGTCGCTGTTTTAACCGTAGAAACCTAAGTTTTGGAACTGCCATTGGGGCATGTACTTAAATTAGGAAACTGTTATAATGTACCTAGTTTGACTAGAAACATTATCTATATATCTAAGTTTAACCCGTTGCGAGTATACCTTTATATTATAGAACACTAAGTGTTTTGTTTATAAAGATGATATTAAGATAAACATATTGGATGTGAATAACATTATTTATATTTTGAATATAAACAAATCTCAAACATATTGTTGATGGTGTTTTCAGGCACTATAACATTTAAGGCAGTACGACAAGGACAAAAGAGCAATTCCCTGACCGTTTGAGATCATATTAGCCGACCCGACCACAACATGAGAAGACCGACCACTTTAGTTCGGATAACCGAGCACTATAAGGTCGGAAGAAACATTCTCAGCATAAAAGATTGACATGACCGACTTCATGAAGACCGACCAGACAGCGAGTCGTGTTCAAGATAACGACACCCTATTCTTACGGATAAGATAAGCAAATTATCCTATCCTCACAAGAAGAATGAGTCAGAATCCAAGAAGGAATGAGAAGGAAGAAAGCAGTATTAGACTAGGAATCCTTACAAGAAGAGAAGACTGAATCCAACTAGGATTTCTTATGCTAATAGGAGTCTGATTTCTGTATTATTATAAATAGGAGGGCAAACCATGTGTAAAAGGCATAAAAAAACCATCATCAAAGTTAGTGATCAGAATCATCAAGCTCTGATTTGTAAAAGCAAAGTAGAGACCCGAGAAGCGTATTTGAGCAATAAAAAGTACCACCCTGTTCTTGTCCGTGGACATAGGTCGGATCCCAAAATCCACCGAACCACGTTAAATCTCTTTGTCGATTGGTGTGTTTTTTCGTCTCGCGCTAAATTTGCTTTTGGTCCCCTATAACCAAAAAAATTCACCGTTGAAGGAGGATTACCTCGGAGGTGATATTCCCATATTACCCTGAGACCAAAATCAACCGTCAACAGTTGGCGCCGTCTGTGGGGAATCTCAACAAAAAGCAACTCGCGTAGTAAGACAAATGGCGGAAGGCGGAAACCAACAATCATCAGGGAGCTCGGCTGCAGACTGGATGGAAAAGATCGAGGAAAACCTTAGGAAAGAAAGGGAGGAAAACCAGACTCAGCTGAAAACCAAAGTAGACCGGTTACAAAGAATGGAAGGAGCACACGACGGAAAATTCGAGGCCGGGACTAGCCGACGAAGGAATGAAATAGCAGAAGGAAAGAGAATTGTCGATACGAGCGAAGACGACAGACCCCGAAGGAGGGAACCCTACAGGGTGAGATCCGTGGTAGTGCAGAGAGATTCCCAAACCGAGGACACATGGGAGGAGGAAGATGACAAATCATCACCAGACTCCTCCTACGATAGCCCTCACAGTACCCGGAGAAGAGGGAAAGAACATACTGAAAAGATGCGAGAAGACACCGACCCTGAGAAGCACCACTCCCAAGATAGCAGAAAGAAAAGAAACCACAGGGGGCGGCATGGAACCAAAGACATCATTATGAAATCTTGGTTGCGGGAGGAGCTGGTCAAATGGGGAGTATACCCCAATGCAAACAGAGGGAATGTCCAGGACGTCAAAGATGAGTCCCCCCTCACGGAAGAAATAATATCGGATAAATTCCCAAAAAGATTCAGCATGCCGACCATGACACCATACAAAGGCCATACCGACCCCAAAACCCACATTGAAGGGTTCGTCCTGTTAATGGAGGTACAAGGGGTAACAGGGGACGCCATCTGCAAAGTATTTCCCCTAACTCTGGCCGGACCAGCCATTCTATGGTACCGAAGCCTAGCCCCAAGAAGCATCAGCAGCTTCGCACAATTGAGGAAGTCATTCATACGACACTTTAAGGGGGCTTGTGTCCCCAGAAAAACAATTGGAGAACTCAGGCTCATGAAGCAAGGAGACGATGAGCCTCTGAAGATATTTATTGAAAGGTACCATAATATGGTACTCGAAGTTGGAGGGTATGAATCTCCCGAGGCCCTGGAAAGCTTGAAATGAGCCTTGAGGGTCGGAAGACTATGGACCCATCTAAGGATCCAGACACCCCGGACTACGCCACCGCCGTGGAGGTGGCTCGAAAGTTCGTTTGTTAGAAAACGAAGAGAAAGTGTCCCGAAAAGGGAACACCATCAGAGATAGAACCGCAAGGGAGGGCGCCCCCCGCCGAACAGAAAGAGAATCCAGAAGACCACCCCCGAAGCACAAAGAATTCAAGCCACTGTACCGGGACAATCAGGAGAGAAGGGCACCGACCCAAGTAAACCATGTGGTCGGGGAAGATGCATACATCCCCCTAAAGAAACCACTGGGATAAATTGTCATGGAGATCCAGGGGAAATGCCTCTTAGTGGAACCCGACCAGAGGAGGTTCCCCCCGGACAGAAGAAACAAAAAGGCTTATTGTGTACACCACACAACTCCAAGGGACATGCAACAGACAGATGTAAAGATCTGCGAGAACAAATGGAAGATCTAGCACGAAATGGATATATGAACAAATACATCGACCACGAGGTCATGACAGCCAGACAAAGAGTACGTGGTCACCAAATCAATATCATCGCAGGAGGAAAAACACTGGCCGGAAACTCTAACCGGTCAAGGAAAGATTACAGCAGAACCCGAAGACCAGATGTCTTAGAAACATAGCAGGTCACAGGACTACAGGGGGCCCGGTCGGTACCAATAATGTTCACTGATGAGGATGCCCGAGGGGTAAGTTTCCCTCATGACGATGCATTGATAATCAAGGCAATCATCAGCGGGTCGGAGGTAGACAGAATCCTAGTAGACCCCAGGAGCGCGGTTGACATAATTTCCAGAGACGCACTGGACAACCTAGGGGTGGAATATGCAACCCTGCCCAATGATAGCACTCCCTTATACGGTTTCGGAGGATCAGCTGTCATCCCACTAGGAAGAATACAGTTGGCAATAACTGTCGGGACACACCCACGAACCCGGACAATCATGACGGACTTCACTTTAGTAGACTGCATGAGCAGTTACCAGGCCATCGTCGGGCGGCCCTTCATGATGAAAACAAAAGCCGAGATGTCCTGCTACCACCTGAAATTGAAATTCCCCACTCGGGAGGGGATCAGAATTGTGTGCGGAAGCCAGAAAACAGCTCGCAGCTGCTTCGCAACTCTCTCCCGAGAAACTCTCTGCATCACCAAAGACAATTGAAAACGACAAAGGGACCAGGGAGAAGAAGAAGAAGACGAAAGCCCAGGCGCCTGGCCAAACAAAAATGCCCGACTCGCTGCAGCCGAGGAAACGGAGGAGATAGAACTTTACGGGCCAGGAAAAAGTATAAAGATAGGGGGAGGCCTGAGCAAAAGAGAAGGAACTTCAATCAAGAGAGGAGTAAAGTAATAGCAGCCGAGATCGAGAAATTACTAAAAGCGGGCCTCATCAGGGAAGCAAGGTACCCAGATTGGGTATCAAACGTGGTATTGGTCAGGAAGAACAATGGCAAGTGGTGAATGTGTGTCGATTTCACCGACTTAAACAAGGCGTGCCCAAAGGACAGTTTTCCTTTGCCGAACATAGACCAGCTAGTAGACACCACAGCCTGTCAAGGATTGCTGAGCTTCATGGATGCTTTCTCCGGATACAACCAGGTCAAAATGTGCCCGGCGGACGAGGAGAAGACCACCTTCATCACGGATCAGGGGCTCTACTGCTATAAAGTGATGCCCTTCAGACTAAAAAACGCTGGGGCAACCTTTCAAAGGTTTGTAAACAAAGTTTTCAAACCACTCATCGGCATGACAATGCTAGTTTATGTTGATGACATGATAACAATGTCAAAAGAACCAGACAACCACATGGACGACCTAAAAGGAACCTTCGAGCTCCTAAGAAAACATAACCTGAAACTCAACCCGGAAAAGTGTACCTTCGGGGTAGCCTCAGGGAAGTTTTTAGGCTACATGGTAAGTGCCCGAGGAATTGAAGCCAATCCACAGAAGATCCAGGCAATACTGGCCCTAAAGTCTCCTAAGACAGTAAAAGAAGTACAGAGTCTGACCGGTAGAGTGGCCGCGCTGAACCGGTTCATATCACGGGCAACTGAAAAATGCCACCCCTTCTTCAAAGTAATCCAAAAAGCAAAAAAGGATGTCGACTGGACGGCAGAGTGCGAAGAAGCCTTCCAACAGCTGAAACGGTATCTGGTGCAGCCCCCCTCCTGGCTAAGCCACTCCCGGGTGAAACATTATACCTATATCTGGCCGTTTCGGACCGAGCAGTAAGTTCAGTACTGATACAAAGAGGTTTGGCAATCTTGGAAAAGTCTTTGATAAATCTCCTGTAAAATCCTGCATGTCCAAGAAAACTTCGAATCCCTTTGACAGATGTTGGTGGAGGTAGTTTCTCAATTGTCTCGATCTTTGCTTTGTCTAACTCGATTCCCTTTTGTGAGATCCGGTGTCTAAGAACAATGCCTTCTTGCACCATGAAGTGGCATTTTTCCCAATTGAGTACCAGGTTTGTATCTTCACACCTTTGTAATACATGTTCCAAATTTTGCAAGCAATGGTCAAAAGAATCTCCAAACATAGAAAAATCATCCATAAATACCTCCATACTCTTCTCCAGCATGTCTGAGAAGATGGCCATCATGCAACGCTGAAAAGTGGCAGGGGCATTACATAATCCAAATGGCATCCTGCGGAAAGCATAAGTACCATAGGGACATGTAAAAGTAGTTTTCTCCTGATCTTCTGGGGCAATAGCAATCTGATTGTACCCTGAATATCCGTCAAGAAAGCAATAGAACTTATGTCCTGCCAATCTGTCTAACATCTGGTCAATGAATGGCAGCGGAAAATGGTCATTTCTCGTGGCTTTGTTCAGCTTTCTATAGTCCATACATACTCTCCATCCAGTCATCGTTCTTGTTGGAATCAGCTCGTTCTTTTCAATTGTGACAACAGTAATTCCTCCTTTCTTTGGTACACACTGTATAGGACTTACCCAAGTGCTATCTGAGATGGGGTAAATGATACCAGCATCCAACCATTTAATGATTTCTTTCTTCACAACTTCCTTCATGATTGGATTGAGTCTTCGTTGATGTTCCACTGTGGGTTTGTACTCATCATTCATCAAGATTTTGTGCATCCAAAATGATGGAATAATGCCTCGAATGTCTGCTATAGTCCAGCCAATGGCTCTTTTGTGTTCTCGTAACACTCTCAGTAGCTTTTCTTTCTGCTCCAATGTTAGTGAAGAAGAAATAATAACAGGTAATTCAGAAGAGTTTCCAAGAAATGCATACCTGAGATGGCTCGGAAGTAACTTTAGTTCCAGCTGTGGTGGTTCTTCAATCGAAGGCTTGATTCGATCTTTCTTTGGCAGTTCCAAGATTTCAACTGGTGGTATTGCTTTAAATCAGAATGGTTTGTCAAGGTAATTGATACATTCCAAGATTTCAGCATCTAACTCAATGTTAGTCATGTTGGTGATGCAAGCTTCAAGTATATCCGTGGGTTTTGACTCAGTATTCTGAACAATACTATCAACAACATCAATTCTGAAGCATTCTTCTTCTTCCTTTTCATCGCTCGGAAATTTCATGGCTTTGAAAACATTAAATGTCACTTCTTGATCCTGCACTTTCATGGTTAGTTCTCCTTTTTGTACATCAATCACAGTTTTACCTATAGCCAAAAATGGTCTCCCAAGAATGATAGGTACTTCTTTGTCTTCTTCCATGTCAAGGATGATGAAGTCTGCTGGAAGGATGAGTTTGTCAACTTTGACAAGCACATTTTCAACGACTCCTCTCGGAAATTAATCCAATTTATTTTCCATGAAATTGATGATGTATAATCTAAATAACATACATCTAAGCATATTTAATCAAGCAAACTCATCAAATCATGCTTCATACAATTTTCCCCAAATAACATCCTAATATATTTGCATGCTCTTTAAGCTCTGATACAATTGTTGGAAATTCTAATCCATGTCCCAAGATCAAAAGAACAAGCAAAACATATAAATGAATGAACAATATTGAAGTATGGTGGAATCATACTCACAAAGATCGGAATGCGGATGCGTTGATGAAACAAAAATTTTCTCCTTTGTGCAGTGAGGGTTTCGGCCAAACAGAAAAGAGAAGCTCCAAGCAATTTTTGATCCTTCCAAGCTCTAAGATTAGTTTCCCATAACACCTTTGTATGATCCCTTGATGGTGCTAGCCTTGTGTGTGATTTTATGTTCCAAACAAACACAAATTCTTCAAGTCTTGCCACAAAAAATGAAGAAATGGAGAGCCAAAAACTGGATGCAGTTTCGGCAATGTGAGAAAGAGGAGTGTTATGATTTTTGTTACAAAAATCAATTATATTTATGCCATAATATTTATTAAATTAATAATAAACTTATGACACAAATCATGCAATGGCTTAGAGTGTCAAACACTCAAACTCCATGCAAAACCATTGAGTGTATTGTACACTATCACCATGCAATGTATTAACAATTAAATAATGCATATAATGACATGTGTCATGTGGGCCCCACACAATTCCAAATGAAAGTGGGCCCACGCGTACTCACTCGTTCGGGTTCGATATTTCCGAAATACTGAACTTTCGTCGCGACGTTAATTAAATCGAATTTAAATAAATAATTGCGCCTAGCGAAATTATTATTTACGTCGCTAACGAATTAATTCTAAATTAACTCGTTTGCCCGAATTAAAATCTAATTCTAATTTCGCGTCGAAATCGAATTTCGATTATTATATCGAATATAATAATTTTACGATTATTTCCAAATTAATCGTTCTCTCTATGTATAGTACTTTATCCAAGATAAAGTCTCTCCGTAATTAATCCAAGATTAATCGAGTTTGAATCATACGTCATTGGTGAATCTTCAGGAAGCGACCCAAGAGATCTCTGGATATGTTGGCAGTAAATACGGCCGTCAGATTATCCGAACACGTACGTACCAAGTACTACGTTTTTACCGATTTACAAGACAAGGTTAGCCTCTAGCAAAACGCCATGCCTACCCAATTCTCCAGAAATATTCTTATTGGAATATAAGATCTATAACAGGCGTAGTATACCGTAGTATAGTGTATATCAAACCAGTATCGGATGATCACATGTAAGGCCTGGGGCTGGAGATGTGTCTGCCCCGTACGATACACATATCGGACATCAAACAACCAGTCTCTTTGAATCGGATAATCCTGACCTAGTCATATTATCCCGATGGTTGCAACCATTATAGAGTACTAGTTCTGTATCCCTCGCGATCATCATCTCCATATGTCTGAAGTGATACTTCCATCTTGACATCACATCCAATACACTACGATTCTCGATAAACCCAGAAGAGGTGTACACAGAACCCGTTAAAGCCCTGGACCACCAAAACTAAAGTTTACTGATTGTCGTAAGTACTAGCGATGCAAGTCTCAGGTCAAGATCATATGCACCTGCCCTGAAGCGGACTCCCATAGACACGCAGACATACTACCAATAGGATTCCGCGGGGTCTATCCAGAGCGAAGCTGTTTTCCGTACCATCGGTAAAACATAACCTCCTACCGAACTTTCATAAGTATCCAATACTTAAATATATGAGAACTATGCCGTTGTGCCCTCACAACATGCACAAGTGCAGTACTAGTCTATTCCGCATTATCGATGTCCAATCTCGATAATACTACGACTAGGGATATTTAATGATTAAACCTTTATGGATTGATACCGTTTCATATCATCACAATCCAGAACTAATCATAGGGACTCTTACCATTTATATCAAAGTAAATAAATTACAAAACGGTAAAAGGCAATTTCATTACTACATAGTTAATTTTGTACAATAATACAATATCATTTACAAAATAGTGACGCTATGGGTCATAACTGTCTAACAAGCGCATGTATCGTTCAAGTAGTATAAAAAGTATCGATCCACGAGGACTTAAAACCTTATCTATTAATTTTTTATGAGGTCAAATGATTACTAGTATCTGACAGGTTGTTTGATTGATTTGAAATAGCGACGATTCTAAATTTAAAGATAAGTAACTAAAATTGTTCGAAAAGATATTTTGAGAAAATTCAATATTAAAACTATCTAGGGTTGTGATTTATTCCAATATTATTTAAAGATGAAGTTGTTATCTTATAAATGGGTAAAATATTGATTTATTAACCTGGAACACTAAATTATATAAAAGCCTCTTCCGATGGTCAATTACAAATATCCAATTTAACCTAATTGAACCATATGTCTATGCCAACCAAATTATCTGGATTCATTAAGATTAAGTTCCAATTATGACTACCCCGCCCGACAGGTATATTCCTATCATGTAAGGAAATCTATTAAAGGGTTATCTATCCTCAAGGAAGATCGTGTTTGAATCATACGTCATTGGTGAATCTTCGGGAAGCGACCCAAGAGATCTCTGGATATGTTGGCAGTAAATACGGCCGTCAGATTATCCGAACACGTACGTACCAAGTACTACGTTTTTACCGATTTACAAGACAAGGTTAGCCTCTAGCAAAACGCCATGCCTACCCAATTCTCCAGAAATATTCTTATTGGAATATAAGATCTATAACAGGCGTAGTATACCGTAGTATAGTGTATATCGAACCAGTATCGGATGATCACATGTAAGGCCTGGGGCTGGAGATGTGTCTGCCCCGTACGATACACATATCGGACATCAAGCAACCAGTCTCTTTGAATCGGATAATCATGACCTAGTCATATTATCCCGATGGTTGCAACCATTATAGAGTACTAGTTCTGTATCCCTCGCGATCATCATCTCCATATGTCTGAAGTGATACTTCCATCTTGACATCACATCCAATACACTACGATTCTCGATAAACCCAGAAGAGGTGTACACAGAACCCGTTAAAGCCCTGGACCACCAAAACTAAAGTTTACCGATTGTCGTAAGTACTAGCGATGCAAGTCTCAGGTCAAGATCATATGCACCTACCCTGAAGCGGACTCCCATAGAAACGCAGACATACTACCAATAGGATTCCGCGGGGTCTATCCAGAGCGAAGCTGTTTTCCGTACCATCGGTAAAACACAACCTCCTACCGCACTTGCATAAGTATCCAATACTTAAATATATGAGAACTATGCCGTTGTGCCCTCACAACATGCACAAGTGCAGTACTAGTCTATTCCGCATTATCGATGTCCAATCTCGATAATACTACGACTAGGGATATTTAATGATTAAACCTTTATGGATTGATACCGTCTCATATCATCACAATCCGGAACTAATCATAGGGACTCTTACCATTTATATCAAAGTAAATAAATTACAAAACGGTAAAAGGCAATTTCATTACTACATAGTTAATTTTGTACAATAATACAATATCATTTACAAAATAGTGACGCTATGGGTCATAACTGTCTAACAAGCGCATGTATCGTTCAAGTAGTATAAAAAGTATCGATCCCACGAGGACTTAAAACCTTATCTATAATTTTTTATGAGGTCAAATGATTACTAGTATCTGACAGGTTGTTTGATTGATTTGAAATAGCGACGATTCTAAATTTAAAGATAAGTAACTAAAATTGTTCGAAAAGATATTTTGAGAAAATTCAATATTAAAACTATCTAGGGTTGTGATTTATTCCAATATTATTTAAAGATGAAGTTGTTATCTTATAAATGGGTAAAATATTGATTTATTAACCTGGAACACTAAATTATATAAAAGCCTCTTCCGATGGTCAATTACAAATATCCAATTTAACCTAATTGAACCATATTTCTATGTCAACCAAATTATCTGGATTCATTAAGATTAAGTTCCAATTATGACTACCCCTGCCCGACAGGTATATTCCTATCCTGTAAGGAAATCTATTAAAGGGTTATCTATCCTCAAGGAAGATCGTGTTTGAATCATACGTCATTGGTGAATCTTCGGGAAGCGACCCAAGAGATCTCTGGATATGTTGGCAGTAATACGGCCGTCAGATTATCCGAACACGTACGTATCAAGTACTACGTTTTTACCGATTTACAAGACAAGGTTAGCCTCTAGCAAAACGCCATGCCTACCCAATTCTCCAGAAATATTCTTATTGGAATATAAGATCTATAACAGGCGTAGTATACCGTATTATAGTGTATATCGAACCAGTATCGGATGATCACATGTAAGGCCTGGGGCTGGATTGTCTGCCCCGTACGATACACATATCGGACATCAAACAACCAGTCTCTTTGAATCGGATAATCCTGACCTAGTCATATTATCCCGATGGTTGCAACCATTATAGAGTACTAGTTCTGTATCCCTCGCGATCATCATCTCCATATGTCTGAAGTGATACTTCCATCTTGACATCACATCCAATACACTACGATTCTCGATAAACCCAGAAGAGGTGTACACAGAACCCGTTAAAGCCCTGGACCACCAAAACTAAAGTTTACCGATTGTCGTAAGTATTAGCGATGCAAGTCTCAGGTTAAGATCATATGCACCTACCCTGAAGCGGACTCCCATAGACACGCAGACATACTACCAATGGGATTCCGCGGGGTCTATCCAGAGCGAAGCTGTTTTCCGTACCATCGGTAAAACACAACCTCCTACCGCACTTGCATAAGTATCCAATACTTAAATATATGAGAACTATGCCGTTGTGTCCTCACAACATGCACAATTGCAGTACTAGTCTATTCCGCATTATCGATGTCCAATCTCGATAATACTACGACTAGGGATATTTAATGATTAAACCTTTATGGATTGATACCGTCTCATATCATCACAATCCGGAACTAATCATAGGGACTCTTACCATTTATATCAAAGTAAATAAATTACAAAACGGTAAAAGGCAATTTCATTACTACATAGTTAATTTTGTACAATAATACAATATCATTTACAAAATAGTGACGCTATGGGTCATAACTGTCTAACAATCGCATGTATCGTTCAAGTAGTATAAAAAGTATCGATCCCACGAGGACTTAAAACCTTATCTATTAATTTTTTATGAGGTCAAATGATTACTAGTATCTGACAGGTTGTTTGATTGATTTGAAATAGCGACGATTCTAAATTTAAAGATAAGTAACTAAAATTGTTCGAAAAGATATTTTGAGAAAATTCAATATTAAAACTATCTAGGGTTGTGATTTATTCCAATATTATTTAAAGATGAAGTTGTTATCTTATAAATGGGTAAAATATTGATTTATTAACCTGGAACACTAAATTATATAAAAGCCTCTTCCGATGGTCAATTACAAATATCCAATTTAACCTAATTGAACCATATGTCTATGTCAACCAAATTATCTGGATTCATTAAGATTAAGTTCCAATTATGACTACCCCCGCCTGACAGGTATATTCCTATCCTGTAAGGAAATCTATTAAAGGGTTATCTATCCTCAAGGAAGATCGTGGGTTATTGAGTCTGAGGTCTTAAACCTAAAATCCCTATGTCTAGTTCATTTTAAGTTTACCTTATCAATTTTATTAGTGGCCAGTTAATAAAAAGCATTAAGATTAAGACTCAATAAATAAATCTTTATATTACCCAAATTATAATTTAACCCTTATAAACCAGTGATATTGGATTTCTTCACAACCCTAGATTACTAACTTAGTTATGAAACATAGCCAGGGCTAGTAAAAACTGAAAAGTAAAAGCCATAAAATAAAAGTGCTGAAAAGTAATTGCGTAAAGTAAAGGCTTTAAAAGTAAAATGAAATAAAAATGCTAAGGTAAAAGGAATTATTTCTACTACTACTAATTTAGATATCTCCCAGAAAATAATATATAAACTTGTGATAATATACCAACCGACCAATCTGGCGGTATCCTGATTAAGTCAAATTAAGTCCAACCAGCCATATAGGCGGTAAGGGAATTTAATTACCAACCGACCAATCTGGCGGTATCCTTGATTAGTCAAATTAAGTCCAACCAGCCATTAAGGCGGAACCAAAATTAAATTACCAACCGACCAATATAGCGGTATCCTTGATTAGTCAGGTTTAAACCAGATTAAAATGAATTACCAACCAACCAATATAGCGGTATCCCTTATTAAGTCAATATTTTAAATAGTGAATATATTATATTTAAGGGAGATTAATCTAAATAGCAATAGTAAAATAATTACCTTTCACCCTAGCATAGGGAAGTTACCTCCTCATAGTGAATAGTAAAAACTGTAAAATAAGAAAGTAAATTATTATTATTACAAAACGTAATTAAAATTATTACGAACTAAAAAATAAAAATTAAAACGAAACTTAGAGAGAGAAGAACTCCCTAATTACATCAAAGAAGTGAGAGAGAATGGTGTAACAAATACTGAAATTTCGTGCTGAATTTATAGGCTCGGGTAAGGGTCCGGCGTTGTGACGCCAAGCCAGCGTCGCGACGCTGGAACAGTTCGTCGTGGCACGCTGAGGAGGCGACACGTGGCAAGACGGCTGACTGTTAAAGCGACACGTGGTAAGGCGGCTAAGACTCAATTATTGTGATGACGTCATTGATGATGTCATGCTGACGTAGCGATGACGTGGCGTTGCAATTGTCGGCACAATAGGATTGCGACATATGGCGACACGTGTCACGCTGTGATTGGCTGATGCTGACGTGGCAAGTTGACTTTGTTGACCTAGTGACGTGGCTGATGACATGGTGTGACACATGGTGAAGTTGACTCATTGACCGATGACATGGCTGATGACGAGGCAACACGTGTCAAGTCTGAATGTCGGTAGCGTAGGATGATGACACGTGGCACGGCGCTTGTTAGCATATCGGCTGTGATGGTGACACGTGGCACGGCGCACGTTAGCAAAGTCAAACTTCTCAAATTCTGATCCGTTGACCCGGCGCACATTAGCAGACTCCGGTGCACGTTAGGCGTCGCGACGCGGAAGGTCCTGGCGTTGCGACGCGGGAAATTACCAAATGCCCTTTTTTACTGATTTTCACAGTTTTGCTCCAAATCACCTCCAGAATATCCTGAAACTTTATTTATCTACAAAATAACACAAAACACATCAAAATATTCACAAGACTCAAGAAACTATACAAAATATTAGGATAAATGAGTGGGAAATAGTGATAGATTTACCACTCATCATTTAGCATTCTCAAAAGGCTGTATGTGAAATTCCTCCAATTCTTTGAGTTGGTTGAACTATTTCTCTTCTGTTGCTTGTAGTGCAAGAATAGGCTTCTTCAGTGCGCAATATGCTTTATCTTTAGGCTCCACAGGCAATTGACATGCTTTAAGTTTTTCAGTGGAACTTTGCATTACATCGCATGTATGGATGGTAATATTTATCACATCAAGTCTGAAACATTCCTCATTCTCATCATTCGGGAAATTCATGGCTTTGAAAACATTGAATGTTACTTCTTGGTCATGTACCCTCATGGTTAGTTCTGCTTTTTGTACATCAATAATGGTTCGACCTATAGCCAATAAAGGTCTCCCGAGGATGATCGGCACGTCTTCGTCTTCCTCCATATCAAGTATATAAAATCTACTGGGAAAATTAATTTTTCAACTTTTACCAGCACATCTTCAACTACACCTCTCGAAAATACGAGCGTTCTATCAGCAAGTTGTAGAGAGACTGAGGTGGGCATTGTTTCTACAATCTGCAGTTTCCTATAAATAGAAAAATGCATCAAGTTAACACTTACACCTAAATCGCACAAAGCCTTACCGAAGTCATGTTCTCCTATGGTGCAAGGAACAATGAAACTGCCAGGATCTTTCAACTTTGGGGGAAGCTTCCTCTAAATGATGGCGCTGCATTCTTCTGATAATGTTACTCTCTCGTAATCTCCGAATCTCCATTTTTGTGAAAGAATGTCTTTAATGAATTTGACATAGCTGGGCATTTGTTCCAACGCTTCTGCAAATGGAATGTTGATATATAGCTTTTTGAAGATCTCTAAGAATCGAGAAAACGGCTTGTCTAGTTTATTCTTCTGGAGACGCTGTGGAAAAGGTGGAGGTATAGTGATTATTTCTTGATCTTTTTCCTTTGTTTTTTTTCCTCCATCTGTGGAACTGCTTCGCTGCTTTCTTTTGGAACTTCCTCAACAGTTGCCTTGACTCCAACATCTTTGTTGATTTCAATACCGCTCTTTAACATGATGGCATGACATTACTCATTCCCTATGTTTCTTGGATTTGGTTCAGTGTTACTAGGAATGTTACCTGGCGGTCTGTAACTTTGAGCATTGGCCAGTTGTCCAATTTGATTTCCAGTGCTTTAATAGAAGCAGATTGACTTGGAATTAATGCTGCTTGGGATTGAAACATAGCATCATATCTAGCTGCTTGAGAGTCGTGTTTTGCTTCTATCTTTTTCAAGTGGGTCAACACTTCTGTTATTCCTGATTCATTTGCCTGCTCCTGGCCTTTGTTCTGCTATTGGAATCCGGGTTATGGGTTGTTCATTTGCCCTGAATTGTTGCTCCATGTGAAATTGGGATGATTCCTCCACCCTGGTTCGTAGGTGTTTGAATATGGATTATTCCCCTGTCTATTGAAATTGTTGACGTAATTCACCATTTCTTTATGTTGGTTTGGCTCTGGTGCTCCTCCATATGGTGAACTTGTGGTTCCGACAATTTTTACAACTTGTGCGTTGAGTGTTTCCAGATATTTGCACATCTGATCCAACTTAGTATTCACTGCAGAGTTGGCTCCAACTTCATATATTCCTGCAATTCTCTGGATCATGCTTCTTTCTGTTGGCCACAAGCAATTGTTGTTTGCCATTTCTTTGATTAAGTCCCAGGCTTGATCTTCTCATTTTTCCATCAAAGCTCCTCCAGCAGCAGCATCAATTGTGGTTCTCATTAGTCCAGAAAGTCCATTATAGAAAGTTTGGACTTGAAGCCACTTTGGAATCTCATGGTGAGGACATTTTCGGAGCAAATCTTTGAATCTTTCCCAAGCTTTGCAGAGGGATTCTGAATCTTGCTGCACAAAGGATGTGATGTCATTCCTCAACTTTGCTGTTCTGGCTGGTGGAAAGTACTTTTCAAGGAATTTTGTGGCTAGAGTGTTCCAAGTTGTAATGGAACCTGCTGGTAGTGAATGTAGCCAACCTTTTGCTTTATCTCTCAAAGATTATGGAAAAACTCACAGTCTCATTGCTTCTTCAGCTGCTCGATTGTAATTGAAAGTACCGCAAACTTCCATGAATTTGTTGATATGGGCATTAGGATCTTCAATTACATTCCCTCTGAACTGAACTGACTGTTGAATCATATGAATGTATGTTTTGATGTCACACGCATTTGCTGGTAAGGGAGGAAGTACAATACAGGAAATGAAGCCATCAACCACCGGAATGGTTCTGTCTCGAATGGGTATTGGTGGTGCAACTTCCAAAGGTCCAGGTTCCATGTTGACTAAAGCTTCTTGGCCTTCACGCCTTTCCCTTCTCAACTGTCTGATGGTTCTTTCAATTTCTGGGTCAAGCGGTCGGAGTTCAAAGCTTCTGGTTCGTCTCATGTAGTGTCTGAGAACCTGAAACACAAGAAAACAAAAATAATAAGCAAATAGAAAATTTGATACAAGTAAAGGTATCTAACCTCAAAACTAATAGTGAAAGATAAATAAGTCCCCGGCAACGGCGCCAAAAACTTGACCGACATAATCACACGCGTATAACGCAAGCGCACGTATTGTTCAAGTAGTATAAAAAGTATCGTTCCCACGAGGACTTAATACCTAATATATTAATTTTATGAGGTCAAATGATTACTAGTATCTAAAAGATTGATTGATTGATTTGAAATGATGATGATTTTAAACTTAAAAACAAGTAAATAAATTTGCTCAAAATTAAATAAAATTCAATATTAAGAAACTATCTAGTGTTGTGAATCTTTCCAATATCTTTTAAAAGATGAAGTGGTTATTTCATGTTTATGTAATATATCGGTTTACTAACCTGGAACATGAAATTATGCAAAAGCCTCTGTCGATGGTCAGATGCAAATACCCAATATAACCCAATTGAACCATATGTCTATGTCAACCAAATTACCTGGATTCATTAAGATTAAGTTCCAATCGTGGTTACCCCCGCCCGACAGGTATATGTCTATCTTGTAAGGAAATCTATTAAAGGGTTATCTATCCTCAAGGAAGATCGTAGGCTATTAAGTCTAAGGCTGAAACCTAAAATTCCTTTGTCAAGTTTATTTTATATTTACCAGATTAATCTTATTATTGGCCAGTTAACAAGACGCATTAAGCTTAAGACTTAATAAGTAAACTTTTAAATTACCCAAACTATAAAATAAACCCTTATAAACCGGTTATATTAAAATTCATCACAATCCCAGATAAGTAACTTAGTTACGACACATAACTAGACACATAACTAGGGCTAGTAAAAACTTAAAAATAAAAGACATAAAGTAAAATGCTGAAAAGTAAAATTACAATAAAATAAAATGTTAGGGTTAAAGGATCTACTTTTACCACTACTATTTTAGATATCTCCATTAATATAATATATTAATTTGTGATAACATTACCAACCAGCCATATATGCGGTAAACTGATTAAGTCAAATTAAATCTGACCTGCCATAACGGCGGTACCAATATTTGTCCATAAACTAGCCATATAGGCGGTAAATTACCAACCGACCAACAAAGCGGTATCTATGCTTAGTCAGATTAAAAGCAATTTATAATTTATTACCAACCGACAAATATAGTGGTATCATTGTTAAGTCAAATTTTAAGTAGTGAATATATTATAAGTAAGAGAGATTAATCTAAATAGAAGTAATAAAAGTTTTACCTTTCACCCGAGCATGGGGGAAGTTACCTCCTCATAGTTGAATAGCAAAAACTGAAAAAGTAAAGAAAGTAAATTACTATTACAGAAAGTAAATAAAAATTAATTACAAAACTAAAATTAAAAGAAAACTAGATACAAACTCCTTATTTATTCAGAGAATTACAGAGAGGAATGTACTTCTGAAACTGAAATTTTGAGCTGAATTTATAGACGTCAATAAGGTCTCCGCGTCGCAACGTGCAAGTTATTCTTGCATCGCGATGTAGACACGTGTCACGCTCTGATTGGTCCGCCGAGATTCTTATCTGATGACATGGCATTTTGAATGATTAATTCAATAATTGAGCTGACGTGGCAGTGACGTGGCGATGACGTGGCTATGACGTGGCGATAGCGATTTTCGGCACCGTAGGATTGTGACACGTGGAGTGCTTTGATTGGTTGATGATGATGTGGCGGTGACATGGAAAAGTTGACTGGTCTTCTGCTGACATGTCGATGACGTGGCTGACACATGGGGTGACACGTGGCGACATGTGGTGATGGCGATTCTCGGCACCATAGGATGATGACACGTGGCACGACGCACATTAGCAGATCGGCTGTGATGTTGACATGTGTCTTGGTGCATGTTAGCAAAGTCAAACTTCTCAGATTCTGACATGTGACCCCGGCGCACGTTAGGCGTCGCGATGCGCTAAACGATGATTTTGCAATTTTGTCAGTTTTTCACTGTTTTGGCTTGAAATCACCTCTAGAATGTCTTGAAACTTTATTTATCTACAAAATAACACAACACATTAAAATATTCACAAAACCCAAGAAACTATACAAAATATTAGGTCAAATGAGTGGGAAATAGTGATACATTTACCACTCATCAATGCGCTTGCATTATACGCGTGTGATTACGTTGGTTACTTGTCCTTAATCCCCGAGGAGTTGCTCTTACTCATTCCCGAGGTTATTCTCCATTCTTGGCTTGCTCGTCCTTGCCGCTTGTTTTCTTTTTCTTCAAAGCCTGCGAAAATAAAACAAAATATTGTGTGTATGCGACACGTATGCATGTATGCATGGATGCATTCCATATTTCAATGAGGTTTCTCAGTTCTATTGACTTGATGTCATCTTTTGTTAGGCCTTCCTTGCGCTAGAGGGTGTGCCATCTTGCCTATAAAAGCTTTGGTCACCCCCTAGGCCAGCTTACTGTTTCTTTCTGCCAATTCTCCTATAGTGATTACTCAGTTTTCATTGTTCTTATGGCTCAAGGTCCCGTTGTGTAGCTTATCCACGAGGTGGTAGACTAGTCGCCCCCATACCTGGCTCAGCTTTCTGCTATTCGCTACCTGTATTTGTTCAAGTTACCACGACGTTTGCATTACTTCTTAATACATATGTAGGAAATAAACTGCATTACAAGGGTACCTCTGTCGCTAATTGTTCCTCACCAATTTTACAATTAGCCATTTTTCTTGCTCACTCATACTCTTATATTTTGCTTGGGCTATCTTTTACGGATTTTCAACCCAACGAGCCTTTCTTTTTTTTCTTCTTTTTTTCATCTTTTTTATGCAAAATATTGCTCTAGCCTGTCCACATTGATGGGCTCGGTGAACTCGTTCCCTTCCATATCTGACAGTCTCACTGTCACATTCCTCATCACCATTTTGACTAGGTAAGGCCCTTCTCAATTGGGCCTGAATTTTCCCATTATCATCGGCTTCAACTACTTGAGCACTATATCACCTTTTCTGATCTTGGTAGGATGCACCTTCTTGTTGAAAGCCCTGGCCAACCTTTTTTTTATATCTGCATGTAGTACAAGGCCTTTATCATTTTCTTATCCAGTAATGCTAGTTGTTCGAACCTCTACAAGGCCCATTTTATTTTTATTTCCACTGGTAACACTGTCTCCATCCCATACTTCTGAAATTATACTCTATTGTCCATCACTATGTGATATGGCATTCCATATCGACATATTATGTTACGGGCTATGAACTTGGCCATCTAGCCTACATCGCCGTCAAACAGATTTTTTTCGCCTCTTAATAGCGGGCTTCATGTGAAAGCATCTTCTTATTGAGGTAGTAGACTGCATGTTTCACCCTTGTCTCATCTGCATGTACCATCATCGCCCCCAGCACTTTGGGTTCTATGGCCGAATACAAGACCAAGGGCTTGCCCGACCGGTTTATCCAAGTATTCTTTGATTTTGTCAAAAGCTTCTTGACATTGCCTATTCCACTCTACATGGTCCTTCTTTCATAGCTTGAAGATGGGCTCACATACCAATGTTAGCTTGGTAATTGCCATGATCTTTTCAGGGTCTCTGATATACTGGATTTTCCCGAGAAAAACTCTGACTTCCTTTTTTGTATTTAGTTCGGGCATCTCAGTAATTGCCTTGATCTTTTAGGGTCCACTTCTATCTTCTTATTGACTTCTTCCCTAACCTTTTCGGCCCATTCTGGCCTCATTCGTCGGAGCTTCTGTTTTCATGTTCGAATAAGTTGGTGTCATGTGCTGGGTTAATACCCTTGTCGACTACTGGCATGTTATGATAGGACCAGATGAATACTTTTTCATATTTTATTAATATTCTCTCTAATTCTTTCCGCTAATCAGAGGTAACCTCAATTGCAATTGAAATTTCCTTGGGGTTTTCACATATACCAAGATTAAATGCATTTGTCTTTGTTGAGTTAATGTCAAATATGCTCATGTCATACGTGTTATGATGCAGACTAACAGGAAAAAACTCGAACAAGTAAGCAAAATCAATGTCTTTATGATTAATAAATATCGTATTATAATTAAATAAGTCAGGAAAAATAAATATCTTCCTAATTTACAGTCTCGTCTTCTTCCATCTTCTTGCTTTCTTCGAGCGCCAGGTTCTCCAATAGCAGTAGTTCTTCTTCCAATTTATTTTACTCTTTTGCAACCTCATTTTTGTCATTGCTCGAGAAGTTTTCCCATAAATCTCTCCCTTGGTCTGTTTCATTTTCACTGCCGCTGTCTCATATCCCCATGCATGAAGCTTGGTGGTTGAGAGTTTGGAGGACAAAGCTTTCGGGCAGGCTGGAATTGATTGAGTAGATGGGTGGTAGAACAGAGTGGTAGTTGAGTAGATGGTTTTCTTGTGTGTTGGGTTGTTCTTTTTCTGGGTTAGTTATCTTATGAGTGTCAATGAGGTTTTGGATCTTATGTCCAATGTGGGTTATAGGACACAGATATTGGACGACGTTGTTCCAGGCTCACGGCCCGATCGGGAGTAGGAGTAGCTCGCAATGGGAACTAAACCGGAGAAATAACTTGGAGTCGCCACCCGGCGTGAACTTGGAAAATGATTTAAGGCCGCACTCACCCCTTGCAAGGGAAGACCTCAAACCGTTGGGTTCGGAATGGTCTCTTACTTATGCCACTTGTAATGATATGATTTGTGCAATAATTTAATCGAATCTAGAAACATATATTTCTAAGGGTAATCTATTCCTAGGTTCGCATGTATAAAATAAATTATCATAACGACAAACATACGACATCACACAATAATCTCATGAACATGTTGAATCATCAAACACGAAAAATAAATAACAACCTAATCATGAATGTAAATTGAATGCCTACTGCGAAAGAAGATAACCAAATCTACATAGAAGAATAACGTACTAACAGCTAAATCATGCTTAAGAACCAAGTAACATACTAACAACCTAATCATGCTTGAACACCATCTCACGAACACATCAATTAGGTAAATACAAGAATACAAATAGATGATAACAGTAAAAGTATCAATAATGGAATGGTATGATTAATTACATGATACAAGAGGAATCACCCAAGAAGCAATAATGCATGAAATGTGATGAAAAGGAAACAGTTCAGTGTATGTGCGTTCGTATAACGTTCGTAAATGCGTTCGAACGGTAAATAGAAGGTTCGCATTCGTAAAGCATTTGAGAACGAGTTCGAACAGGACAAGACCTGATGAAACAAAATGCATGCGCGTTCGAGTAGTGTTCGTGAACGCGTTCGAACGATAAATAAAAGGTTCATGTTCCTATAGTGTTTGAGAACACGTTCGAACGGGACAAGACTTGATGAAATAAAATGCATGCGTGTTCGAGTAGCGTTCGTAAACATGTTCGAACAGTAAATAGAAGGTTCATATTCGTATAGCATTTGAGAATGCACTCGAACGGGACAAGACCTGATGAAAAAAAATGCATGCGCATTCGAGTAGCATTCGTAAACGCGTTCAAATTGGAAACAAAAGGTTCACATTCGTATAGCTTTCGAGAACATGTTCGAACGGGACATGACCTGATGCATGATACATGACACAAACATATACACAGATGCACAATGTAGGACCCCATGTGCCCGATTGAACTCATTCCCATTCAATCGAGTATACCTCGTCCGGCACAGAAAAACATCATGGTAAAGGTAGCCTTTAGGCATTTTCCCTCGAATAGAGGACCTTTAATCCACCCTAGTTAGCCCATGCGCACTAGAATGCAATACATGCGTAAATAGAGCAATAATATGCAAAAGGTCAATGACATAACAAGAGGCGCGGCAAAACATCGTGGTAAAGGTAGCCTTTAGGCATTTTCCCTCGAATAGAGGACCTTTAATCCACCCTAGTTAGCTTTTGCGTATTATATTACTATGCATACAAATGAATATGACAATGATGTGGAACTCCGTATGCCCGATTAAACATATCTCATATTCAATCAAACATACTTCGTCTAGCGCGGCAAAATATCATGATAAATGTAGCCTTTAGGCATTTTCCCTTGAATAGAGGACCTTTAATCCACCATAATTAGCCCATGCGCACCACATCACCAATACACAAACAAATAACATACATAAAGTAAATGGCGGATAATAAATAAACAAGATAAAATAAAGCGAAAACGACTAAATCATGCTTAAATTCAAAGTTGGATGAAACGAAATATGTGTGTCTCTCAAGCAGTACGTGGCATTGTATCCCGAGTACAGACCGCACTACCGTCCATTCAGATTCGGCTACAGAATTTACGTCCGGGTTTCCATCCGATATACCATAAGAGAGACCACATATTTTGTTCATCCGGAATTCACATCATGCATCAATCCATAATACTCACATATAATAAAGTATTAAAATAAATAAAAAAAAGAAAAAAAAAGTGAGAGATAATAATAAAGAAGGTTCCCTCAGGTCTAACCTCTTAGGTCGTATCTCGAAAGCACGTTACACGGCCATCAGAAGGGTTGATGCTCCGCAACTCCTCTGGTTCACTGGTCCACTGCTCTCGTTTGTTGCCTCACGGTTTTGGGTCGTCGTTTCCTCTGTTTTGCTACTATTTTTTGGTCACTGTTTTGGGTTTCTTTTGCTACTGTTTTTGCGGTTTTGGGGCTTCTGTTTGATGGTGATTTTCGGTGGTTATAGTGCAATTTTAGGGGTGATTTCAGTGGTGTTATGGTGCAGTTTTAGGTTGTGTTTGTGCGGTAATGAGGGTGTTTTGGTTTAGTGTTTTCGGCAATGGAGGGATGATGAGAAGAGAGTTATTTTTTGTTACTTCTTACTTGTATTGGGTGTGAACTTTCTTTGATATTTTTTGTCTGAGTTATGCATGAATGCTATGGGGTGTGAGTGTTTTGCAGAATTTTCTGTGATTTGTATGTATTTTATAGCGGTTCTAAGGTTGGATTTGTGTTTTTTTTATAGGCAAAGGCTAGGGTTTCTCTTGTTTGAATAGGAATGGGATCAAGTAATTATGGGGGGAATATCCTAATTAGTGTCTCACAAGGAAAATATCTAGTTAACTGGGGACATGTGTTGGACAATTATGACCCATAGCATCACTATTTGTACATATCATGGTGTTGTTGTCCAAATTAACTATGAGACAAAGGAAACTGCCCTTTTATCATTTGTAATTAGATTACCAGATGTATAAATGATGAAAGGTCCATATGATTAGTTCCGGATTGAGATGATATGAGACAGTATCAATCCACAAAGGTTTAATCATTAAATATCCCTAGTCGGAGTATTATCGAGATTAGACATCGATAATGCGTAAATGACTAGTATTACACTTGTGCGTGTTGTGGGAACATAACAACATAGTTCTCATATATTTGGGTATAGGATACTCATGAAAATGTAATAGGAGGTTGTGTTTACCGATGGTACGGAAATAGCTTTGCTCTGGATAGACCCATCGGAATTCCATTGGTAGTATGACTATGTGTCTATGGAAGTCCGAATCAGGGTATGTGTATTTGGTCTTAACCTGAGACTTGCACCGCAAATACTTACGATAATCAATATACTTTGGTTTTGGTCGTCCAGGGCTTTAACAGGTTCTGTGTACTCATCTTCTCGGTATATTGAGAATCGTAGTGTATTGGGTGTGATGTCAAGACGAAATTATCACTCCAGTCATAGTGGAGATGATGATCACGTAGGATATAGAACTGGTGCTCTTTTGTACTACAGTCATCGGGATAATATGACAAGGTCATGATTATCCGATTATAGAGACTAGTTACCAGAGATCCGATATGTGCTTCGTACGGGGCAGACACAATTCTAGCCCCAGGCCTTGCACTTGACATCCGGTACTGGATCGAAATACAAAATACTACGTATACTACGCCTGATATAGATCACATATTCATATAAGAATATTTCTGGAGAAATGGTTAAGCACGATGCTTTGTTAGAAGCCAACCATGTCTTGTAAATCGGTAAAAAATGTAGTACTAGGTACGTACATGTTCGGATAGTCCGATGACCGGATTTACTGCCAATATATCCAAGGAATTAGATTTTAATTTGGGCGAACAAGTTAATTTAGAATTAATTCGTTAGCGACGTGAATAGTAATTTTCTAGGCATAATTATTTAATTGAATTTGATTTAATTACGTTGCAATGAAAAATTCATTAATTAGAAATTAGCGAACCCGAGTCTGGGAGTGTTTGCGGGCCCACTCGCATTTTGAATTCAAGTGCGGCCCACAATTCACATCTAGCGTCAAATCACTAGTCAATCAAGTGATGGAAGTCACATCACTTTGAGTGAAGTGATGCTTGTCATCATTGATTGATGTGAATAGTGATATGAGTGGTTGATGGCATTTATGGCCATTTTGGCTCCAAATTTTTTGTTGACTTTTTGAAAGCCTTTTACAAAAATTTTGGTATATGTTTTATTTGATTTTAGAAATCAATTAAGTGTATTAGATACACAACTTACAAACACACAACCTCTTGTTCTCTTTTTGCATCTCTCGGCCATAGGCCAATTTTTCCTCTTGTTTTTCCATTTTACCGTGAAGAACACAAAGGGAAAAAGTGAAGTTTTGTTGCAAAATTTCACAAGTGCTAGCACACTTTAGGAGTCTTGCGAAGGTGATAGGGAAACTCACCCGTGGACATGGAATGCACACCAAGCTTGGCGTTTGAAGGACCGAAAATTGGAGCACAAAAATTGGTGATTGCGGTGAGCTTCTTGGAGTCAACGCTTGAAAATTTTTGTTGTTCCTCACATCGCAAAAGCCGTTCAATGTAAGTATGATTCTGCCATGCTTCTTTGTTGTATTCGCATATGATTTCTTGCTTGAATTGATCATTGAGACTAATCTAGAAACCCAACAATGGTATCTTCAGCCGTTTTGAGCATGAAATTTGATTAGGGTAAAATTGGGTAAATTGGATTTGAGCATGTTTGAGTGAAATTACTTGTTTGAGCATGCTTGTTTATGAATGACTTGGAATTATTTTTGATCAATTTTGTGAAAAATGGATTGGATCAATTTTTCCCCAAAATGTAGGCTTGGCCGAAACATTAAGTGCCCTAAAGTCATGGTATTTTTTGTTCCTTTGATTATTGGATGACTTGAAACAATTGGGAAATGTTGATTTGTAATTCAATTGGATTGAAAACGAAATCGGACATAAAAACCCCATCAATATCGTGAGCTTAAAGCATGTAAAATGATTTGATTTTTTGATTCAAATGTGTTGGACATGTGTTGATGATAATGAGCATAATTAATTGTGTAAATTAGTGTTTTGGAAATATTAATTTGGGTTATTAATTATGGCATACACTTTAGGTTAATTAAATTATGAAATTTGGTAATTTAATTAATTGGGCCAAATTTGGAATTGGACTTTTAAAGTTGTAATTGGACTTAATGGGCTTGGTTGGGCCAAGTTTGGTTTAGGCTAATTGGTTGGATCCAATTGGGCCCAAAACCATATCCATAAAGTCCAAATATGACTTAATGGACCTTTAATTTTAATAGGGCCTAATGGGCCTAAATTGGTTTCTTGGCAAATAATGGTGATTCCTTAAATGGGCTTTGGTTTTTGGGTTTGACTCATATTGACCAAAAGTCCATGCCTTAAGAAATTAATTGACAGCCCATTAGACTTTAATTAAATTAACATTGGATGTTAATCTGGCTTTGAGACCCGTAACGATTAGATTTAGAATCTAAGTCGTAAAGGTACGTTAAAAAGTGTAATTATTTAATTTGGAATTAAATAAATGAATTAGGATTAAATACAAATTAAATTGGATTTAATGTTGTAGTTTAATATAATTCGTGAATTCGTACTTTGAGTACTTATTCGCAAAACGAGTTGGACTCGCGCAAAATCAAATCGTTGTTTGAACATTGGATGGTCATTAATTTTCAGATTAATTAATTGGATTAGATTGATTGATAACATGCTTGTGTGAATACATGGATGCGATGTATGAATAATGTATATCAGATTGATATTAGATGGGTGAGGGCAATTTTGGAAATTGTTGTAATAAATATAGAATTTATTAATTAGACCTGCGTGTCTACGCTATTACCTCTTGACTATATGTATTTCTCTTCTTACCTATTACCCTCAATGTAAATGAGGTTTCTTTAGAAGTGTTATGTAATCGGGTAGAAGTAATACTTGTGCTTGCGGGAGAGAGGAAATGGAGAGATTTGTTCTAGGAATAATGTGTTAAGTATCCATCTGCATATTGTTATTATATTTATTTACTTACGCACCTTATTATGTGTTTAGAATGCATGGTTAAGGGTGTATGATGATGAGACCTTAACAAAGATAATTAATTGGTTGCCGATTTACGCAAAAAACCCTCAACACATATTAAGCGTTTTTCCTTCCATTGAGTGATTCTTACTCAACATCCAAGACTGGCAATGGTTTGTTGGCTAAAGTCAAGACCTTTGTCTGTTGCGGATATGTTTGAATCATGAAGGCTTTGTTCTATATTGGTGTCTTGTCCAAGTTGTGATTTGTTGGCCAAAGTCAAGATCACTTATTATCCATCGACATTAATTACGAAGCTTTCCATGGTCTATGGGTTCCGCTTAACTGGGATCATTAAGTTTGTTGTGCCAAAGCCAAGGCTTAATTGATTCAGAGGAAAAAAAGGTTAGGGAATATATTTGATATTTTGGCATATATAAGATATATGTTTCGGACTTGGATGTCCACCTACTGGATCTAGGAATTGGATGGGATCCAATTGATCTTAGAGATCTACCTAGTTAATTATCATACAATTTATGGGCCAAAGTCAAGATTGTGTGTTATTTAACGGGATCCTAGCCCACTAGGAAACAAGGTTTCCCTAGTACTCCACAGAGGGTTAGAGGCTCGCCGAAAAATAGTGGGAGGCAAGTATTAAATTTGCAATACTCGTTTAGTTACTTGCCATACGCGCTCATTTCAATTTTTCGTCAAATAATTAATATATTAGTTGGACTAATATTTAATGTTTTTTTTTAAATAAACAGTTGGACTGTATTCAAACTATTTCAATTAATAGTTGATTTTATAATTGGATTATAGTAATCAATATAATTGAATTTAACCAATTAAATTATAGTTGATTATATAGTTAGACTATAGTAATCATTATAATCAATAGTACCTAAAATCGTTTATTCAATAGTTGGACTATTAGAATCAAGATAATTGAAAGATACTGTTTAAAACATAATCCTGGGTGAAAATGTATTTAAACAACTTTAATTTTCAAATTGGAATAAAATCTCAGGATAGTCCTGGAAACCGAGAAGTTACTTTATTTGATAGAGTGACGTCTCAAGCCTAAGCCCGGAGTTGAGCAAATAGTAGAGCATGATATTTCGAAGATTCATGTGATGATAACTTTAGTGCTGAATCCATTAAGCTTGCCAAATAAACTCATTAATTTCTTAATCAGAAATAAGGATTAGATCCTTATAGTATGGCAATGAAATTAAAGGATCTTCATAGATCTATCCTTAGATCTTAGAAGTACAAATTGAAATAGAAAACTCCTGGAGAGTTAATGGCTATACTCAAGGAGACAATAAAAAGTTTACAATAAGGCAAGAAGCGCAAGACGCATCTTACTTCGACATTCCGGAAGTCCATGGCTTGGCCAAAGGCTTATGGGGTGTGGAAAATGGACAAAGGCAAAATCATCACAGTCTTCTGGGAAGACAAAAGACATATCCCAAGATGTCTGCATAAACAGTGGAAAATAGGGTCACTGAAGCGTGACTGTCGTATGGACAAGGCAGACTTGAAGGAAGTGAAGAGGGGCAAGGCTCTGACTTCAAATATATTTGTCATAAACATGTTCGCTACTGGTTTCAAAATTGGATTTTGATACTAGATGTGGTATATAAATATGTACGGGTGTGCAAAATCTGCTGAAAAGCAGGATACTGACTTCAGTTGAGATTTACCTACAAATCAGAAACGAGACGAAAGTCGCTATTTTAACCGTAGAAACCTAAGTTTAGGAACTACCCTTCAGGTGTGTACTTAAATTAGGAAATTGTTACAATGTAACTAGGTTGACTAGAAACATTATCTCTATATCAGGGTTTAACCCGTTGCGGGTATAACTTTATATTCTAGAACACTAAAGTGTTTTATTTTATAAAAATGATATTGAGATAAACACATTAGATGTGAATAACAGTATTTATATTTTGAATATAAATAAATCTCAAACGTATAACATGACAAACAAATAGCTCGAACTGAGTTAATCAGTTGAGACTTATATGTGGCATTGTTCTCTGAGACACAATTAACAAGACTCGTATATCCATACTTTCGAAGAGTGGGTACTAGGACATATTTGATTCTATTCAAATAATGTCTACGAATATAGTTTATTAGGAAAATTACCTATAACACCTTTTACTTGGTAAAAGTACAAGTGCCACCGATCTGTTAGCCCTCGTTCATAGTAACGTAAGTGGGCCCATATCTAGCTAGGCTAGAGGTGGATATTAACACTTCGTAACCTTTACGGATGTGGCATCGCATTATGGTTATGTGTTTCTTGTGAAACACAGATCATAAACTTTTTATTAATTCAAAGAGTTTCGACACGAAGTAGACAAATAGATCGGCTAAAGTATTAAACACCATGGTTGGACCGTGATGAAAATACTTAAGCAATAAGTTTCTCAAATACTTGAAAAAGTATAGTATTCTTTCAATGAGGACTCCTCTCGGAACACGTCATTCTGACGGTGTGTCCGAACTGAGAAACTGAATTTTGTTGGACATGATAAGGTTAATCATGAGTCGCTCTGAGCTACCATTTCCTTCAAAGGATATGCATTAAACAATGCAAAACTTATTTTGAATAAGGTTCCATAAAATATGTTTGACAGACTTCATATTAGATATGAACAGGAAATAAACTAGGTTTTCTCATTCTTAAAGATTTGGGAATGCTGGGCATATGTTTGGATGATACCAAACTAGAACCCAAATCGGATAAGTGCCTAAATTGTAGGTTATCCTAGGGAAACCAAAATATAGTACTTATAAAACTCACAATGGAACAATGTAATTGTTGCTCACCATGCGGTTTTCCTAAGAGGAATACCGATATGCAGTGGTAAGTGGGAGGAAAGTAAAACTCGATGAAAATCAGAGTAATACTATTCCAGGCACCGATTCCTTAATGGAACACAAATATTTCATCAAGGATAAAACTATACCAATAATCTTCGAATACACAAGAACTGCGATAGTCGGAGAGAGTCAAAAAATAACCTGGGAGGAATGGGTTTCTGATCTCACCTCTTAAAGATGTCAATCTTATTGAGGGATACGAACTGGCTACGTATGAGGAAGTGATACAAGGTATCGACTCCCTATTATTGCAAAGTGTCATGATATCCGAAATGGATTCCATGTATACCAACCGTGTTTGGACACTAGTTGTTGTACCGGAAGGCATTGTGCCTATTGGTACTATATAAGTCTTCAAGGAAGATATATACATGGAAGACAACATACCAACGTATTAAGCTAGGCTTGTAGCAAAAGGTATCGTTATCAACATTGTGTCGATTACGACGAAACCTTTTACTCGTTGCCATGGTTAAATCCATTTGGATAATGCTTGCTGATGCTGCATGTTTCATTTATGAAATATGGCACCTGGAACGTCAAAATCGCTTTCCTTAACGGAAACCTTTTGGAGGATGTTTATAACATCCTAATGGTTTTTTCGTACCAAAACGAGCAAACAAGGTTTGCAAGTTAATTCGATCCATGAATGGATTGAAGCAAGCATTGAGTTCTTGGAACTATCGTTTTGATGTAATCATAATGGTATATGATTTAATTCAAAACGAAATGATTCTTGGGTATATAAGGAGGTTAGTGGGAGCGCACTGACAGTGGATGTCCTAAATAATGATAATATGTCCTTTCTTGGAAATGATATTCCCATAATACAATCGGTGAAAGCTTGGATTTCAAGAAAATTCTCCGTAGAATCTTGGGAGAAATAACCTTTATTCTAGGAATAAAGATCTACTGTGATAGATTTAAAGTTGTTAATACTCTCCGAGAACTCGTACATTGAAATAAATGTACGCGACTTGGTGTCTCATATACTTTGAGCATATGGAGTCACAATCAGGCCAATCCAAATGATAGTCACTGGATTGATGTTAAGAACATCCTTTAATATCTTAGATGAACTAATGTTGCTTTCTTTTACTATGGAGAAGGAGAACTTGAAGTAACTAGGTTCACCGTATCAAGTTTCCTAACCGATAAAAACGACCATAAGTCGTAACAAAGGTACTATAAAGTTTGAATAATGGAACAGTGAGCTGGAAATCTTCCAAGCAAGATACTGTTATCGAATAAACAACAAAAGTGGATTATTACTGCAGCTGAGGTAGCAATAGAAGCCTTTTGGATAGATAATAATCCTAATTAGATTAGGAGTAGTTCTGTTAGCAGCTGAGCTAGGCTACAACACAGGCTAAAGAATTAATGGTCTCATCAACGATCCAGATATTTACTTCAAATATTCATCTGATTCGTTTAGATCATACATCGTGGCAATGTGATGATCGAATATATTACATCAGATGATAACACTGCAAATCCGCTGACAAAAGCCTTTTCTCAGCAAAAGTTTGAGCGAACCGTACATAGTTTGGGTGTAGGACACTTGAGTGATTGGCTATAGGCCAAGTGGGAGATTGTTAGACAATTATGACCCATAGCATCACTATTTGTACAGATCATGGTGTTGTTGTACAAATTAACTATGTGACAAAGGAAATTGCCCTTTTATCATTTGTAATTAGATTACCAAGATGTATAAATGATGAAAGGTCAATATGATTAGTTCCGGATTAAGATGATATGAGACAGTATCAATCCACGAAGGTTTAATCATTAAATATCCCTAGTCAGAGCATTATCGAGATTGGACATCGATAATGCGTAAAAGACTAGTATTACACTTGTGCGCGTTGTGGGAGCATAATAACATAGTTCTCATATATTTGTGTATAGGATACTCATGCAAGTGTAATAAGAGGTTGTGTTTACCGATGGTATGGAAACAGCTTCGTTCTGGATAGACCCCTCAGAATTCCATTGGTAGTATGACTATTTGTCTATGGAAGTCCGAATCAGGGTAGGTGTATTTGGTCTTAACATGAGACTTGCACCGCTAATACTTGCGACAATCAATTGACTTTGGTTTTGGTCGTCCAGGGCTTTAACGGGTTCTGTGTATGCCTCTTCTGGGTATATTGAGAATCGTAATGTATTGGGTGTAATGTCAAGACGGAAGTATCACTCCAGTCATAGTGGAGATGATGATCACGTAGGATACGAAACTGGTGCTCTTTTGTACTGCAGTCATCGGGATAATATGATAGGTCATGATTATCCGATTATAGAGACTAGTTACCGGAGATCCGATATGTGTTTCGTACGGGGCAGACACAATTCCAGCCACAGGCCTTACACGTGACATCCGATACTGGATCGTAATACGCAATACTATGTATACTATGCCTGATATAGATCACATATTCCTATAAGAATATTTCTGGAGAATTGGGTAGGCACGGTGTTTTTCTAGAAGCCGACCATGTCTTGCAAATCGGTAAAAAATGTAATACTAGGTACGTACGTGTTCGGATAGTCCGATGACCGGATTTACTGCCAACATATCCAAGGATCTCATGGGTCGCTTCCCGAAGATTCACCAATGACGTATGAATCGCACTTTATTAATCTGGGATTAATTTAGAGAGAGAGAAAATTAATCTGGGATTAATTACAGATATTTTTTATCTTGGATAAAATATTATTAAAAGAGAGAATGATTAATTTGGAATTAATTGATAAAATAATATATTCGATATATTATACGAAATTGGATTTCGACGCGGAATTAAAATTAGATTTTAATTCGGGCGAACGAGTTAATTAGAATTAATTCATTAGCGACATGAATAGTAATTTTTCTAGGCATAATTATTTAATTGAATTTGATTTAATTACGGCGCAACGGAAAATTTGTTAATTAGGAATTAGCGAACCCAAGCCCGGGAGTGTTTGCGGGCCCACTCGCATTTCGAATTCAAGTGCAGCCCACAAGTCACATCTAGCATCAAATCACTAGTCAATCAAGTGATGGAAGTCACATCACTTTGAGTGAATTGATGCTTGTCATCATTGATTGATGTGAATAGTGACATGAGTGGTTGATGGCATTTATGGCCATTTTGGCTCCAAATTTTTTATTGAATTTTTGAAAGCCTTTTACAAAAATTTGGTATATGTTTTATTTGATTTTATAAATCAATTAAGTGTATTAGATACACAACTCACAAACACACAACCTCTCGTTCTCTCTTTGCATCTCTCGGCCATATGCCAATTTTTCCTCTTGTTTTTCCATTTTACCGTGAAGAACACAAAGGGAAAAAGTGAATTTTTGTTGCAAAATATAACAAGTGCTAGCACACTTTCGGAGTCTTGCGAAGGTGATAGGGAAACCCACCCGTGGGCATGGAATGCACACCAAGCTTGGAGCTTGAAGGACCAAAAATTGGAGCACAAGAATTTGTGATTGCCGTGAGCTTTTTGGAGTCAAAGCTTGAAGATTTTTGTTGTTCCTTGCATCGCAAAAGTCATTCAATGTAAGTATGATTCCGCCATGCTTCTTTGTTGTATTCACACATGATTTCTTATTTGAATTGATCCTTGGGACTAATCTAGAAACCCAACAACATGATTTGGCTTAATAAGGAAGATCATATATTTGATTTGTTTCATTTAGGTATGTGAATTATTTAAATTGGGATGTGATTTATTTAATTTAGGAAGGATATTATTTTAATTTGTGACATGTTTTAAATGTTTTAATTATTTTTGGGTGGTTTTTGGTGGGATAAATGGGCTTGGGCGTGAGGCTAGCAACAAAACCAGAAGTACTGACACCGCCGAACGTTGATTCGAACGCTACAAACACGAACACCCGTAATATACTTGACATTCGAACGTGTTCACGAACGCAGCACGAACGAAAGTAGTGAACATGTGAATTGAATCTGATGACATACTTATTCTGAATTTCCCCTTCCGACATTCGTTTCCAGTGACTTCCGTAACCTAAAGAGTAGTGCCTCTATACGAGACTCATCATATGGACTTACATGAAAAAATGCAGTGCCTACAGTCGCCCCCACTTTGATGGGACTTGTGCAATGTGTGACAATGACAATGCTATCAAAGTTGTGCAATGCATTTTTACTTACCTGGCTCGCCAGCTGCCACCTGACTTGCCTGCTGCTTCGAGCTGAGTTGATGATGCAGTGGACCTCGATCCTGGGACGCATCCCAATAACTACAACCGACAACGGGGGCCTCGACCTTGGGACGCATCCCAATACCGCTGAAAATGTGGGTCACGACCCTGGGACGCATCCCCAAAACCAATGATGTAGGGGGCCAACGACATTGGGATGCATCCCGATAACTACAACCGACAACAGGGGCCTCGACCCTAGGACATATCCCAATACCGCTGACAATGTGGGTCACGACCCTGAGATGAATCCCTAAAACTGATGATGCAGAGGGCCAACGACCCTGGGACGCATCCTGATAACTGCAACCAACAATGGGGACCTCGACCCTATGACGCATCCCGAAAAACGTTGACAATGAAAATATGGGTCACGACCTTGGGACGCATCCCCAAAATTACTGATGATGTGGGTCACGACCCTGTGACGTATCCCCCAAAACTGCCGATGATGTGGGTCACGACCCTGGGACGCATCCCCAAAATTACTGATGATATGGGTCACGACCCTGAGACGCATCCCCAAAACTGCTGATGATGTGGGTCACAACCCTGGGACGCATCCCCAAAACCGCTGATATTGATGCTGATGTGGATGTGGGCCTCAACCCTGAGATTCATCTCCAAAACGGATACTGGTACTGATGAGGGCCTCGCCCTTGGGACACATCCCCAGAACTGATACTGACAATGCTAACTTGGGCCTTTCCTAGGGACTCATCCCCAAAACTGATACTGACAATGCTGATGTAGGCCTCGCCCCGGGGACTCATCCCCAAAACTGATGCTGATACTGATGTGGGCCTCGCCTCAGACGGATACTTATGTGGGTCTCAACCCTGGAGTGATACTGATATAGGCCTCGCCCCCGGGACTCATCCTCAAAACTGAGACTGACAATGTTGACGTGGGCCTCGCCCCGAAACTGATATTGATGTGGGCCTCGCCCTAAAATGATACTGACGTGGGCCTTGACCCTGGGACTCATCCCCAAAATTGCTGATGATATGTGTGGGCCTCGACCCTGGGACGCATCCCAAAACTGCTACTGATGTGTGGGCCTCGACCTTGGGACACATCCCCAAATTGGTTCTGATGCGGGCCTCGCCCTCGGGACTCATCCCTAAAAATGATACTGATAATGTGGGCTTCGCCCCCAAATTGATACTGATGTGGGCCTCAACCCCAAACTGATACTGATAATGTGGGCCTCAACCCTCGGGACTCATCCCCAAAACTGATACTGATACTGATGTGTCTCCATACCCGGCGAAACTGATACTGACGCTGATGTATCTCCATACCTGGAGAGTGCCATACCTGGCAAGACTGATACTGATAATGATGTGGGCCTCGCCCCCAGAGTGCCATACCTATGGCAAGACTGATACTGATAATGATGTGGGCCTCGCCCCCATAGTGCCATACCTGGCAAGGATGATATTGATAATGTGATGGTTCATTTCAACATATTGTATTGCCTCTCACAAGATAATTCTGATAGTTAAACATATTTGTCCTCAACGGATGCTCCGTGTCGAAACCAGAGAACCTTTAAAGTATCTGATACAACTCAAATCCGAACGTCTGTGTGAATAATCTGAACTAGACTCCAAGTGTGTGTGTGCTAAGGCTCTTTCGCAGCTTCACCATTAAGTAAGCCAACTCGATGATTTTATCTCGGAGAACCGGATCAGTGGGTCTAACCACCCTATATGTCTTGATCACACTATGTGATTACTTCCACATACTCACATGATATGGTTTCTTCTTTTTTCTTTGGTCTATTTCTTTCTTTCTCTTTTTCGACTCACCTACCCTTTAAGGTAGTATTTCTCCTCATGGTTGTCCTAATACTCACCCATGGGTAGCTTCACGCTTATTGGTTATTGGCGGTCTATTTTTTCTTTTCTTTTCATTGTAAAGTTTTTTTTTTTCCAAGCATATCATATATCGTAGCATAAGTAAACCAGGGAGGACATCCAGAAAAACGGTCATTCACTGATCCACCATCTCTTCAACTAGTCATCTTGCCAGCTACTCAGGCTTCCACCACTAAGACCCCGTAATTAAGTGCCCGCGAGTCTAGCTGAGATCAACTATACAGAATACCGGATGAGAGCACATCTCATACTTATCATTTCTAAGGTTTCTCCCTACATCAAACAATGTCGTAAATGGACATATGCCCGACTATCAAAGATTTTTTTTTTCACTCACTCCACGTAATTCTTCCTTTCAACCGATGATAATGTGGGCTTCGCCCCCTGGGATCCATCCTGAAACTTATATTGATATGGGCGTCAACACTGGGATTCCTTCCTGAGACTAATACTGATGCGGGCCTCAACTCGGTGATTCATTCCTGAAACTGATACTGATTCATTTCTGAAACTGACTGTACTGCTGTTGCTTCTGATTGGCTTTCCCTTGCCATTTTCTCTATTCCTTTTTTGAAACCTGTGAATACAAAACAAAGCAAACACAAAAGAATGCAAAATATGTTACGTGTATACATGCATGCATGAATGAGTTTCCTATCCTGTTGGGTTAGGTCTTCCTCCAATTCTCTTGATGACTACTCGGTCTCCTATTCCTCAAGAAAAGTATTGTTTCACTCTGTCTACGTTGATCGGCTCAGTGAACTCATTCCCTTCTAAATCTGACAGTCTTACTGCCCCGTTTCCCAATTTCTGAATGGCTATCCTGTCTTTTCTACTTGATTCTTCCGAGGATTCCCCATGTTTTTAAACATCGCTGAGTATCATAGTACCAGGGTTGAATGCTTTTTTCAAATATACTCTTGTTGTTGGTTGAAAGGAAGAGATTCAGACAAGTAAGCAAAATGAATGTCTTTATTATCATTAAAAAGGTTCGAACAAGCAGATAAAGTCAATGTCTTATGATTAATGGATGTGACATCACAATTGAATGAGATCAGGAAAATAAACATCTCCATAATTTACAACTTCGTCTTCCCCAATCTTCTTGCTTCCTTCGACCATTAGATTCTCCAAGTACAATAGTTCTTCTTCCCATTTATTTTCCCATTTCTGCTATATCTCATCTTTACTATTGTTGCCCCATATCCTCAGCCCGGAAGCTTGGTGTCATGAGTTTGGAAGACAGTGTTATTAGGTAGGTCGGATTTAATCTTGTAGTTCGGCGGTGGGACAGAGTGATAATTAGGTAAGAGGTTTCTCTGTATGTTAGGTTGCTCTTTCTCAGGGTCGGGTATTTTGTGGGAGTCTATGAGGTTCTGGATCTCATGCCTAAGGTGGGTATAGTTGTCGGTTTTGTGGCCTCTTTGTTGGTGGAGGTAACAGTATAGGTTTAGGTCAAGTTAGAGTGGCACATGGTTTGGAAGTGGTTTAGGCTCTAAGGGATTTAGGAGTCATTGCCTTTTCAGCTCTTCAAATACCTTTGACAAAGGTCTACCAAGATTGGAGAATCGTCTATTTCTGATAGGGGCAACCTCAGTGGGAGTGAGTTTGATCCTTGATGGTTCCTCAATGGTCTTTCTATTCTGGTTGTAAAACTTCCTGTTACTGGCTATACGGGGTACGGTCAAACTGGCTACAGCATTGGTCAAAACTTGCAACATCTCAATAATTTTGGTTACTTTGGTCTCCAATTGATCCATGTGGGATCCCTCATTGACTGACTTACTCATGTTGGTTAATGGTCTTCTGACAAGTCTCTCTTGTCCCCCAACCCAATGGGAATCTATGATGGTTTTTGAACACAATGGGTTAGCATCATGCGTGTATGCATGAGGTGCATTAGATGTATGGAATATATAAGTCGGCCCATTATCATTTTAAAGCATTCAATCATATTATTGCAAGGTGCAAACTGGTCCCAGTTGAAAAGGCCCAACAGGTTTACACCTTTGCGATAACATGGCTAAATAACTTCAAATGATAAGGGGCCCAAACACACGATAGCACATCGACATTTCATAAACTTTTAGCCCAATTGTCATAAGATACGAACTCATCCCAGTTTAAATGGCCCAATAAGTTCGCATTTCTGACAAGAAGTCCAACTGAATCCAAATGATGATGGTCCCTAAACACACGCACAAGGAAATAATTGCTATAGGCCATACAACTATGGTCTACGCGGGTTCATAGGGGTACGGACAAAGGCTCTCGTCGACGAAGGTTTTCCCACAACTAGGTCTTCACACTCAAGGGTTCAAGCGACCAAGTGAGCACACCTTTTTTATACCTTACGGTACGTGCCAATGAGTTATGGTGCGTGACTGACTGTTAAATGGATTTACCGTTGTAGATTCCCCATAGGGAGGGCGAAGCGAACTCTCTTAAAAACCTAAGCCTCTTGACAGGAATAAACAACGAGTCCTCCAAATTAGTCCATCACATAGGCTACGAGTACATGATTATCTAGGTGCCTTCGCAGCTTTTCCTTATGGAAAGGTAGTGAATGAGGGAGACACCAAACCATTACCTAGCCTTAAAAGTGCCTTTGGTTAAACCCCTTTCAACCCACGGTAAACACGGTTAATTAAAGCACAAATCACAATCATTACAAGGCATTATTTCGGGGCCAATTCTCTATCCCCAGTGGAGTCGCTAGACTGTAGGACACAGATGTAGGACGACGCTGTTCCAGGATCGCGGCCCGGTCGGGAGTACGGAGTAGCCCACGGGGGAACTAAAACAGAGAAATAACATGGAGTCGCCAACTGACGTGAACCGGGAAAATAATTTAAGGCCGCACTCACTCCTCACAATGGAAGACCTCAAACTGTTGGCTTCGGAATGGTCCCTTACTTATGCCACTTGTAATGATATGATTTTTGCAATAATTTAATCGAATCTAGCAACATATATTTCCAAGGGTAATCTATTCCTAGGTTCACATATATAAAATAAATCATCATAATGGCAAGCATACGACATCACACAATAATCTCATGAACATGTTTAATCATCAAACACAAAAAATAAATAACAACCTAATCATGAATGTAAATTGAATGCCTACTGCGAAAGAAGATAACCAAATCATGCATAGAGGAATAACGTACTAATAGCTAAATCATGCTTAAGAACCAAGTAACATACTAACAACCTAATCATGCTTGAACACCATCTCACGAACACATCAATTAGGTAAATACGGGAATACAAATAGATGATAACAGTAAAAGTATCAATAATGGAATGGTATGATTAATTACATGATATAAGAGGAATCACCCAATAAGAAATTATGCATGAAATGTGATGAAAAGGAATCAGTTCAGTGTATGTGTGTTCGTGTAGCGTTCGTAAACGCATTCGAACGGTAAACAAAAGGTTCGCGTTCGTATAATGTTTGAGAACGCGTTCGAACAGGACAAGACTTGATGAAACAAAATGCATGTGTGTTCGAGTAGCATTCGTGAACGCGTTCGAACGATAAACAGAAGGTTCACGTTCATATAACATTTGAGAACGCGTTCGAACGAGACAAGACCTGATGAAACAAAATGTATGCGTATTCGAGTAGCATTCATAAACGCGTTCGAATGGTAAACAGAAGGTTTGCATTCGTATAGCATTTGAGAACGTGTTCGAACGGGATAAGACCCGATGAAACAAAATGCATGCGCGTTTGAGTAGTATTTGTAAATGCGTTCAAACAGGAAACATAAGGTTCGTGTTGATATAGCGTTCAAGAACACGTTCGAACGAGACAAGACCTGATGCATGATAGACGACGCAAACACATACACAGATGCACAATGTAGGACCCCATATGCCCGATTGAACTCATTCCCATTCAATCGAGTATACCTCATCCGACGCGACAAAACATTATGGTAAAGGTAGCCTTTAGGTATTTTCCCTCGAATAGAGGACCTTTAATCCACCATAGTTAGCCCATGCGCACTAGAATGCAATACATGCGTAAATATAGCGATGATATGCAAAAGGTCAATAACATAACAAGAGACGCGACAAAATATCGTGGTAAAGGTAGCCTTTAGGCATTTTCTCTTGAATAGAGGACCTTTAATCCACCCTAGTTAGCCCATACGCATTATATTATTATGAATACAAATGAATAAGAAAATGATGTGGAACTCCGTATGCCCGATTAAACATATCTCACATTCAATCAAACATACTTCGTCTGGCGCGGTAAAACATCGTGGTAAAGGTAGCCTTTAGGCATTTTCCCTCGATAGAGGACCTTTAATCCAGAATTTACGTCTGGGCGTCCATCCGATATACCACAAGAGAGACCACATATTCCGTTCATCCGGAATTTACATCATGCATAAATCCTTAATACTCACATGTAATAAAGTATTAAAATAAATAAAAAATAAAAGAAAAAAAGTGAGAGATAATAATAAAGAAGGTGCCCTCTGGTCTAACCTCTTAGGTCGTATCTCGAAAGCGCGTTACACGGCCGTCAGAAGGGTTGATGCTCCGCAACTCCTCTGGTTCACTGGTCCACTGCTCTCGTTCGTTGCCTCACGGTTTTGGGTCGTCGTTTCCTCTGTTTTGCTGCTGTTTTTTGGTCACTATTTTGGGTTGCTTTTGCTACTATTTTTGCGGTTTTGGGGCTGCTGTTTAATGGTGATTTTTGGTGGTTATAGTACAGTTTTATGGGTGATTTTCGGTGGTGTTATGGTGCAGTTTTAGGTTGTGTTTGTGCGGCAATGAGGGTGTTTTGGTTTAGTGTTTTCGGCAATGGAGGGAGGGGGAGAAGAGAGTTATTTTTTTTTACTTCTTGCTTGTATTGGACGTGAACTTTCTTTGATATTTGTTTTCTGAGTTATGCGTGAATGATAGGGGGTGTGAGTGTTTTGCAGAATTTTCTGTGATTTGTATGTATGTGATAGCGGTTCTAAGGTTCGATTTGTGTTTCTTTTATAGGCAAAGGTTAGGGTTTCTCTTGTTTGAATAGGAATGGGATCAAGTAATTATGGGGGGAATATCCTAATTAGTGTCTCACAAGGAAAATATCTAGTTAATTGGGGACATGGTTTGGCTTAATAAGAAAGATCATATATTTGATTTGTTTCATTTAGGTATATGAATTATTTAAATTGGGATGTGATTTATTTAATTAATGAAGGATATTATTTTAATTTGTGACATGTTTTAAATGTTTTAATTATTTTTGGGTGGGCTAAATGGGCTTGGGCGTGAGGCTAGCAACTAAACCAGAACTACCGACACCGTTCCAACGCCGATTCGAACGCTACACGAACGCCCGCAATCTGCTTGACGTTCGAACGTGTTCACGAATGCAGCACGAACGAAAATAGTGAATATGTGAATTGAATCTGATGACATACTTATTCTGAATTTCCCCTTCTGACATTCGTTTCCCGTGACTTCCGCAACCTAAAGAGTAGTGCCTCCTTATGAGACTCATCATAGGGACTTATATGTAAAAATACAGTTCCTACACGGGTGCAATTGTCAGTTTCGTGGCCTTTTTTCTGATGGAAATGACAGTATAAGTTTAAGTCAATTTGGTGTGGCACGGGTTTGGAAGTGGTTTGGGTGCCAAATGTTTTAGGAGTCCTTGCCTCTTCAACTTTTCAAACACCTTTGACAAAGGTCTATCAAAATTGGAGAATCGTCTGTTTCTGATGGCGACGATCTCAGCAGGAGCGGGTTTAGTCTCTGAAGGTCCCCCAATGGTCTTTCTATTTTGGCTGTAAAATTTTCTGTTCTCGGCTTCCTCTTCCTCGATATCCATGACAGTTTCTCTTAACTTTCAAAAGTCACTAATCATGGAAGTCATCTTTTTCAGCTTGTTATAAATGAAGGGATTGGTGCCCTTAATGATCATCTTAATATGGTCATTCTCCGAGGGCCGTATCTGCATCTTAAAGAGCTTGCCTCTTCAGGGATCCACATAATCTTTGAAGCTCTCATCTAGCTTCTGTTTGATGTTTGCTAGGTCACGGAGTGACAAGTCTATTTCCAGGTCAGTGACATATTGGTTCAGAAAGGCCTCTTCTAATGCCCTCCAGTCATCTCTGACCTTTCTCTCTAGGCCATCATACCACACTATGAGCGCCCCTTCCAGTGACATCCCAAATATCTTCTACACCTGGCATTTCGAAAAACCCACTTAACTCATCACTGAAACATATTGTCGGAGATGGTGTTGGACAATTATAAACCATGGCATCACTATTTGTAAAAGATATTGTGGCTTTTGTAGAAATTAACTATGTGACAAAGGAAATTGCTATTTTATCATTTTGTAATTGGATTACTTGAATATATATAAATGATAAAAGTCCTTATGATTAGTTCTGGATTAATAAGATATGAGAGAGTATTAATCAATGAACGATTTAATCATTAAATATCCTTACTCGTAGTATTATCGAGACTAGACATCGATAATACGGAATAGACTAGTATTACACTTGTGCGCTTTATAGAAGCTTAATGGCATAGTTCTCATATATTTAAGTATATGAAACTTATGCAAGTGTGATAGGAGGTTCTGTTAGCCGTTGGACTTGGAACAGCTTCGCTATAGCTAGACCCCGTAGAATCCGATTGGTAGTATGACTATGTGTCTATGGGAATACGTATAAGGGTAGGTGTTGTTGGATAATTATGACCCATAGCATCACTATTTGTACAGAACATGGTGTTGTTGTACAAATTAACTATGTGACTAAGGAAATTGCTCTTTTATCATTTGTAATTGGATTACCTGGATATATAAATGATAAAAGTCCTTATGATTAGTTCCAGATTAATAAGATATGAGACAATATTAATCCACAAAGGTTAATCATTAAATATCCATAGTCGTAGTATTATCGAGACTGGACATCGATAATGCAGAATAGGCTAGTATGACACTTATGCGTGTTATGGAAGCGTAACGACATAGTTATCATATATTTGGGTATTGGATGCTCATGCAAATATAATAGGAGGTTCTGTTTACCGATTGTACGGAAACAGCTTCGCTCTAGATAAAACCATCGGAATCCTATTGGTAGTATGACTATGTATCTATGGGAATCCGAATCAGGGTAGGTGTATTTGGCCTTAATCTGAGACTTGCATCGCTAATACTTGCGATAATCAATATACTTTGGTTTTGGTCGTCCAAGGCTTTAACAGGTTTTGTGTACGTCTCTTCTGGGTATATTGAGAATCGTAGTGTATTGGGTGTGATGTCAAGACGGAAATATCACTTCACTCATATGGAGATGATGATCACGCAGGGATACAGAAGTGGTACTCTAAGTGCTATAGCCATCGGGGAAGTATGACTAGGTCATGACTTTCCGATCATAAAGAGACTAGTTGCTGGTGATCCGATATATGCTTTGTACGGGGCAGACATAACTCCAGCCCCAGGCCTTGCATGCGACATCTGATACTGGATCGTAATACGCAATACTACCTATATTATGCCTTACAAAGATCTTGTATTCCATAGAAGAATGCTTCTGGAGAATTAGATAGGCACGGTGCTTTGCTAGAAGCCAACCATGTCTTGTAAATCGGTAAATACGTGGTACCAGGTACGCACGTGTTCGGATAGTCCGATGACCGTATTTACTGCCAACATATCTAGGGATCTCTTGGGTCGCATCCCAAAGATTCACCGATGATGTTTGACTCGAACAATATTAATCTGAGATTAATTAAGAGAGAGAAAATTAATCTAGGATTAATTTAGAGAGAGAAAATTAATCTGGGATTAATTTAGAGAGAGAAAATTAATCTGGGATTAATTACGGCAAGAATTAATCTGGGATTAATTATCAGAGAAAGAATTAATCTAGGATTAATTGCATCGAGAATTCATCTGGGATTAAATTCGTCGAGAGGAGAGAACGCGATTAATTTGGAATTAATCGATAAAATAAATTTAATAGTTAAATTAGATTTTACTATTTAATTTATTTAATTGTGTTAAAATAATATATTAGATATATTAAATGAAATTGGATTTCAACGGGGAATTAAATTGGATTTTAATTTTAGCGAAAGAATTAATTTGGAATTAATTCGCGAGCGACTTCCGTAATAATTTTACTGGGTATTATTATTTAATTAAATTAGATTTAATTACGTAGCGACGGAAAATTCGTTTAATCGGATTAAACGAACCCGAGCCCAAAAGTGTGTTGTATAAGTAATTTGAATTTGGAATTTAATGTGATGGGACCCACCCACTTACATCAATTAGTCACTATTTGATGAAGTAGTTGGGATAATTAAATTGGATTTGATACCCATCACACCTACCAACAATACATATATATATTAAAAATGAATTTTTGAAATTCTTTTTTATATCTCTCTCTCGGTTTGCCAAAAGGCTATTTTTATCTTCAATCTTTTTTTCGACAAGTTGCCAATAGCCTCTGATTCATTTTTTTGGCCGAATAAAAAGAACATAGAAAAAATGGCCACTTCACTCTCTATTTTCTTTTGAAAACGCCAAATGGCCTTTGATTTGAAAATGTGAGAAAGCAACACTTTTTCTTCAAGAATTTAAAGCCACTACCTACGTTTTAGAGAACAAAATGCAATAAATCCATTTGACTTTTCAAAATGAAAGGTGATTGGCCAAAAGCAATTGCTTTGTTTTTTTCTTTTGCAGAAGAAGCAATAATTGGCTGGTTGGATTTTTGCATTAAGGCCGAATGGCCTCTGTTTCTTCTTGTTTAAAAGGCCGAATGGCCTCTGATTTGAAGAGTGGCTGATTGCTCCTCTCTCTCTCTTGGACAAAATTTGCTTCTCATTGGGAGATAAAATTTATTCCTCTTGTTCAAACTAGCACTTATGGGAGTCAAATGAAGGTGATAGGGATACTCACCCATGAGCTTGGAAGCGTCAACATCCATGAAAAGTTTTGAACTCAAGCCAATCAATGTAAGTCTTCCGCAACTTATTTTTTATTATTACTCAGACACGAATCACACTTAGATATCTTGTGGCATGTGTAGGACACTAACAATGGTATCAGAGCTGTCTAAGTGTGATTTGAAAATCTAGGGTTTATGGACTTTAATTTGAGTTTTTTGGCTTGGAGCTTGATTTGCCTAAATTGATGATTGGGTTATGTTTATATGATGTTCAATTGGATTTGTGCATCTTTGATTTTGTGAAAAATTGATAGGATTAATTTTCCCCAAAATATACCCTTGGCCGAATGTATGCCCTAGGTGATTCATGGTGATTTTTGAAAATTTAACAATTGGATATATTAATTGCATGAAATTAATATTAATTATTGGTTTAATTGGATTGAAATCAGAATTAAATGTTATTTCATGATGATTGCCGTGAATGGAGCATGTTAGGAAGAATTGATTTTGCTTTAATTTGTGTTGGCTATAAATTAGATTTTAAACATGATTAATTAGATTAATTAGTGTTTCGGAAATACTGGATTAATTAATTAATTGTGTTAATTACACTTTAATTGAATTAATATGTAATTTAGAATGTTGTATTAATTTAATTATTGTATTTGGGCTAATGGACTTGGTTTGGCTAAATTTTATTCTTGGATTATATTTGGGCCTAAACCATTTCCATAAAGTCCAAAATATGACTATTGGGACTTTAGTAATTTAATTGGGCCTAATGGGCCAAAATTGATTCTATGGCATATGGTGATTCCTATTGGGCCTAGGCATTATGGGTTAGATCCATATTGGCCAAAAGCCCAAGCCTAAAGAATTAATTAAAAGCCCATTGGACTTTAATTAAATATTATTGGATACTAATTGGGCCTTTGAGAACCAATAAGATTGGATTTGGAATCCAAGTCTTTAAGGCACATAAATAAGTGTAATTATTTAATTTAGAATTAAATACGAATTAGTATTGGATACAATTTAAATTGGATTTAAAATTGTAGTTCGATATAATTCAAGAATACTTACTTTGAGTATTTATTCTTAAACGAGTTTGACTCGCGCAAATCAAATCGTTGTTTGAACATTGGATGCTCATTAATCAAAGATTAATTCATTGGATTAGATTGATTGAATAACATGCTTTGTGTGAATACTTGGATGTATGTATGAATAATGTATATCAGATAAATATTAGAAGGGTGAGGGCAATTTTGGAAATTGTTGTAATAAATTTAGAATTTATTAAATTAGACCTGCGTGTCTAGCCTATTACCTTTTTTCTCATTGTATTTCTCTTCTCACCAATTCCCCTCAATGTAAATAAGGTTTCTTTAGAAGTATTATGTAATTGGGTAGAAGTAAGAATAGTGCTAGCGGGAGAGAGGAAATAGAGAGATTTGTTCTAGGAACAAATTATATTATATATCCATCCGCATATCATTATTAATTTTATCGCGCCTTATTATGCTTTTAGAATGCATGCTTAAGGGTGTATGATGAGACATAATTAAAGATAAAAAATTGGTTGCCAATTTACGCGAAAAACCCTCAACAAATATTAAGCATTTTCCTTCCATTGAGTGATTCATTCTCAAGATCCAAGATTGGCAGTAGTTTGTTGGCCAAAGTCAAGACCTTTGTCCATCGCGGATGTGTTTGAATCATGAAGGCTTTGTTCCATTCGTATGTCTTGTCCAAGTTGTGATTTGTTGGCCAAAGTCAAGATCACTTCTTGTCCATCGACATCGAATACGAAGCTTTCCAAAGTCAATGGGTCCCGCTTAACTGGAATCATTAAGCTTGTTGTGCCAAAGCCAAAGCTTAGTTGATTCGGAGGAAAAGGTTAGGAAAATATATTAGATATATTGGCATATATATTATATATATATATATATGTTTTGGACTTGGAGGTCCACCTACCGGATCTAGGAATTGGATGAGATCCAATTGATCTTTGAGATCTACCTAGTTAAGTTTCATACAACTTGTTGGCCAAAGTCAAGGTTGTGTGTTATTTAACGGGATCCTAGCCCACTAGGAAATTAGGTTTCCCGAATACTCCATAGAGGGTTAGAGGCTCGCTGAAAAATAGTGGGAGGCAAGTATTAAATTTGCAATTTCGTTTAGATACTTGCCAATACGCACTCATTTCATTTTTCATCATTAATTATTTATAAATATATTAGTTTGACTAATATTCAAATGTTGTTTTAATTTAACAGTTGGACTGTATTCAAACTAGTTCATTTGTAGTTGGTTATATAATTGGATTATAGTAATCAATACATTTGAATGTTACTGATCAATTATAGGTTATTATATAGTTAGACTATAATAATCATTATATTTAATTGTACATGAAATCATTGATTGGATGGTTGGACTATAGCAATCAAGATGACTGAAAGATTATCGTCAAAGGACATAATACTAGGGAAAATATCTTTAACGACTTTAATTTTCAGATTGGGAATAGAACTTCAGGATAGTCCTAGGAGCTGAGAAGTTATTCTATTTGATAGAGAAACCTTTCAAGCATGAACCCGGAGTTGAGAAAATAGTAGAGCATGAGCTTAGGAAGACTCATTGTGATGATAACTTTAGTGCTCAATCCGTTATGCACAGCCAGAACTTCTTAAAAGGACATATCTAAGTTGTCTGTCTAAACTGTGGCAAACAGGGTCACTAGAAGTGTGACTGCCATATGGACAAGGCAAACATGAAGGAAGTGAAGACGGGACAAGGTTCCGGCTTCAAGAATGTTTGTTATAACATGTTCACTACTGGTTTTAAAATTGGATTTTTGATACTAGATATGGTACATGAATATATGTACTGATGTGCGAGATCTGCTGATAAACAGTAAACTGGCTTCAGATGAGATCGACCTACAAGTCGAAAACAGGACGAGAGTCACTATTTTGGCCATAGGAACCTAAGTTTTGGAACTGCCATTTGGGTATATATATAAATTTGGAGACTGTTATAATGTATCTAGTTTGACTAGGAACATTATCTCTATATCTAGTATAACCCGTTGCAGGTATACCTTTGTATTCAAGAACACTAAGTGTTTTGTTTATAAAGATGATATTGAGATATACACATTAGATGTGAATAACAATATTTATATTTTGAATATAAATGAATCTCAAACATATAACATGACAAACAAATAGCTCAAATTGAGTAAATCAAATGAGACTTATTTGTGGCATTATCATCTGGGATGCATTAACAAGATTCGTATATCCACAATTTCGAAGAGTGGATACTAGGACAGATTTGATTCTAATTCAAATAATGTCTACGATTCTAGTTGATTAGGCAAAGTGCCTAAAACATCTTTTACTAAATGAAAGTTCCACCGATTTGTTAGCCTTCGTTCATAGCGACATAAGTGGGCACATGTCTAGCTAGGCTAGAGGTGGATATGACTACTTCGTAAACTTTACGGATGTGGCATCGCGTTATGGTTATGTGTATCTTATGAACACAAGTCAGAAACTTTTGAGTAATTCATAGAGTTTCGACACAAAGTAAGAAAACAAACCGGTAAAAGTATTAGAACATTGCGGTTAGACCATGATGGATAATACTCAAACATATGAGTCGCTCTGAGCTACCAATTTCGTTCTGAGGATACGCATTAAACAGTGCAATACTTATTTTGAATAAGGTTCCGTTAAAATCTGTTAGACAAACTTCATATAAGATATGAACAGGAAATAAATTGGGTTTCTCATTCCTGAAGATTTGGGAATGCTGGGCATATGTTTGGATGATACCAAACTAGAACCCAATTCGGATAAGTGCCTAATTTATTGGTTATCCCAAGGAAACCAAAGTATAATATTTATACAACTCATAAGAGAACAATGTAATTGTTGCTCTCCATGCGGTTTTCCTAAGAGGAATTCCTATATGCAGTGGTAAGTGGGAGGAAAGTAAAACTCGATGAAAATCAGAGTAATACTATTCCAGGCACCGAGTCCTTACGGAACACAAATAGTTCATCAGGGATGAAACTGTACCAATAATCTTCGAATACATAATAATCACGTAGGTCGGAGAGAGTCAGAAAACAACCTGGGAGGTATGAGTTTCTGATCTCACCTCATGTAGACCTCAATCTTATTGAGGAATATAAGCCGGCTACGTGTGAGGAAATGATACAATGTATCGACTCATTTTATGAAAAAATGCCATTAAGTCCGAAATAGATTCCATATATACCAACTAAGTTTGGATACTGGTTGATGTACCAGAAGACATTGTGCTTATTGGTAATATATGTGTCTTCAAGGAAGACATACATGGAGGCAACATACAAATGTACACAGCTAGGCTTGTACAGAAAGGGTATCGTCAATGATATAATGTCGACTACGATGAAACTCTTTCACATGTTGCCATGATTAAATCCATTTGGATAATACTTGTTATAACTGCATATTTCGTTTATGAAATATGAAAACTGGACGCCAAAACTGCTTTCCTTAATGGAAACCTTTTGGAGGATGTTTAAATACATCCTGGCGGTTTTGTCAGGCTAAAACATGTAAACAAGGTTTGCAAATTAAATCGATCTATTTATGGATTAAAGCAAGCATTGCGTTCTTGGAACCAACGTTTTGATAATATCATAATGGTATATGATTTCATTCAAAATGAATATGATTCTTATATATATAAGAAGGTTAGTGGAAGCGCACTGACAATAAATGTCCTATAAGTTGATGATGTATTGCTTCTTAGCAATAACATTCCCATACTAAAATCGATGAAAGCTTGGCTTTCATGAAAAATTCTCCATAGAATACCTGGGAGAAGCAGGCTTTATTCTAGGAATAAAGATCTACTGGGATAGATCTAGAAAGTTGCTGACACTCTCTCAGTGTTTGTATATTTTGATATGTACATGACCTGATGTCTCATATGCTTTGAGCACATGTAGACACAATTAGGCTAATATAAGTGATGGTCACTAGATTGATGTAAAGAACATCTTTGAGTATCTTGGACGAACTAAGGATGCTTTCTTAAAATATTGGGAAAGGAGAACTTGAGGTAACTAGGTTCACCACTGCAAGTTTACAAACCGATGAAAACGACTGTAAGTCGCAATAAGGGTATTGTATAGTTGAATAACGGAATAGTGAGCTAGAAATCTTCCAAGCAAGATATTATTGCCGAATAAACAACAAAAGCAAAACATTGTTGCAGCTGAGGCAACAATAGAAGCATTTTGGATCTATATAATCCTAATTAGATTATGAGTAGTTCTGTTAATAGCTGAGCTAGGCTACATCACAGGCTAAAGAACCATGGTCTCATCAATGATCCAAGTATGTACTTCAACTATTTCATCTGATTCATAAGATCATACATCGTGGCGATGTGATGATCGAATAAATCGTATCAGATGATAACCTTGCAAATTCGCTGACGAAAGCTATTTCTCAGCAGAAGTTTGAGCGACCCGTATATAGTTCAGGTGTAGAACACCTGAGTGATTGGTTATAGGCCAAGTGGGAGATTGTTGGATAATTATGACCCATAGCATCACTATTTATACATAATATGGTGTTGTTGTACAAATTAACTATGTGACAAAGGAAATTGCTCTTTTATCATTTGTAATTGGATTACCTAGATATATAAATGATAAAAGTCCTTATGATTAGTTCCGGGTTAATAAGATATGAGACAGTATTAATCTACAAAGGTTTAATCATTAAATATCCCTAGTCGTAGTATTATCGAGACTGGACATCGATAATGTAGAATATGCTGTATTACAATTGTGCGTGTTATGGAAGTGTAACAACATAGTTCTCATATATTTGGGTATTGGATTCTCATGCAAATGTAATAGGAGGTTCTGTTTACCGATGGTCATGAAATAGCTTCGCTCTCGATAGACCCCTCAGAATCCCATTGCTAGTATGACTATGTGTCTATGGGAATCCGAATCAGGGTAGGTGTATTTGGTCTTAAACTGAGACTTGCATGTTGGAGTTCTACGGTCCCGAGGACAAGCAAGAAATAAATGCGCGAATACAACAGGGGAGCTGTGGAATACTCACATTGATCGGTTGAACGATGCGGCGACGAATAAAAATTTCTTTTCTGCCCACTGCAGATCACGACAGTTCACTGGTTTCCTCCTCCAAGAATTCTGCCATTGATGTCCATAAAAGCTCCAAGCTTTGTCATGGTGATTCCAAGCTCATTGGTGGACTTCCCTATCACCTTCGCATGTCTCTCGGAGTGCTAGCTCTTGATGATTTTGCCACGAAATCACCACACTTTGCTTCCCTTTTCCTCATTGGCTCTCGGCAAAACCAGAAGAAAATGGCCCTTCCATGGGCGTGAGAGAGATGAAGATTTGTGAGAGGGAGAGTTATGTAAAAATTGATAATTGTTTTCTAAAAACAATAAAACATATACAACTTTTTTATTTTCAAAAATTCAAGCCTTAAATGCTTGCCAATTACCACCATCAATCCATCAATCAATCAAATCAAGTGACAAGTTATCACATCACTCAAACTGACTAATGATTTGACGCTTGATGCGACTAATGATTTGACGCTTGATTTGACTTGCATGTCGCACTCGAATTTGAAATGCGAATGCGCTCACAAACAATCTCCGGTTCGGATTTACTTATTCAAAATTAACGAATTTTCCGTTGCGAAGTAATTAAATGATTATGCTTAGAGAAATCACTATTCACATCGCTAACGAATTAATTCTAAATTAACTCGTTTCCCCGAATTAAAATCTAATTTTAATTCTGCGTCGAAATCCAATTTCGTTTAATATATCAAATATATTAATTTTATCGATTAATTCCAAATTAATCATTTTCTCTCTTTAAATGATATTTTATCCCAGATAAAATATCTCTGCAATTAATCCCAGATTAATTTTCTCTCTCATCTAATTAATCCCAGATTAATAAAAGTACGAGTCATACGTCATCGGTGAATCTTCGGGAAGCGACCAATGAGATCCCCGGATATATTGGCAGTAAATTCGGTCGTCGAACTATCCGAACACGTAAGTACCTAGTACTACGTTTATACCGATTTACAAGACAATGTTTGCTTCTAGTAAATCGCCATGCCTACCCAATTCTCCAGAAATATCCTTACAGGAATATAAGATCTATATCAGGCGTAGTATTTGTAGTATTGCGTATTTCGATCCAGTATCAGATGATCACATGCAAGGCCTAGGGCTGGTACAATGTTTGCCCCGTACGAAACATATATCGGATTACGAGCAACTAGTTTCTTTATTATCGGATAATCATGACCAAGTCATATTATCCCGATGGTTGTAACCCTTTAGAGAACCAGTTATGTATCCCTACGCGATCATTATCTCCATATGACTGGAGTGATACTTCCGTCTTGACATCACACCCAACATACTACGATTTTCAATATACCCAACAGAGGCGTACACAGAACCTATTAAAGCCCTGGACGACCAAAACCAAAATATATTGATTGTCGCAAGTATTAGCGGTGCAAGTCTCAGGTTAAGACCAAATACACCTACCCTGATTTCAGATTTCCATAGACACATAGTCATACTACCAATGGAATTCCGAGGGGGTCTATCCAGAGCGAAGCTGTTTCTCATACCATCGGTAAAACACAACCTCCTATTACACTTGCATGAGTATCCTATACCCAAATATATGAGAACTATGGTGTTATGCCCTCACAACGCGCACAAGTGTAATACTAGTCTTTTATGCATTTATCGATATTCAATCTCGATAATACTCTGACCAGAGATATTTAATGATTTATCCTCCGTGGACTAATACTGTCTCATATCATTCTCAATCCAGGAACAAATTATAAGGACCTCCTATCATTTATACATCTTGGTGATCTAATCACAAATGATAAGAGTGCAATTTCCTTTGTCACATAGTTAATTTGTACAACAACACCATGATCTATATAAATAGTGACGCTATGGGTCATAATTGTCCAACAATCTCCCACTTGGCCTATAGCCAGTCACTCGAGAGTCTAACACCCGGACTATGTACGGTTGGCTCAAACTGCTGAGAAAATGCTTTCATCAGCGGATTTTCATGATTATCATCTAATGTGATTTATTCGATCATCACATAGCCACGATGTATGATCCGAACGAATCAGATGAATATTGAAGTATGTATCTGGATCGTTAATGAGACCATTAATTCTTTAGCATGTGCTGATGCCTAACTCAGCTGTTAATAGAACTATATCTAATCTAATTGGATATGTTATCGACCCAAATGGCTTCTATTTCCACCTCAACTGCAGCAGTAACCCGTATTTGTTGTTTATTCGGTAACTGTATCTTGGTTGGAAGATTTCCAGGTAACTGTTCCGTTATTCAAATTGTATAGTACCGTTTGTGACTTATAGTCTTTATATCGGTTAGGAAACTTGTTGCAGTGATCCTAGTCACTTCAAGTTCTCTTTATCCATAGATTAAAACAGCATCCTTATATCTCTAAGATACTAATGGATGTTCTTAACTTCAATCCAGTGACTATCACATAGATTGGCCTGTTTGTGAATCCATATGCTCAAAGCGTATGATAGATTGGCCTGTTTGTGAATCCATATGCTCAAAGCGTATGAGACACCAGGTCGCGTACATTTTTCAATGTATGAGTTCTCTGAGAGTTTTCTCGAAAGCCAAGCTTTCACCGATTTTATTATGGGAATATCATTTCAAAGAAATGACATATCTTATCATTATTGTATAGGACAGTTATTGTCAGTGCGCTCCCACTAACCTCCTTATATACACAAGAATCATTTCGTTTCGAATTAAATCATAAACTATTATGATTATATCAAAATGATAATTACAAGAACTCTATGTTTGCTTCAATCCAAACATGAATCGAATAACCTGCAAACCTTGTTTGCTTGTTATGGTACGACAAAACTTACAAGATGTTGTAAACATCCTCCAAAAGGTTTCCCTTTAAGGAAATCGGTTTTCCCGTTCAGCTGACATGTTTCATAAATGAAACATGCAGCATTAGCAAGCATTATCCAAATGGATTTACCGTGGCAACAAGTAAAAGGTTGAATCGTAATCAACACAGTGTTGATAACGATACCTTTCCGCTACAAGTCTAGCTTAGTACGTTGGTATGTTGCCTTCCATGTATGTCTTCCTTGAAGACTTATATAATACCAATAGGCACGATGTCTTGCGGTACGTCAACTAATATCTAAACTTGTTGATTTACCTGGAATCCATTTCGGATATCATGGCACTTTGCCATAATTAGGGAGTCGATAAGTTGTATCACTTCCTCATACGTAGTCAGTTGGTATACCTCAAAAGATTGAAATCTTTACGAGGTGAGATCAGAAACCCATACCCTAGGTTGTTTTCTGACTCTCCCTGACATACGCGGTTCTTGTGTATTCGAAGATTATTGGTATAGTTTCATCCTTGATGAACTATTTATGTGTTCCATTAAGAATCAGTACCTTGAATAGTATTACTCCGATTTTCATCAGGTTTTAGTATCTTCCCACTTACCACTACATATAGGTATTCCTCTTAGGAAAACCGCATGGTGAGCAACAATTAAATTGTTCTCAAGTGAGTTTGTATAAGTACTATACTCTGGTATCCCTAAGATAACCTACAATTGGCACTTATCCAATTTGGGTGTTAGTTTGGTATCATCCAAACATATGCCCAACATTCCCAAATTATCAGGAATGAGAAACCCGGTTTCGTTCATGTTCATATCTAACATGAAGTCTGTCAAACAGATTTTATGGAAACTTATTCTAAATAAGTTCTGCACTGTTTATGCGTATCCGTTCAAGGAAATGGTAGCTCAAAGTGACTCATGATTAACCTTATCATGTCCAACAAAATTCGGTTACTCTGTTCGGACACACCGTCAATTGACGTGTTCCGGGAGGAGTCCTCATTGAAAGAATACTATACTCCTTCAAGTATATTAGAAACGTATTGCTTAAGTAATATTCCATTACGGTCTTATCGTGACGGTTTAATACTTTAGTCGATCTGTTTGTCTATTTCGTGTCGAAAACTTTAAAAGTTTCCGATTTGTGTTTCGAAAGAAACACATAACAATAACGAGATGCCACATCCGTAAAGGTCACCAAATATTCATATCCACATCTAGCCTAGCTAGACATGGGCCCACTTGCTTCACTATGAACTAGGGCTAACAGATCGGTGGCATTTGCACTTTTACCAAGTAAATAGTGTTTTAGGCACTTTGCCCAATTTTCATACTCTAGAAGCCTTTGGCCAAGCCTCGACTTTCTAGAATATCGAAATAAGCTGCGCCTTGCACTACTTGCCTTATTGCAAACTTTGAATTTGTCTCCTTGAGAATAGTCATTAACCCTCCAAGAGTTAAGTATTGGAATTTGTACTTCTAAGATCTAAAATAGATCTATGAATATCCTTCAATTTCAATATCATACTTTAAGAATCTAATCCTTAGTTCTGATACAGAAATTAAGGAGTCTATATGATAAGTATAATGGATTAAGCACTAAAGTTATCATTACATGAATATTCCAAATATCATGTTCCACTTATTTGCTTAACTCCAGGCTTAGGCCTAATATGTTATTTTATCAAATAAAGTAACTTATTAGTTTCCAGGACCATCCTGAAATTTATTCCCAATTTAAAAATTAAACCATTTAAATACATTTTCCATAGGATTATGTTTTAAATGTCAATCTTTCAATTTTATCTTGATTCTAATAGTCCACATATTTAATCAATGATTTAGGTATTATTTATTATAATGATTATAATAGTCCAACTATTTAATCAACTATAATTTAATTGTTTGAATACAGTCCAACTGTTAATTAAAACAACGATTTAAATATTTGTCCAACTAACATTTAATTTATTTGACGAATGATATTTGTTTGAGCGCGTATGGCAAGTAATTAAACGAATATTGCAAATTCAATTCTTGCCTCCCACTATTTTTCAGCGAGTCTCTAACCCTCTGTCGAGTACTCGGGAAATCGTGTTTCCTAGCGGGCTAGGATCCCGTTAAATATCACACAATATTGTCTTTGGCCAACAAATTGTATGATAATTAACTAGCTAGATCTCTAAGATCAATTGGATCCAATCCAATTCCTAGATCCAGTAGGGGGACATCCAAGTCCGAAACATATATCTTATATATGTCAATATATCCAATATATTGCCTAACCTTTTTCCTCTGAATCAACTAAGCCTTGGCTTTGGCATAACAAACTTAGTGATCCCAGTTAAGCGTGACCCATTGACCATGGAAAGCTTCGTAATCAATGTTGATGGACAAGAAGTGATCTTGACTTTGGCCAACAAATCACAACTTAGACAAGACACCGATATAGAACAAAGCCTTGCGTTACGCCGGTACGTGCGCTTGCGTTATAGGTGTGTGTTTACGCCGGTCATTAAGCACTAAAGCTATCATCACATAAATCTTCCAAAGATTATGCTCTACTATTTGCTTAACTCTGGGCATAGGCCTAATATGTATTTTATCAAGTAAAGTAACTTATTAGATTCCAGGACCATCCTGAAATTTTATTCCCAATTTGAAAATTAAACAATTTAAAAAATATTTTCCCTAGGATTATGTTTTAAATGTCAATCTTTCAATTTTATCTTGATTCTAATAGTCCAACTATTAATCAATGATTTTAGGTACTATTTATTATAATGATTACTATAGTCCAACTATGTAATCAACTATAATTTAATTGTTTGAATACAGTCCAACTGTTAATTAAAACAACGATTTAAATATTAGTCCAACTAACATTTAATTTATTTGACGAAATGATTTTTTTGATCGCGTATGGCAAGTAATTAAACGAATATTGCAAATTCAATTCTTGCCTCCCACTATTTTTCGGCTAGCCTCTAACCCTCTGTCGAGTACTCGGGAAACCGTGTTTCCTAGTGGGCTAGGATCCCGTTAAATATCACATAATCCTGACTTTGGCCAACAAATTGTATGCTAATTAACTAGGTAGATCTCTAAGATCAATTGGATCCCATCCAATTCCTAGATCCAGTAGGGGGACATCCAAGTCCGAAACATATATCTTATATATGCCAATATATCCAATATATTACCTAACATTTTTCCTCTAAATCAACTACGCATTGGCTTTGGCACAACAAACTTAGTGATCCCAGTTAAGCGTGACCCATTGACAATGGAAAGCTTCGTAATCAATGTCGATGGACAAGAAATGATCTTGACTTTGGCCAACAAATCACAACTTGGACAAGACACTGATATGGAACAAAGCTCTCGTGATTCAAACACATTCTCGACGGACAAAGGCCTTAACTTTGGCCAACAAGCCAATGCCAGTCTCGGATCTTGAGTAAGAATCACTCAATGGAAGGAAAAACGCTTAATATTTTGCGAAGGTTTTTCGTGTGCAAATTGGCAACCAATTTATTATCTTTGTTCAGGTCTCATCATCATACAACCTTAAACATGCATTCTAAACACATAATAAAGAGCGTATAAATAAATAATAATGATATGCAGATGGATACTTAACACATTGAACCTACATCAAATCTCTCCATTTCCTCTCTCCCGCTAGCACAAGTATTTGCTTCTACCCGTTACACTACACTTCTAAAGAAACCTCATTTACATTGAGGGGAATAGGTGAGAAGAGAATACAAATAGTAAGAAGGTAATAAGGCTGGACACGCAAGTCCAATTAATAAATTCCAAATTTATTACAACAATTTCTAAAATTGCCCCACCCATCTAATATCCATCCGATATACATTATTCATGCATCGCAACCATGTATTCACACAAGCATGTTATCAATCAATCTAATCAAATTAATTAATCTGATAATTAGTGATCATCCAATGTTCAAACAACGATTTGATTTTGCTCGAGTCAAACTCGTTTTGCGAATAAGTATTCAAAGTAATAATTCTCGAATTAAATTAAACTACATAATTAAATCCAATTCAATTTTTATTTAATACTAATTCGTTATATAATTCAAAATTAAATATTACACTTTATTAATAAACCTTTACGACTTAAATTCCAAATTTAATCGTTATGGGTCTCAAAGCCTGATTAACGTCCAACGTCAATTGAATTAAAGTCCAATGGGCTTTTAATTAATTTCTTCAAGGTGTGGACTTTTGGTCAACTCGGGTCAAACCCAATAACCAAAGCCCAATCTGGGAATAACCCCATAAGGCTAGAAATCAATTTTGGCCCATTAGGCCCAATTAAATTATTAAAGGTCCATTAGTCTCATTTGGGCTTTATGGAAGCGGTTTTGGGCCCAATTGGATCCAACCAATTTAGCCTAAACCCAACTTGGTACAACCAAGCCCAATAAGCCCAATAACAACTTTCAAGCTCAATTTTACAAAATAGGCCCAAATAATTAAATTACCAAATTCCCAATTTAATTACACAAAGTGTACAACATAATTAATCACCCAATTAACATTTCCAGAACATCAATTTACATAACTAATCATGCTTTTTAACATCAAATAGTGTCCAACATAATTTAATCAAAAAATCAAACCCACATCATACTTTAAAGCTCTCGGCAATATTGGGTAATTTGTGTCCGATTCGGTTTCAATCCAATTAAATCCACAATCGACATAAAAACAACATTTCCCAATCGTTTCAAGTCATCGAATGATCAACGAAACAAAAATTACCAAGAATTTAGGGAATATAGTATCCGGCCAAGCCTTATATTTTGGGCAAATTTGTTCCAAACAACATTTCTTGAAATTGATCAAATCAAACTTCAATTAAAACACATTTAAGCATATTCATTCATCCAATTTCATAAAATCATGCTCAAAATCATTTTACCCAAATTTTAATCCTAAGTCATATTTCATGCTTTTACTCCGCTCTGATACCATTGTTGGAGTTCTACGGTCCCGATGATCGAATAACAAGCAAGAAATAAGTGCGCGAATACAACAAGGGAGTTGCGAAATACTCACATCGATCAGTTGAGTGACGTGGTGATGAAAAAAAATTTCTTTTCTGCCCATTACAGCTCACGGCAGTTCACTGGTTTCCTCCTCCAAGAATTCGGCCATTGATGTCCATAAAAGCTCCAAGCTTTGTCATGGGGATTCCAAGCTCATGGGTGGACTTCTCTATCACCTTCACATGTCTCTCAGAGTGCTAGCTCTTGACGATTTTTCCACAAAATCACCACACTTTGCTTCCCTTTTCCTCATTGGCTCTCGGCAAAACCAGAAGAAAATGGCCCTTCTATGGGCGTGAGAGAGATGAATATTTGTGAGAGAGAGAGATTTGTGTAAAAATTGATAATTGTTTTCTAAAAACAATTAAACATATACAACTTTTTTATTTTCAAAAAGTCAAGCCTTAAATGCTTGCCAACTACCACCATCAATCCATCAATCAATCAAATCAAGTGACAAGTTGTCACATCACTCAAAGTGACTAATGATTTGACGCTTGATGCGACTAATGATTTGACGCTTGATTTGACTTGTGTGGCACACTCGAATTTGAAATGCGAATGCGCTCGCAAACAATTTCGGGCTCGGGTTTCCTAATTCCAAATTAACGATTTTTCCGTTGCGATATAATTAAATGATTATGCCTAGAGAAATCACTATTCATGTCGCTTCGAATTAATTCTAAATTAACTTGTTTCCCCGAATTAAAATCTAATTTTAATTCTGCATCGAAATCTAATTTCGTTTAATATATCAAATATATTAATTTTATCGATTAATTCTAAATTAATCGTTTTCTCTCTTTAAATGATATTTTATCCCAGATAAAATATCTATGCAATTAATCCCAGATTAATTTTCTCTCTCATCTAATTAATCCCAGATTAATAAAAGTGCGAGTCATACGTCATCGGTGAATCTTCGGGAAGTGACCAATGAGATCCCCGGATATGTTGGCAGTAAATTCGATCGTCGGACTATCCGAACACATAAGTACCTAGTACTACGTTTATACCGATTTACAAGACAATGTTGGCTTTTAGCAAAATGCCATGCCTACTGTAGGACACAAAACTTGACGAAGCTGTTCTAGACTCATGGCCTAGTTGGGATTACGAAATAACATGGAGTCGCCACCCGGTGTGAACCGGGATAAAGATTTAAGGCCGCACTCACCCCTCGCAAGGGAAGACCTCAAACCATTGGGTTCAGAATGGTCACTTACTTTTGTCACTTGTGATGATATGATTTGTGCAATAAACTAACCGAATCTATTCAACATTCATGCTCAAGGGTAATCTACGCCTAAGTCCGCATGCATAATAATAACAATGAGAACCTATATCTAAGTTCGCATACTTCAAAGTAAGTTGTCATAACGGCAAACACGCAATATCACACAATAAGCACATTGAACCATTAAACCAAAATAAACAAATAACTATTTAAACATAACCATAAACTAAACAAAATATCATGCCTAAAAATAACGTAATCATGCTTCGAAAAATGAATAATAAACTAAACTTAATCATGCTTTAAATAATAACTAAATAATCTACGAACTATATCATGCTCAAACACAAGTTTGGATGAAACGAAATACGTGTCTCTTAAGTGGTACATGGCGTTGTTTCCCGAGTACAAACTGCACTACCGTCCATTCGGAGTCGGCTACGGAATTTACGTCCGGGCTTCCATCCTATATACCACAAAAGGAACACATATTCCACTCATCCAACAATCACATCATGCCTCAAACGACTCTCATACGATAATATTTCTAAAATAAATAAAATAAACGAAAGATAATAAATAAAAAGGTACCCTCAGGTCTAATCTCTTTTGTCATCACACGAAAGGGCGTTACACGTCCGTTGGAAGGGTGAATGATCTGCAACTCTTTTGGTTCACCAACTCAACGTCTTTCCTCGTTGTTTTGCTGTTCGGGCTGCTATTTTTACTCCATTTTGCTGATGTTTTGTTGATATTTTTAGGCTACTATTTTTGGTCGTTTTGGGGACTGTTTGGGTGATTTTTAGTAGGCGATCGGTTACGGTTTTCAAAGGTTTTGAGGGGGGATTTTATGCAGTTTTTTAGTGCAGTTTTTGGGTGTTTTCTGAACTGTTTTATGGGTTAAAATTGTGGAAAAAAACTGGCAGTAAAGGGCTTGATGTGCGGCAATTTTATTGTCAATTTTAGGACAGTTTCTGAGGTTAGTTTTTATGTGGGTTCACGTGGAGGCAGTGTGGGCGAAGGACGTGAGGGTGAGGTATGAGCAGGTTCTTTTGGCGGCAGTTTATTTTGTTTGGTGGCTTACGTGATGGCGAAGGATGTGAGGGTGAGGTATGAGCGTTAGTGGGCTGAGATGATGAGGGCTGTGGCGTTAGGATAATGGCTTTATGGCGTGAATGGTATAGGTGGCTTTATGTGTGGGCTGAGGCTAATGTGTGTAGGTGTCATCGTATATGGCAGTTTAGTAAGGGGCGACGATGGTTTTGTTAGTGGCTTAAGGGCTGTACGATGAGCAAGGTCATGCGTGGGGTGAGGGTGCTTGTTAGATGGTAGCGTGAAGGTGGGCTAGGTGGCAAAATGGGTGGAGAGCTATGTGGCGCTGTGGTGTGGCTGTTAGGGCTTGTGTGCATTTTTTAGTGTAGGTACAGTGTGTGATTTTTGAGATGGGCGCTGATGGTGGGCTTCTCGTGAGGCTATCTGGCAGTGTCTTTGTGCGTGGTAGATGGCGTGGAGAAGCAAGGCCGCGTGAAGCTTGTGAAGGTGTGGTGTGAGTTGATTGTGTTGAAGGGGCTTACGTGTATTGAGGGCTAGAGGGGTTATGGTACGGCTGAGGGATTTATTTCTTTGTGTTTTTCATTGGAGTGAGCTCCGGATTTTTAAGGTTAGGTTTTTAGTTCTTTTTATTGGGGAGGGTTGTGTTTTATCCTTGTTTGGGTAGGAATAGGATTTGTGTGTTTAATTTGGAGATATAATTTTTTTAATTAAAATGTGATAGGGAAATCTCTTAATTTGGGAATTAATTTGATTTGTTCTTTTTAATTAAGGATATGATTTATTTAAATTGGTAGGTGGTTTAATTAAATTAGGATTGTGATTTATTTAGTTTAGGAATTTGATTTAATTTAATTTAATTTATGTTTAATTTAATTGGTTTTAATTTAATTTCTGACATGCATTTTAAATGTTTTAATTATTTTAGTTTGGGCTTGGTGTGTTTAAAAACAAAGGTCCAACAAGCGAACCCGAAGCGAAACAATTGAGTTAAATCTGACAAAATGCTAATTTCCAACTTTACCATTCCAACGTCCGTTTCCCGCGACTTTCACAACTAAAGAGGTAGTGTCTCCATACGAGACTCATCATCGGGCTTATATGCAAAAATACAGTGCCTACAGTCGCCCCCACTTTGATGGGACTTGTGCAGTGTGTGACAATGAAAATCCTATCAAAGTATGTGCAATGCATTTTCATTTACCTGGCTCGCCAACTGCCAATTGAATTGCCATGTTGATCTGAACTGAATTTGATGATGTGGTGAGGTGCTGCGACCTCAAGATTCATCCTTGTAAGATGCTGCGATCTCTCGGAATCACTACCGAACTGAACTGATATGATGGCGAGGCACTTCGACCCCTGGGCTTTGTTCCCGAACCATCTGTGGGCTTTGTTCCCGAACTGTGTAGAGAGTGGGCTTTGTTCCTTGGGCTTTGTTCTCGTTGTGTTGAATGTGATGGCGAGGTTCCTCGACCTCTGGGCTTTGTTCCCGAACCACCTGTGGGCTTTCTTCCTGAACTGTGTAGAGAGTGGGCTTTGTTCCCGTATTGAATGTTATGGTGAGCTGCCTCGACCTATGGGCTTTGTTTCCGAACCACATGTGGGCTTTGTTCCGGAACTGATTTGATGATGTGGTAGATATGGTGGCGAGGCGCCTCGACCTCTGGGCTTTGTTCCCGAACCACCGAATATGAACTGTGATGATGATGCAGTGGGCCTTCGACCCAGGGACACATCCCAGAACTGCAACCGACAACGGGGGCACCTCGACCCTGGGCACCACGACCCAATACCGCTGTCGTCAATAGGGACCTCGCCCTCGAACTGATGATGTAGTGGGCACCTCGACCCGGAACTACAACCGACAATGGGGGCACCTCGACCCAACATCACTGAAAATAGGGACCTCACCCTCGAACTGATGATGTAGTGGGCACCTCGACTCGGAACTACAACCGACAATAGGAGCACCTCGACCATGGGCACCTCGACCCAATACCGCTGAAAATAAGGACCTCGCCCTCGAATTTATGATGTAGTGGGCACCTCGACACTGGGCACATCGAATCAGAACTACAACCGACAACGGGGGCACCTCGACCCAACACCACTGACAACAGGGACCTCGCCCTCGAACTGATGATGTAGTGGGCACCTCGACCCAACATCGCTGATAATAGGGATCTCGCCCTCGAACTGATGATGTAGTGGGCACCTCGACCCTGAAACTAGTGCTGCCTCAACCCTAGGATTCAATCTCAAAACTACTGATATTGTGGGCCTCGCCCCCACGCTGATACTAATCTAATATGACCTCGCCCTCAGACTGATACTGATATGGGTCTCGCCCAAAACTGATACTGACATGGGCCTCGCCCCATACTGATACTGATATTGATGCTTATATGGGCCTCGCCCTCACACTGATACTTATATGGGCCTCGCCCCAAACTGATACTGACATGGGCCTCGCCCCATACTGATACTGATATAGGCCTCGCCCCCATACTGATATTGATGTGGGACTCACCCCCAAGCTGATACTAATGTAGGCCTCGCCCCCGAACCGATACTGATTTGGGACTCACCCCCAAGCTGATACTGATGTGATGGTTCATTCTCGAACCGTGTTGTGAGGTGGTCAATTCCCGAACCATTACCGTGATGTGGTCCATTCCTGAACCTTTCTCCATTCTTGGAGTGCCATTCCTGGCTTGTTTATTCTCGAACCTTGCTCCATTCTCAGAGTGCCATTCTCGGTTTGTTCATTCCTGAACCGTACTCTATTCTCGGAAAACCGTTCCCGGCCTGTTCATTCTCGAACTATGCTCCATTCTCAGAGTGTCAATCTCGACTTGTTCATTCTTGAACTATGATCTATTCTCGGAGTGCCATTCCTGACTTGTTCATTCTCGAACTGTACTCCATTCTCGAAGTGCCATTCCCGGCTTGCTCATTCCCGAACTGTGCTGATATGGGCCTCTGGGATTCATTCTAAAACTCTACTGATATGGGTCTTGACCCTGGGATTCATTCCAACACTCTAACGATGTGGGCCTCGACCCTGGGACTCATCCCCCAAACTGAAACTGATATAGGCCTAAACCCTTGAACTCATCCCCAAAACTATTACTCATATGCTACTGATTCTGGTTGGCTTGTCTTTGCCGCTTTCTCTTTTTCTTCTTTGAAACTTGTGAATACAAAACGAAACAAACACAAAAAGAATGCAAAATACGTTACGTGTATGCATGCATGCATGAATGAATTTCCTATTCTGTTGGGTTAGGTCTTCTGCTAGTTCTCCAGTTGATTGCTCAGTCTTCTCTCTGGTCTCATGACTCAATATCTTGTTATGTCCCTGATTCACGATGTGGTAGACTGGTCGCCCCCAGTCTTGGTTTAGCTTTCTGCTCTCCGCTGTTTGTACTTGGTCAAGATGAACCACATGGTGGGGCCTTCCATATCATCATGCTATATCACATGCTATGAAATAGTCCCAATAGCTACACATATTATCGTCCTCAAAGAATGCCTAGTAATGAAACCAGAGAACCTTCAAAACATTCAACGCAACTCAAATCCAAGTCTTTGAATAAATGATCTATGCCAGACTCAAAGTGTGTGTGTGTGTGCAAAGGTTCTTTTACAGCTTGATTCCTAAGTAGGCCAACTCAATGACTTCGTTTCAAAAAATCGGGATCGATTGGTCAAACCAACCTAGATATCTGAATTATATTCCACAATTGCTTTTTCGTGCTCAATGTGGTATGGTTTTATTTTTCTTTTCATTTGTCTCTCATTTTTTCTTTTCATTTTGAACTTCATTTTTTCCTTTTTTTTCACACACCTACCCTTTAAGGTAACATTTCTCCTCATGGTGGTCCTAATACTCGCCCATGGGTAGCTTCACGTTTATCGGTTATAGGTGGTTCAATTCTTTTCTTTAGAGACTTTTCTTTCATTTTCAACTATACCACATATCATAACATAAGCAAATCAAGATAGACATCTAAGCAAACGGTCATTCACCGACCTACAATTTCTTCGACTAGTCACTTTGCCAACTATTCATGTTTTCTCCACTAAGAACCTATAGTGAAGTGCTTACGAGTCTAACATAGATCAATCATTCAAAGTATCAGATAAAAGCACATCAAGAGTTTATCGTTTCTAAGGTTTCACCCCAAAGCAATCAATTTCATCATCGGACTTATGTCTAACTATCAAGGACTAAAAAAAACAATTTTTTTTTCTTTTTTTTCTTTTTTTTTCTTTTTTTTTCCTTTTTTTTTTTTTCTTTTTTTTCTTTTTTTTTTTTTTTTGGGCCCACCATGGTCTTTCTATCCTTGCAGTAAAGTTCTCTGTTTCTCAGTTTCCTTTTCTCCAATATCCATGTTTGCTAAACTCTTCTTTGACAAGTCTTATTTTTCCTAACCCAACGGATATCTATGATGGCTTTTAAGACACGGGGGTTAACATGATGCATGTATGCATGAGATGCATGAGATGCGTGTGATGCATGTAATATATAAGTCATAAGAATTTTACACTAGTTGGCCCATCAGTATTTTAGAAACTTTTGGCCCGATTGCCATAAAGCATAGACTTGTCTCAGTTTAAATGGCCTAACAAGCCCATACCTCATGACAACAAGTCCAACTAAATCCAAATGACAACGGTCATAAATACAAACATGAAGGAATAATTTCTACTAGTTCTACGACTAAGGTTCACATGTGGGTTTTCGGGAGTGCGGACAAAGGCTCTCGTTGACGAAGGATTGCCCACAACTAGGACTCCCCACTCAAGGGTTCAAGCGATCAAGTGAGCGCACCTTTTTTATACCTTAAGATACGTGCCAACGAGTTATGGTGTGTGACTGACTGTCAAATGGATTTCCCGTTGTAGATTCCCCAGAGGGAGGGTGGAGCGAGGCTCTCTTAAGTACCCAAGCCCCTTAGGCTCTTATCGCTTGGTGTCAGGAATAAACAACGAGTCCTCCAGATTAGTCCATCACAACGAGCTACATATAATGATTATCTTGGTGCTTTCAAAGCTTTTCCCCGAAGGGTAGTGAATGAAGGAAAACACCAAGTCATCACCTAGCTTTAACAGTGCCTTTGGTTAAAACCCCCTCAACCCACTATAGAAACGGTCAACTAAAGCACAAATCATACACATCACAAGACATGATTTCGAGGCCAATTCGCTAAATCCCCAGTGGAGTCGCCAGACTGTAGGACACATAACTTGACGACGCTGTTCTAGACTGACGGCCTAGTTGGGAGTACGAAATAACATGGAGTCGCCACCCGATGTGAACCGGGACAAAGATTTAAGGCCACACTCACCCCTCGCAAGGGAAGACCTCAAACCGTTGGGTTCGGAATGGTCCCTTACTTATGTCACTTGTGATGATATGATTTGTGCAATAAACTAACCGAATCTATTCAACATTCATGCTCAAGGGTAATCTACCCCTAAGTCTGCATGCATAATAATAACAATAAGAACCTATATCTAAGTTCAAATACTTTAAAGTAAGTTGTCATAACGGTAAACACACAATATCACACAATGAGCACATTGAACCATTAAACCAAAATAAACAAATAACTATTTAAACATAACCATAAACTAAACAAAATATCATGCCTAAAAATAACGTAATCATGCTTCGAAAAATGAATAATAAACTAAACTTAATCATGCTTTAAATAATATCTAAATAATCTACAAACTATATCATGCTCAAACATAAGTTTGAATGAGACGAAATACGTGTCTCTTAAGTGGTACGTGGCGTTGTATCCCGAGTACAAACCACACTACAGTCCATTCGGAGTCGGCTACAGAATTTACGTCCGGGTTTCCATCCTATATACCACAAAAGAGAACACATATTCCACTCATCCAACAATCACATCATGCCTCAAACGACTCTCATGCGATAATATTTCTAAAATAAATAAAATAAATGAAAGATAAAAAATAAAAAGGTGTCCTCAGGTCTAACCTCTTTTGTCGTCTCACAAAAGGGCGCTACACGTCCGTTGGAAGGGTGAATGATCCGCAACTCTTTTGGTTCACCAACTCCACCTCTTTCCTCACTGTTTTGCTGTTCGGGCTGTTGTTTTTACTCCGTTTCGCTGCTATTTTGTTGTTGTTTTTAGGCTACTATTTTTGGTCGTTTTAGGGACTGTGTGGGCGATTTTTGTTAGGCTATTGGTTGCGGTTTTCAAAGGTTTTGAGGGGGGATTTTATGCTATTTTTAGTGCAGGTTTTGGGTGTTTTCTGGACTGTTTTATGGGTTAAAATTGCGGAAAAAAACTGGCAGTAAAGGGCTGTGATGTGCGGCAGTTTCAGGACAGTTTCTGAAGTTAGTTTTTTTTGTGGGTTCACGTGGAGGCAGTGTAGGCGAAGGACGTGAGGGTGAGGTATGAGCAGGTTCTTTTGGCTGCAGTTTATTTTGTTTGGTGGCTTACGTGATGGCGAAGGACGTGAGGGTGAGGTATGAGCATTAGTGGGCTGAGATGATGAGAGATGTGGCGTTAGGATAATGGCTTTATGGCATGAATGGTATAGGTGGCTTTAAGCGTGGGCTGAGGCTAATGTGTGTAGGTGGCTTCATATGTGGCAGTTTAGTAAGAGGCGGAAGTGGTTTTGTTAGTGGCTTAAGGGTTGTGCGATGAGCAAGGTCATGCGTGGGGTGAGGCTGCTTGTTAGATGGCAGCGTGAAGGTGGGCTAGGTGGCAGAATGGGTGGAGAGCTATGTGGCGCTGTGGTGTGGCTGTTAGGGCTTGTGTGCGTTTTTTAGTGTAGGTGCCGTGTGTGATTTGTGATATTGGCGCTGATGGTGGGCTTATCGTGAGGCTAGCTGGCATTGTCTTTGTGCATGATAGATGGCGTGGAGAAGCAAGGCCGCATGAAGCTTATGAAGGTGTGGTGTGAGTTGATTGTGTTGAAAGGGCTTACGTGTATTGAGGACTAGAGGGGTTATGGTACAGCTGTGGGATTTATTTCTTTGTGTTTTTCGTGGGAGTGAGCTCCAGCGTGAAGCTTATAAGGTTAGGTTTTTAGTTCGTTTTATAGGGGAGGGTTTTGTTTTATCCTTGTTTGGGTAGGAGTAGGATTTGTGTGTTTAATTGGGAGATATATTTTTTAATTAAAATGTGATAGGGAAATCTTTTAATTAGGGGATTGATTTGATTTTTCTTTTTAATTAAGGATATGATTTATTTAAATTGGTAGGTGATTTAATTAAATTAGGTATGCGATTTATTTAGTTTAGGAAAGTGATTTAATTTAATTTAATTTAAGTTTAATTTAATTGGTTTTAATTTAATTGTGACATGCATTTTAAATGTTTTAATTATTTTAGTTTGGGCTTGGTGTGTTTAAAAACATAGGTCCAACAAGCGAACCCGAAGCAAAACAAACGAGTTAAATCTGACAAAATGCTAATTTCCAACTTTACCCTTCCAACGTCCGTTTCCAGCGGCTTTCACAACTAAAGAGGTAGTGTCTCCATACGAGATTCATCATCGGGCTTATATGCAAAAATGCAGTGCCTACACCTACCCAATTCTCCAGAAATATCCTTACATGAATATAAGATCTATATCAGGCGTAGTATACGTAGTATTGCGTATTTCGATCCAGTATCGGATGATCACATGCAAGGCCTGGGGCTGGTACAGTGTTGCCTAGTACGAAGCATATATCGGATTACGAGAAACTAGTCTCTTTATTATCGGATAATCATGACCAAGTCATATTATCCCGATGGTTCCAACCCTTTAAAGAACCAGTTATGTATCCCTACGCGATCATCATCTCCATATGACTAGAGTGATACTTCCGTCTTGACATCACACCCAACATACTACGATTCTCAATATACCCAGCAAAGGCGTACACAGAACCTGTTAAAGCCCTGGACGACCAAAACCAAAGTATATTGATTGTCGCAAGTATTAGCGGTGTAAGTCTCATGTTAAGACCAAATACACCTACCCTGATTTTGGATTTCCATAGACACATAGTCATACTACCAATGGAATTCCGTGGGGGTCTATCCAGAGCGAAGCTGTTTCCCGTACCATCGGTAAAATACAACCTCCTATTACACTTGCATGAGTATCATATACCCAAATATATGAGAACTATAATGTTATGCCCTCACAACACGCACAAGTGTAATACTAGTCTTTTACGCATTTATCGATGTCCAATCTTGATAATACTCTGACCAGGGATATTTAATGATTTATCCTTCGTGGACTGATACTGTCTCATATCATTCTCAATCCAGGAACATATCGTAAGGACCTCCTATCATTTATACATCTTGGTGATCTAATCACAAATGATAAGAGTGCAATTTCCTTTGTCACATAGTTAATTTGAACAACACCATGATCTGTACAAATAGTGACGCTACAGGTCATAATTGTCCAACATTGCATCGCTAATACTTGGGACAATCAATATACTTTGGTTTTGGTCGTCCATGGCTTTAACAGGTTCTGTGTACGCCTCTTCTGGGTATATTGAGAATCGTAGTGTATTGTGTGTGATGTCAAGACAGAAGTATCACTTCAGTCATATGGAGATGATGATCACGCAGGGATACAGAACTGGTACTCTAAGTGCTATAGCCATCGGGGAAATATGACTAGGTCATGAATTTTCGATCATAAAGAGACTAGTTTCTGGTGATCCGATATATGCTTCGTATGGGCAGACACAACTCCAGCCTCAGGCCTTGCATGTGACATCCAATACTAGATCGTAATACGTAATACTACATATACTACGCCTGAAAAGGATCTTGTATTCCGTAGAAGAATATTTCTGGAGAATTGGGTAGGCACGGTGCTTTGCTAGAAGCCAACCGTGTCTTGTAAATCGGTAAATACGTGGTACCGAGTACGCACGTGTTCGGATAGTCTGATGACCGTATTACTGCCAACAAATCCAGGGATCTCTTGGGTCGCATCCCAAAGATTTATCGATGATGTTTGACTCAAACAATATTAATCTGAGATTAATTAAGAGAGAGAAAATTAATCTGAGATTAATTTAGAGAGAGAAAATTAATATGGGATTAATTTAGAGAGACAAAATTAATCTGGGATTAATTACGGCAAGAATTAATCTGGGATTAATTATCAGAGAAAGAATTAATCTGAGATTAATTTCGTCGAGAATTTATCTGGGATTAAATTCGTCGAGAGGAGAGAACGTGATTAATTTGGAATTAATCGATAAAATAAATTTAATAGTTAAATTAGATTTTACTATTTAATTTATTTAATTGGGCTAAAATAATATATTAGATATATTAAATGAAATTGGATTTCAACGGGGAATTAAATTGGATTTTAATTTTAGCGAACTAATTAATTTGGAATTAATTCGCGAGCGACTTCCGTAATAATTTTACTGGGTATTATTATTTATTAAATTAGATTTAATTACGTCACGACGGAAAATTCGTTTAATCGGATTAAATGAACCCGAGCCCAAAAGTGTGTTGTGTAAGTAATTTGAATTTTGAATTCAATGTGATAGGACCCACCCACTTACATCAATTAGTCACTATTTGATGGAAGTTGTTGGGATAATTAAATTGGATTTGATACCCATCACACCTACCAACAATATATATATATATTAAAAATGAATTTTGGAAATTCTTTTTTATCTCTCTCGGTTTGCCAAAAGGCTATTTTTATCTTTAATCTTTTTTCGGCAAGTGGCCAATAGCCTCGGATTTATTTTTTTGGCCGAATAAAAAGAACATAGAAAAAATGGCCACTTCACTCTCTGTTTTCTTTTGAAAACGCCAAATGGCCTTCGATTTGAAAATATGAGAAAGCAACACTTTTTCTTCAAGAAATTAAAGCCACTGCCTACGTTTTAGAGAACAAAAGGCAATAAATCCATTTGACTTTTCAAAATGAAAGGTGATTGGCCAAAAGTAATTGCTTTGTTTTTTCTTTTGAAGAAGAAGCAGCAATTGGCTGGTTGGATTTTTGCATTAAGGCCGAATGGCCTCTGTTTCTTCTTGTTTAAAAGGCCGAATGGCCTCTGATTTGAAGAGTGGCTGATTGCTCCTCTCTCTCTTGGACAAAATTTGCTTCTCCTTGGGAGATAAAATTTGTTCCTCTTATTCAAGCTAGCACTTATGGGAGGTAAATGAAGGTGATAGGGATACTCACCCATGAGCTTGGAAGCTTCAACATCCATGAAAATTTTTGAACTCAAGCTGATCAATGTAAGTCTTCTGCAACTTATTTTTGATTATTATTCACACACGAAACATGCTTAGAGGTCCCGTGGCATGTCTAGGACACTAACATGTGTATGTTGTCTTAACCTGAGACTTGCATCGCTAATACTTGCGATAATCAATATGCTTTGGTTTTGGTCGACTGGGGCTTTAACAAGTTCTATGTATGCCTCTTCTGGGTTTACTAGGAATCGTAGTGTATTGGGTGTGATGTCAAGATGGAACTATCACTTCAGTCATATGGAGAAGATGATCACGGAGGGATACATAACTAGTACTCTAATATGACGCAGTTGTCGGGATAGTATGACTAGGTCATGATTATCTAATTAAAGAGACTAGTTACTAGTGATCCGATATATGCTTCGTACGGGGCAGACACAATTCCAGCCCCAGGCCTAGCATATGACATCAGATACTGGATCGTAATACGCAATACAAAGTATACGATGCCTGATATAAATTATATATTCTTCATTGAATATTTCTGGAGAATTGGGTAGGAACGGTGCTTTGCTAGAAGCCAACCATGTCTTGTAAATCGGTGAGAACGTGGTACACGGTACGCACGTGTCAGATAGTCCGACAACCAAATTTACTGCCAACATATCCAGGGATCTCTTGCTTCCTAAAGATTCACCGATGACATTTGACTTTAACATAATTAATCTAGGATTAATTATAAGAGAGAGAAAATTAATTTGGCCTTAATTGCGGCAATAATTATCTGGGATAAAATTTGAATAGAAGAGAGAACGCGATTAATTTGGAATTAATCAATTAAATAGTATAATGGATATATTAATGGAAATCAGATTTCAATGCGGAATTAAAATTGAATTTTAATCCGGGCGAACAGATTAATTTGGAATTAATTCGCAAGCGACTTTCGTAATAATTTTGCTATGCATCATTATTTAATTAAATTAGATTTAATTACGTCGCGACGGAAAATTTGTTTAATCGAATTAAATGAATCCAGACCCAAAGTGTGTTGCGTAACCCAATCAAATTTTGAAATTAAAGTGAGACTCACTTCACTTACATCACTAGTCACCTTTTTGGTGATGGAAGTGGTTGAGAGAATTTATTGCATACTTGATCAACACACTTTGCTTTTTTCTTTTTTGAAAATATATACACAACTTTTTGGAAGTTGACTTTGGTAATTATTTTCAAAAACAAAATATCAAAAACACAAAAGCTCTCTCTCTCTCCTTCTCCCTCAATGCCGTGAGCCTAGGGTTCATTTCTCCTTTGATTTTACTTCAAAATCAAGCTTGCTAGCACATTAAGAGTTGATTAAGGTGATAGGGAAACTCACCCTTGGGTTGGAATCATTCAACAAAGCTTGGAGCTTCATTAACATACAAGGAATTTTTAAAATCCATCATCTATACATTGTAAGTAATTTTCCGCAACTTACATTGTTTTATTCACACAATAATCATGTATTAGAGACCTTGGGCATGTCTAAGAGACTAAAAATGGTATCATGAGCCATATCTAAGCATGATTTATTTCTAGGGTTTATATACTTGATTTTGGGATTTTATGCTTTGAGCTTGCAAATGCTTAAATTGGTTGTTTGGTTATGGTTATATGATGATAACCTAGAGTTATGCATGATTGATTTTGTGAAAAATTGATTAGATTATTGTAGGCACTGCATTTTTGCATATAAGTCCCGATGAGGAGTCTCACACGGAGACACTACCTTTTAAGTCGCGGAGTCGCAGGAAATGGACGTCGGAAGGGAAAAAACGGAAATCAGTACTTTGTCGGATTTAACTCACTTGTTTAGCTTCGGACTCGCTTGTGGACCTTCGTCTTAAAATTCACCTAGCCCAAAATCCCAGCAAACCATTTAACTTTAGCTCAAAACCCCCGCAAGCCCACATACCACCAAGCCCATCTCACTCAAGCCCAATCCAAAAACAATTAAAACATTTAAAATACATGTCACAAATTAAATAAAATTCAAATTAAATTGAAATTAAATTAAAATTAAATTAAATTAAATTCCTAAAATCTAAAAATCATATACCAAGTTAAAATAAATATCAAATAAAATCATGCCTAATTAAAATCAATCAAGAATATTATATTCCTAACTAAACAAATCTCATGCTTAAATAAAACAGATCAAATAAATCTATTCATAATCTAGCCAAATCATGTCCCCCAATTAAAATATATGCTTTTCTTGTAAGACATTAATTGGTTTCTTTCCTTATTCAAAAAACCATGCACAAAGAAAACCCTAATACCCTACTATAAAATATAACACAAACTAAACCCTAAGGAGAGGAAGACTCACGGAAAAACACCAAATAAACCCTAGCCTTCATTCATCAAACAAAAAAACATATCTCTCTCTCTCTCTCACCTCTCTCTCTCTCACAAACTAAACCTAAACAACCTCCAAAACCATACACACAACAGCCTACCATTACCGTAACATAGCCCTCACGCAAAGCCATTGCCAATAGCCTTTATCCTTCGCGCAAAATCACACAGCAACCATCTCTCCAATTCACACGCCACTAGCCACTAAACACGTCCATGACCAAACAAACACATTCAACTAGCCACGACCCTCATTCACAGTAAGCCTTCGCCATACACTCACGTCCACAAAGCCACTGCCCCATGAAACACGTCACCTACCTCTCTACAACAACCCATGCCACGTACCAAGCCATCACTCCACTCACTGCCTCAATTCAACAACACACTGCCAGCCCCTTACCAACCGACACAGCTCTTTCTCGCTAAAGCAACACAAGCCACCTCACCTCACCCACTGACACCAACAAAATCACGCAGCCCTTCAATCAACCAAAGCCACACATGTAACATATAAACCTTTCCATTGCCCCCGTTATCACCGCAAGACAGCCCATAAAACTGCCCAAAACAGTCCCCTAAATTATCAAAAATGGTGAACAAAAGCTGCACTTTAAAAACCCTAAATAACGGCATAAAACCGCAGCCCCTAGACCTCTTAAAAAATGCATAAACAGTGGCCTTATACAGCAAAAACAGTGACTGAAAATAGTAGCAAAAACAGCAGTGAAATGTTGGAAAATAACAGCCCGAGCAGTGAAAACAACGAGGAAAGATGCAAACCAGTGAACAAGATAAGTTACGGAGCTCTAGCCTTTCCGATCACCGTGTAACGCGAGTCCGAGAGTCGACGTAAAAGGTTAGACCTGAGGGCACTTTCCACATCTATTTTCATTCGTATTTTTATTGTTTATTATTTGCATGAGTATTGTAGAATGATGTGTGTTGTGGCCCTTGAATAAAATGGAAAATGTGTCGCCTCTTATGGTATATAGGATGGAAAACCAAACATAAACTTCATAGCCGAATCCGAATGGACGGTAGTGCGGTCTATACTTGGGATACAACTCCACGTACCACTTGAGCATACAACACATATTTCGATTTATTTTATCTTGTTTGTTTATTATCCGTTATTTAATTTCTGCATGTTATTCGTTTGTGTAATGATGAGATAAAGCGCATGGGCTTAGTAAGTTGGATTAAAGGTCCTCCATTTCGAGGGGTTAAATCCTTTACCACGATGCTTTGCCGCGCCAGATGATGTATATTCGGTTGAATGAAAGATGTGTTCAATCAGGTATACAAAGTCTGATATTGTTGTCTTTATTTTTTATATGCATTATGTTATTAGCGCATGGGCTTAGTAAGTTGGATTAAAGGTCCTCCATGTCGAGGGGTTAAAATCCTTTACCACGATGCTTTGTTGCGCCAGATGATGTATATTCGGTTGAATGTAAGATGTGTTCAATCGGGTATACGAAGTCCAATATTGTTGTCTTTACTTTTATATGCATTATAATGTGATGCGCATGGGCTTAGTAAATTGGATTAAAGGTCCTCTATTTGGAGGGATAAAAAGCCTACGGTCTACCTTTACCACGATACTTCGATGCGTATTTTATTTCGTTATTTTCTTTTCTTTTTATGTCATCTTCTTGCATAATCATGCATCATGTTGCATCGCGCATGGGCAAATCAAGTTGGATTAAAGGTCCTCCACATTGAGGGATAGAAAGCCTATGGGTTACCTTTGCCACGACGTTTTACCGCGCCGGACAAATTGCATTCGATTGAATGTGAGATACGTTCAATCAGACTCTTGAAGTCCTATATAGATGTGGGTATATGTCGCATCTCTTTTCTTTCACTTCCATTATTTATCTTTAAAATCGCATCATGGCACGTTTATTTTGATGTACAATTGCCTCTTTGGTTATTTCTTTGCATTATATACCTAATTGTTTCTCTTTATTACGTATAATTGTGCAACTGCCATTTGTTTGCATTTCCGTGTCCATGATATGTTTGTCGTATTTCAATTTATCTTTATACATGCAAATTCAGAAATAGATTATATGCAAATAGGTTGTATGCAAATTTGGACATAGATTGTATGTAAATAGGTTGTATGCAAATTTGGACATAGATTGTATGCAAATAGGTTGTATGGAAATTTGGACATAGATTATATGCAAATAGGTTGTATGCAAATATGAAGATGTGTTACATGTGAACTTAGATATGAGCCTTGTACTTATGCATGCGAACTTAGGAGTAAATTATCCTTTGAAATATATGTTGCTAGACTCGATTTAAGTATTGCACAAATCATTTTATTACAAGTGGCATAAATAATGGACCATTCCGAACCCAACGGTTTGAGGTCTTCCTTTACGATGGGTGAGTACGGCCTTAAATCATTTTCCCGGTTCACACCGGGTGGCGACTCCTTTATTCTCCGGTTTAGTCCCCCACGGGCTACTCTGTAATCCCAACCGGGCCGCGAGCCAGAAACAGCATGCGTCACCCAGTTTCTGTGTCCTACAGTCTGGCGAATCCACTGGGGATAGAGAATCGGCCCCGAAATAATGTGTTGTAATATTATGATTTGTACTTTAAGTTAACTGTTCCTATAGTGGGTTGAAAGAGGTTTAATCAAAGGCACTTTTAAGGCTAGGTAATAGTTTGGTGTCTTCCTTTACTCACTACCTTTCTATAAGGAAAAGATGTGAAGGCACCTAGATAATCATCTACTTGTAGCTTACTGTGATGGACTAATTTGGAGGACTCGTTGTTTATTCCTGACACCAATTGATAAGAGCCTAAGAGGCTTCGGTACCTAAGAGAGCCTCGCTCCACCCCCCCTCTGGGGAATCTACAATGGGAAATCCATCTGACAGTCAGTCACACACCATAACTCGTTGGCAAGTACCTTAGTGTATAAAAAAGGGTGCGCTCACTTGGTCGCTCGAACCCTTGAGTGGGGAGACCTAGTTGTGGGTAATCCTTCATCAGCGAGAGCCTTTGTCCATACCCCCTTAAACCCACATGTGAACCTTAGTCGTAGAACTAATAAGAATTATTTACTTGTGCTTGTGTTTGGGAACATGGTCGTTTGGATCCATTCGGACCTTTTGTCATGAGGTATGGGCTTGTTGGGCCATTTAAACTGGGACAAGAACATATCTTATGATGATTGGTCCAAAAGCTTCTAAAACTCCAATGGTCCATTATATGCTTGTGTTTGGGATCATTGTCGTTTAGATCCATTCGGACATTTTGTAATGAGGTATGGGCTTGTTGGGCCATTTAAACTGGGACAAGAACGTATCTTATGATGATTGGGCCAAAAGCTTTTAAAATGCTAATGGGCTATTATATGTTTGTGTTTAGGAACATTATCATTTGGATACGGTTGGACTTCTTGCCATGAGATGTGAACTTGTTGGGCCATTTAAACTGGGAGGAGTTCACTCCTATGACAGTTAGCCCAAAAGCTTCTAAAATGATAATGGGCCAATTTGTGTGAAAATTTTAATGAGTTGATCTATTCCTTGTATCGCATGCATCTCATTCATCACATGCATACATATATCATGTTAACACCTTCTATGTCTATAAAAGACATCATAGATTCCCGTTGGGTTAGGGAAGAGGGAATACTCACTAAAAGACGGTAACAGATATGAGTACATCCGATAACGAGGTATCCCGGATAGATCAGTTGGAAAACGATCTCACCAAAATTACTGAACAGTTGTAAGCCTTGACTACTGCTGTGGCTGGTATGGCTGTACCCCGTGCTGCGGGAAGTTCTGAGAATGTGAGGCTCGAGGAGCCTCCAAATGGGTTGGGGGATGATATCCTCACTTTTGATGACAACATGGCAGAGTATACAATAGGCAGAGTGATTGGGTCTCAGGCAGAATTTTAGAAGCTTCGGGATCATGTTGAAACACTTACCCGTAAAATGAGGGGTAAACATTAAGAGTTGTTAGATTATGAGGCAATGACCTTCGAAGAACAGTTGCTAGCTCAGTTCAAGATGTCGGATATGGCTAAGTTCAACGAGAATGGGGATCCGAGGGTCCATCTCCGTCAGTATGTTTCAGTTATAATTTCAGTGGGTTTATCAAAGCGTCATGTGCAGAAAATGTTTGGGATGTCACTTGAGGGAGCGCCGGTAGTTTGCTATCACAGCCTTGAGAAGAAGATTAGGGAAGATCTAACCCAATGGAATAGGAAACTCATTCATGCAAGCATGCATACATGCAACACACTTGCATTCTTTTTGTTTGTTTTATATTCACAGGTTTTGAAGAAGGAAAAGAGAAGGTGGCAAAGACAAGCCAAACAGAAGTAACAATAGTGCATCAGTCTCACGAATGAATAAGAATCAATATCAGTTGAGGGCGAGCCTCACATCAGTATCAGTTGAGGGTGAGGCCCATATCAGTATCTATCTGGGGGCGAGCCCCACATCAGTATCAGTTGAGGGCGAGGCCCATATCAGTATCAATCTGGGGGTGACGCCCACATCAGTATCAGTTTGAGGGCGAGGCCCACATCAACATCAATCTGGGGGTGAAGCCCAAATTTGTATCAGTTAGGGCGAAGCCCACATCAGTATCAATTTGAGGGCGAGTCCCGCATCAGCATCAATCTGGGGGCAAGCCCCATATCAATATCAATTGAGGGCGAGGCCCATATGTTGGTAAAAATCTTAGGTCCCAAGATCAAATCAAGACATGAAAACATGCGTGAATACACCAATGAAGATAGCGGAATACTTACATTGATCGGTTATGTCGATTTGAAGACGAATCATGCCCAAAAACGCACTGCCTTGATCTCACCACTGCAACAGTCCACTGTTCTACAATAACAGAAAATTGAGTGAAGAAACGGAGCTCCGAGCTTCGTCCGATGGATCCCGGCTCATGGGTGAACCTCCCTACCACCTTCGCAAGACTCGTAGTGTGCTAGCACTTGCAGTTTTCACCATGAAAACCCAACCCTTGCTTCCCTTATTCACGCCCAAACTGGTTCAAAACCAGTGAGCAATTTGCGTGAGAGAGGAGAGAGT